>KE372711.1:1240825-1282559 GCA_000418225.1 Zizania latifolia | reverse complement strand
TCCCTTTACGGTAAGCACACACAAGACACAACTTGATAGTTTCTCAGTATTCCCAAACTATCTTTATTTGTGTACAACTTCCTGTTTCTTATATATTTCTAAATTTTGACTTTTAGAATTGAGATCTGGTTACCTGTAAGCTGGTGCTGCCTGCTAGTACACATTAAAGAGCTGCAACTGCACATGATTTTAATGCCTGTGTACAATCTCTACTCCCTAGGAACTCTAAAAAGTATTTGCAAAGAGCAAGCACATGCACATCTAGTTCTGGAATTTTAATGGTCGACAGATAATGCTGCTTTCCATTAACCTATAAGTGCCTTGGATAAGACCATTTCTGAATTAGTTGACACTATTTATAGACTATGGGGGCATTCATATTTTTTGACTCCAGTATAATTGATGATGTTGTAGGATGGTCATCCACCTCTTGGCTGGTCAGATACTCTGGCATACCTTGTTCTTCCAGTTCTTCTTGTTATTTCACAATATGTATCTTCTCAAGTAATGCAACCACCACAGGTTTGTTTTACCAAGTGTTCAACATGTTTAGTCCATTGTATTCAAGTCTTTCTAGGAGGGCAATAGGGCATTCCTTTTGGTCTTGAGCACTCATATGGAAATTTTCTTACAGTTGAATTATATCTGTATGGTGCCTCTAATGAATACATGTGTGATGTCTATTCAGCTTAATTATTCTTTCTAAATAACTCAAGATTCTGCAAAGATGTATAGAAGATCACATGGCTTGGTTTTCTCTGCTTCCCAATGATTAACCTGTAGAGATTTATACAGTAATAATTTTGTTGAACTCTTGTAATTTGACCCCTCTTCACAGGAAACAATTTGGGGCACTGAAAAAGCACAAAGATCAAGGGCATAAGAATTTACTTTTCTGTATGATGCAAAATTACACTGGTAGCCCATCAATTTTTGTTTAAATTTACTGATTGGCATATCATTGTCCTGCAGAGCAATAATCCTAACCAACAAGGTGCTCAAGCTGTAGTGAAGTTCCTGCCTTTGCTAATTGGTTATTTTGCTCTTTCTGTTCCTTCTGGACTAAGTCTATATTGGTGAGTGTTTTTACAGTCAACTTCTCTTTATTCAAAATAAATATTTTTTCTTAAAAAGGGAAGAGCTTCGTCATAACGTTTTGCATGTTCCATTAGAGTGCAGACAGAGCCAAATTTTATACACTATCTTTTATTCATTTAAATGGCCCAGAATCCTGCTGGTGGCAAATATTTGTGATGCACTGCAAAACTGTTACCTTGGCTGTTGAGGCTATGAAAAGCATTGTTTACATACGTGAAACTGTCATCAGTCCTAATCAGTTTTCTTCATTTTTCTGGTGAAATTTTCATAGGTCTGTGGTTGTCACTAGCAATACTTTCTTGCAGGCTTACAAATAATATCCTTAGCACTGCACAACAAGTGTGGCTTCAAAAGCTTGGAGGTGCCAAAAATCCTGTCAAAGAATATATTGACAAGCTCGCTAGAGAAGAGTCAACTAATCTTGGAAAGTATGAACCTGCTATTAAGAGTGACTCTCTCCCAAAAGTCGATAAACCCCAGGCCAGTCAAGAGCCAAAACCAAGTGGACCACAACGTGGTGAAAGGTATTGTTTACCCTTTAGATATTTTTTTAAGATCATTGTTGAATGCCTGCACTATTTCAGCACCATTGCTATAGCCACAAGCCACCAAATCCATGATCCTTACAACAATGGACGTTCAGCGGGCATTTTGGTTGGCATCTTGGTAAATGAAAATCCAGTGGCATAGTCATCTAATTTCTAGAAGCTAATCTAGTTGTTCAATTGTGATTGACATTTAAATCTGGAGATTCCCAACATTTGAAACAGTTGACATTTAAACCAGGAGATTCCCAACATTTGAAATAGTCTTCAAATGCTCGCAAATAAGAGGAAAACTTAATTACTTAAGATAGTTAAAAATATACATTTTTTTTTTTTGCAATTAGAAATTTAGGGTAGCGCCAGGGGATTAAAGGAGTTACTGTGTAACATCTGAAATACTATTAAACTTGCCTCGGACTGCAGTATGAAACCACTAATTCTTTTATAATTTATAAGAGTTGCATCCTCATTTTTGCACCATGTACGTGTGTAAAAATATATAGATACCATTGGATTTTGAGTTCTCCAGGAGATCACCATGGAGAAATGCCAAGTTTTTTTCCCCAGAGGGGTCGAGTTGTCCCTAAGTCTAATCTGGTCATGTGTTCTTTGAAGGGCTGAAAGAAAATTTGTTAACCCTGAAAGGGTCACAGGGTTTAAATGCATTATATTGTGATGATCTTGCTCATTTTTGAGTTTCAGATTCAGAAAACTAAAGGAAGTAGAATCGAGGAGAAAAATGCTTTTGGGACAAGCAGAACAAACAGGACAGGCAGGCTCTGAATCTGGTATCGTTGATGGAAAACAGAATTCTGAATCTCGTGAAAACGAACCGATTGTAACTAACAGCAATGGTGGACTTAGCCATGATACAAATGAAAGGACACCTGATGGAAACACGAAGGAGGTACTTTTTCCTTGCCAACAAACATGTTTAAGCATGTAAACTGGAGAAGTCACAAACAGCAAAGCTTTCTCAAGTTTCAATCAATCAAAGACCAGAAGATTCTAATATAACTATTCTGCGTTTCAGGATATAATTCAGGAAGCAACTGACAGCCATTCTTCAGTTAGCAACCCTGCATCAGATGACGCCCACAAATTGAGAGACCAAGAGAATGGGCAAGATGCAGTGTAGTGAATGCAATTGGTGGGTCTAGCCTTATCTGCCGCCATAATGCTTATGAAGGATCACCAATTCATGCCTCTGCTGCTTCAGTGTGTTTCATCTATGATCGGCAATTCACCATACGGACTAGTTGCGAGCATTCGCCATACTGCTACCGGAGAATCCATTCTTACAGGAACAGGAAGATAGTAGGCGGCATAATCTTTTTGGAACGATGCCTAGCGTTGTGCTTTTGCTGCTTTTAGGATTGAGACTGTAGACGATTGTGTGTAGCCTGTAGATTGCCCTTGATGCTGCTGCTGCTCAGTTAAGGTAGCTGTAAATGTAAATGTTCCTCGCCTGATTTTGACCACCTTATGACTACACATTTAGTCAGCAGTTTACCAAAACTACCAGTAAATTAATCATAAAATGCACGGTTACATGTTACATGAAAGGATTTGAGACAAACCTTTTTGATACCTCAGTATCGTACTAGAATGAAAAAAATAATAAAATTGTATATGATCAAATTAGCACTGCTATGTGTGTATATGCCCCATATGTACCCGTGCGAAGTTGCACCTGTATGTGCCAACCATGTCAGTGGGCTGGCCTCAGAAGGCGAACACGCAGGCGGCGAACAGTGCATTGTATAGGGGTAGTACTGTGAAGTATATTTCTGAGGAGTAGCCATTAGGCATTAGTGCTAATTAATTAATTGGAAAATTGGACGCATGGAATGGAATGGAATGGCCATGTCAGGCGTTGCTGAAGAAAGGGGGCAAGTACATGATGGTACAGGGGCTACCGCTCACCGGCTGCTTGCCGCTGACCATGACGTTGGCACGGCCGGAGAACCGCGACAACATCAGCTGCGCCGCCTCCGTCAACGCGCAGAGCCTCGCCCACAACCGCCGCCTCCTGGCCAGCCTCCGCCGGCTCCGGCAGAAGCACCCGGCCGCCGTCATCGCCTACGCCAACTACTACGCCGCGCACCTCGCCGTCATGAGGAGCCCGGCGGCGGCGCCTACAACTTCGAGATCTTCTCCACCTGCGGCTCGCCGGAGGTCACCACCGCGTGCGCGCAGCCGGCCAAGTACGTCAACTGGGACGGCGTCCACATGACGGAGGCCATGTACAAGGTCGTCGCCGGCATGTTCTTCCAGGATGCCAGGTACTGCCAGCCGCCGTTCAGCGCTGTGCTCGCCAGCAGGAAGAAGAAAGGCCAGCAGGCCAAGTGACCTATCTCCTCAGCAGACTCAGCCTCAGTTTACTACTACAATATTAGTGATATATTTAGTGCTGTTTTCTCCAAGCTAGGTGATCTATCAGCATTGCAATTGAACTGATTTCTGAGCAGTGAATCAGTAGTACCTTGCTCTTGAATCAACATGTGCCATTATGTTGATGACATGACAGCTTTAAATAAGAAGAAACCTAGAGCTTAAGGTAAAAGTTTTCAATTTTTTATAATGGAAAATAACCGGTCTCTATACCAAAACGTGGAAGTTCACTGCCAGATTAAAGTTTGCACTTAACAGCTCTTGCCTTTTTTTTCCCAGTCTTGAGCATCCGGTCTTCTTATGGTAACACACACCAACTGCTCCATGATAAAATTAAGATGAACTCCACACATTCTGTGAGCGACATTTGCTCAAATTGTACTCAAGAAAATTTTGTTTCCATTTACAACCATGAAGGACCATGCCGGCTAGAGAAAAACGACGACTCATTTTGAAGGTCTAACTAGACTTCTCCAACTACTGACCACCAACAACCATTTGCTTCCGGAACAAACACCCATGGGAAGATTGCAGCACCAGGTGAAAACAGATCATAACCAACTCCAGACAAGGTTAAAGGATAAAGCAATTAACTGCGGATCTCAGCATGGCAAAAGCCAACACTCAGGATTGAGAAGTGATGCTAGTACTCTGTGTCTAAACCAGCTGTCCTCTCAAATCTTCCGTTAATTTGCCCGCCTTAATATACCTTGTATATACGGTTCAATCATGTACAATGCTTCATGAATCTCCGAGGACCTAACAAATGGGTTGATTCATACATTAGAAAACACTTGCTCAAACTTGCAACGCGACAAAAAAATTAGTAAATTCCCTTACCACTTCAATAATTCACTACACAACTGAAGATTGGCGAGGTAAGGTTCGAGAGACAAGCACAGGCTCTCCACTTGTTGCTTTTGCTGAAGCCATCTCTTCCAGGCGTTTCCATGTGACTTCTTGTTTCAGTTTCATCTCCTTCTCTTTGGCTTTGTCTTCCTCATATTTGCGTTGACACTCACCGTATAATTCAACATCATGATCAGAGAACAATTTCCGAACATTGAGCGTGAGGCTTTGCACAGCTTGGTTCCAGTGTCCATTGGCATTTCTCTCCAGGGCAGGGAAGATGATAGGTAATATCACCCTACTATTTTGTTTGATCAAATTTTCGATATGATCATTGTTCCACAAGAACAATGCTCTCTCGGCAACCTAGAAGCAGCATAAGCCCTATCAGTTAATATTCATCAATAAATATACCGTGTTTCTGCTGCTTCAATATGATTTGCATTAACAATAATGAAATATTGGAACAATAAAACAAAGCTTGGTGTCCCAAGCTGTGAATCATAACAGGGGGGTGATTAACTGATTATAAACTAGAAGAATTAGTTTGCACTTCAAGCAGATTTGAGATGTGACACAAGCACTCTAATAAAAAATGCAGGTATAGTCTGTGTCGTTGGGTCAACCCTCACAATATTTGGTTTCCGAACTCCACAGCATTTAACGCATAATCAAACAAATAATTCCAGGCAGACTTGCAGCTGAGCACACAGAATTAGCTCTTCAATATTTCTCCACTCTTAAAACCAACATAACAAGAAATGGATCATAAAAATCAATTTATATGTAACAAGGTCATGGCCTCATGGGAGACAAAGAACAGAAGTAAGACTGTACAGTCTACACAACTTTAAATTTTCAAATGGCAATTGCAAGATGTTAATAAAAAATGCATGATAAACCAAGACTCTAAAAATGAACCTAACTGTCAACATACCAGGACTCTAAAAAGAACACTGTTTTTAGTCAATCCTAAATGTCTATTTGAAGGACATAAGTAGCCAGAATGTTGCAAAGTCTATTTCAACACATGAAATTCCATTTGTACCTTGGGAATAGATAAGGAACATCACAAATGACAGATCAATTGCCCTTGAAGTTTTTAGGTTAATGACTAACACATGAATAAATCCATACTGGTGTATCCAGACATTAGCAGTTGCAGTGCATTGATACACTCAAGCAGAGATGAATATGCATGACTCATTCCCTACTCTGAGCTATAGCTTACAGCAGCCAGTTATGCTATTCTTTGACATGGTTAAAAGGATTTTGTTTTTCATTATGTCACAGGACACTAGGAGACCTAAGTCCACATACAGAGAATTTTTGAATGACGAACATATAGAGAAAGGCTTTGTTGTTGTTGTTGAACATACAGAGAAATAACTATCAGGAGTCCAATCAGGAGCCTACGGTGGACACAATACATATGATTGATAGGATTTGCTTTTGTGAAATAATCAGTAGCTGCTCACCAGTTCTTCAGCAAAATGATATACGCCAAATGTTAAGGCACTTAAGAAAGAAAGAGAACTCCACTAAGGTAAACTAACAGATATATCGACAAAGAATGAAAGAAATTATCATGTGAGACGATTGGAACTCTGTAAATGATAAACACACAACATTCTAATGTTCCATTAGAACGCTAGGCTGTACAATTCTAAGCCTGAGTACCCAACAAAGGATAAAGAAACGTAATCAACACACTGCATGTAGGCTAACATGACTTGAATTGAAATAAAATGTGCAAAATGAGATGGTTACCAAGAAAGTAATGCATCTGCTCCAGTTTTAGCATAAAATGATGGAATGTTAAAGACAAAGTGGGAGCAAAAGATACATACAGGCAAGTTTGTAATGACAAGCTATGCAATTAATATTACCTGAAAGTGAGAACTGTTCAGACACCGTGCAATCTGACGGAAAAGAGGAACCATGCATTTCTGAAACTCTGCAGGCTGTGTAGCCTCTAATATCTCTTCCAACTCTCCCAAAAACATCACCTCCTTGGAGCTGTTTGTGATGGGCCAATATTTCAATAGGCCCCTGATTACCGTGTCTGCAAGCTTGCAATCTTTTTCGACAAACTGGGTAATGCTGTAAGACAACTGTTGATGATACATTGAGATGCACTTTGGCTTGTGAAGTGGAATCAGGGCCCGTACGAGGAACAATTTATGCTCCTCCTTAAGTGGCAATGCAAACCCATTGATGATGCTTCCTAAAATCTCCAATAGCTCAGCAATTCCATTGTGTTTTCCAGTTTCATATATGAACTGATAAAATATGTTGTTGATTGCTTTCCTAATAAATGGCCGATGAACCATGAATTTTCCATAGACACGGTGAAGTATCATCTTGAGGTACTCCCTCTCCCTAGGGTCCTCCGAGTCAAAGAGGTCAAGTAATTTCAGGACAAACGAATGATCAATGTATCTTTTAGCCAACTTGGCATCAGTCTCTGGAGATTGAATGAACCTCAAGAACAACTCATAAACAATCTGCAAGTGTGACCACGCAGGATCCATCACAGGCTCCTCCTCGTCCAAATCAAAGGCTTCTATCTTATTCTCTCTAGGTGGGGTAGGCAGTGCCCTGAACAAGTTTACAAAAACCATCCTTGTGATCTCTTGCATAATTACCTCTGGAAACTTCCCATTGGCTGAGGAAATGTAGTCAACGAGTTCCAACAAGGTTTGCCTCTTTATTTCCTTCTCCTTTATACTCTTTGTCGGATCTGTGAAGTCAAATGTGGCACAGCACAAGTTCAGTTTTTTGAGTAACAGGTTATGCTTTTCTGTGTTGGGCACATCCTTAAAGCTTGGCAACAACTCAAAGGTCGGTTGTACCGAATTTCCGTTCACCCTTGAGTTTGCATTTCCAACGTGCATGCCACTCCTATAACTAAGCCCAGAGCTTGAGATATCCGGTGGTTGGCTACTCAAGTTGGAGGCCCTTTCTACACCTCTTGGACCGAACGGCGGATTCGGCACTGAGGGGCTTGACCTGCCAATAATGTCCCTATCCCCTGATTTGGACTGTTTCTTGGGGAACCGTCCAAGGATTTGCTTGATCATGCTATCACCTGGCTTAGATAAAACCACCCAACACCAAGCTTCAGAAACAACTTGTCTCCTGACTTCAATGTGGCAAGAGGTACCACCCTATAACCGAACAGTAAACCCTAAGTTCAATGCCACTGAAGTTTTTGCCAAGCTAATGCACCAAATCGAGCTGCTCTGAGCTGCTTGAATCAAATTGGAAAGAAAACAATTTAGATAATACCACTGCAAGGTATGCACTCTACTCTACAGATATGGTACACAAAAATTTGGTCTTAGAGATCTCTGCAACTCGAAAGTAGCATCGTTTCAAAACATGTAACTACAAAGCTAAATTGACAAAAATACCCTCTGCCCTCCTTTCTCTATCTTTCATCACTCTTCGGCAGGGCCGGACGCCGGTGAGCTACTCTTCGAGCGCGCGTGAGAGAACTTCCCTCCTGCCTCCTCCCCGTGGCCGCCCCGCCCCGGCACCATCCTTTCCCCTCCCCCCTGGCTAACGAGACCCGCCCCCCTCCACCCCCTTCCCCCTCCCTTCGGCGGCGCATGGATTCGGCGGGAGGAGCTCACCTTGCCGGCCTGCAGGCCGTGGTGCTCGTCGGGGACCTCCTCATGCGGCGGCGTTGATTGGCAGCAGGAGCTACAGCCGCCGACGCTATGCTGATAGGGAGTGGAGACCTCCCGACTCTCCGAGCAACGGTGAGACACAAGTGATCTCACAAGTCAAATCGGAAAGGCCGTATCCTCCAGTGCAGCATCCAGGAGCAAGTGCGCGAATACCTGTCGTCGTCGGTGTCGGTGTCGGTGTCGATGCCCCCGTTCCGACCCCTGCAGCGGCGGAGCGGAGGGGGGGTCGTCGGCGCGGTGGTTGGCGGGGGCGGCGCGTCCGGTGGAGCAGTCGCGTGAGCAGGAAGAAGGCAGGAGAGAGAAAGTGAGACCTGGTCACCTTCTCCTCACTTTTTTTCTCTCTTTTTTCACAAATCACAAATATAATATTTGTCCAGTTTTGTTTTGTTTTTTGAGATGAAAAATGGTGTAGTGTTGTAGGTGGCGATGTGGCATTATTATGGCTCGTTTCTCTTTCGCTTTTTTTAAAAACAATCCGTGGGCTGGAGGGCAGTTGGGTCTGTGGTTTGGGGGTGCTTCGCTTTTTGCTCATTGCAATGCTTGGTGGTTAAGTGTAGTCTAAGTGCTTTAATTAAGATAGTTTTTATAGTATTAAATAATATATTGTGTAAGATAAAAAATTATATATTTAATATACTAAATAAAAAACAAGGAAACAAAATTTTATATGATGTATGGTTTCTACGAATATGATATTAAATTAGTGGTCCATTGAGATAGTTACATCGATGGCTAGTTTTTAAATGATATAAAAGATATATAAATGTTTAGCTTTAGGATTGTCTTAATGGTTTCGCTATTCAATCAACAAATATAGAAATGTATGCATTTAATTTTTTTACTTTTAACTAAAAATATATATTTGTGTGTGTGTATTTATATATTATATAATTAAATTCACGTTAATAACATATTATGGCAGAAATTAGTTGTCTGGTTTTCGCTAAAAAATTACACCAATTATACTCTTAGACAGGAGAGTATTAATCTTAAGCCGTGCAATGAGGAAAAGACCTCTTGCCACCTAATCAATGAATGATGGCCCCTATCTCCCATGTTAAATACACCTGCTACCACTAACCAATGCCCCCATCACATGCTTATGTTTAGAGATTAGTTGCATGATTAACCAATGCCCATCACATGCTTAGGATTTGTTTTCCATATGGCAGTTTGCAACCAACAATGTCACAAGATTAATTGCATGAAGTTAACTTGCTCATCAGGCATAGAAATAGTTGATTATGCTCATAAAAATATATTTGGCTGGTAACCATATTTAGTTATATCACATCCTCAACTACTTGACAACGTTTGCCTCCATTGTCGCAGAAGAGAACAAATTAGGCATAAATAGCTGTTGTAGGTGTGCCTTTTCTATATAAAACTTAGTGTCCCCGATAATGATGTCGGGTCACCATCAAAAGTAATATTAATATACTCTCTTCGTACTATAATATTATAATCAAACATCGAATTTGATATAATATAGTACAACGATAATTTAGACAGTGTCAAATCTGATTCTGGATTACAATATTATGTTACGGATGGAATACTATTTATATTTATGCCATATTTTTATATATATGGATGAGAGATAAAATAGAAAAAGAAGAGAGTGAGCTCTTATACAAGAGTCAGCTTATATGTGCTCAAGAAAAATATTAAATAAGGATGGAAGAGAAATAGAGAGTAGAATATTTTAAGAGATATAATCTATTATAATACATGTCGCGGCAATTTCGAACTTCAAAACCCGTGTAAAAAATCAATCGGAAACAAAACAGTCCTAACAATCGGTTTAGCAAGTCGATTGCACGTTTAAAATGGGTATATAGCCTGTATTTTTTTAAAAAAATAATCAGTAGATTAGTCCGTACGTATTTTGCCGGTATTTTCGCCTGACGTGAAGGTAGTCCGGTTTATTGACTATCGGGTTTTTTAAACCGACAGACCGCACGCTCCTCACCTGAGCAAAAAAGTGGGCCCCACATGTCACTGAAACGGGCAGAAGCCGTCCACGGTGGCGTGTGGGCGGCCAGTAAAGGCCAAGACGGCCACCCGGTTACAGCCCACCCGCACCCACCTAACTGACTGGTTGACCCCACGTGTTTGGTCCCCACATGTCAGTGACAACGGCGGCCAGCTCATGTTCCTCCCCCTCGTACCGCCTCGGTGCGTCTCGCCGTTAATACTAATCGCGAAATTAACGAGCGAGATTAAGCCCCCTTCTCCCCCCTCCCGTAGACACGGCGGGTTTAGCTCGAGCAGGAGGCGGCGCCGCCCCGCCCTCTACTTCCCCGCCCCCCCCCCTGTAGCGTCTCCGTCCGCCCAAGCTCCGCCTCGGTTCGCCTGCCCTAGCGCCGTCCCCCGTGTCGTCTCGAATCGTTGGTGAGGAATCCTTTAGTCTGCTCTGATTCTGATTGCCTTTTGCTTTGCTCCCAGCTCTCCAGTCAGAATCTTCCTGTCTGGGATGGATAATACCCCTGATCCATCCTGGTTATTCAGCTACGGACGGATTTGTATGCTGCGTTGTGGAGTTCGACTAGCACTTTGATTCCCGTTTTTTTTTCTCTTGGGGGCGGGGGCGGGATTGACCTGGTTCCACACGTTTCTGGAAATAACCTGAAATAGTCTGTACTCACAGTGGGGTGTAGATTTTAGGTTGACCGCTTATTGGAAGGCGCATGTTGAATGTGAAAATTATAAGCTTTTTCGTTGATGAAAATACCTGGAACTTATTAGTACCAGCCTGCTGGAGGACAGATACTGTACTTGTTTAGTGATGTACACTGTACAGAAGTGTACTTCTTGCGCAAGTTAATGCCTCAGTCCTTGTGTGCTGACTATTTCCTGCATGTGTTGCGTGCATTGAAGTGGTGAGGAGACAATATGAGGCAGTGGTTTTGTTGCAATTGCCGGTTCGACGAGGAGGAGGATGACCATGGAAAGGAACACTCCAATGCTCAGAGCAACAAGACAGACGGTGTGTTCATTTTCTGCTGTTTCTGCCACGTGAATTTCAATACCAGTTGGTCCATTATATATTGCTAATGAACCACCGTTTACTCTTCTACTTATATGATGGAATTGAGATAACGACCATAGCAGGTCAATTTCAGTTTGAATAGTTGCTAAATCTATCCATTTACTTATGCCTACAGGCTTCAATCTGAAACAAACTAGGTTTCATTCAGATATGAGTTTGTCGTACAAATTAATATCAGTTGCTATCTTACTCTGTGCTGGATTTAATATGAACTAGAAGTCTAGAACACTAGCTAGCAACCTAGTGCATTGTAAGGATAGGATACCATAGCGGTGTTAATGCTCTTGTGTCATATTTGATTCTTTCTGTTGTTTATTTTCACTTAAACATCCTAAGGTATTATTCTGTGATCTATTTGAAGAGAAAATTTGTGTATGTTACGGTTACTGCTATATTATCTTTTAGCTGACATTGTTTTGATGTTGAAGTTGAACCCTTGTTGATTATATTTTCATGTTTTCATTCATCAGCCAAGCAAAAGTCTTCAAAGCCTCCTTCTGGTCAACCTGAACCGGAGATTGCCCCGCTTACAATTGATGTCCCTGAATTGTCGTTGGATGACTTAAAACAAAAAACTGACAATTTTGGATCAAATGCTCTGATTGGTGAAGGTTCATATGGACGAGTATACCATGCCACTTTGGATGATGGTAGGCAAGCAGCAGTCAAGAAATTGGATGCATCTGAAAATGAGCCTAATGATGAATTCTTGAAACAGGTGATCACTCATAAAATCGCAGGTTTTTTACCTTTTTAAAACTTACCTTTTCTGTTGGTTATTCCTCTTGACTTGATGGCAGTGCCACAAGACTAAAGCTCTTCAATTTTTATGTATGGACTCTAGATCTCACAGGTATCAAAGCTAAAACATGAAAATCTTGTTGAGATGTTGGGTTACTGTGTGGAGGGAAATTATCGTATACTGGCATATGAATTTGCAACAATGGGTTCCCTTCATGATGTCCTTCATGGTAAGACATCAAGCACCCAGTATCCATAGCATGTGGCATTCACACCAGGTTCAGCTGTAATGGACTTGCATCAATTTTTCTTAATATCACAGGAAGAAAAGGAGTTCAAGGTGCACAGCCTGGTCCCGTGCTTGATTGGATGCAAAGGGTCAAAATTGCAATTGAGGCAGCAAAAGGTATAGAGTACCTGCATGAGAAGGTTCAGCCTTTGATCATTCATCGGGACATCAGATCAAGCAATGTACTTCTGTTTGAGGACTTCAAGGCGAAAATTGCAGATTTCAATCTCTTAAATCAAGCTCCAGATATGGCAGCACGCCTCCACTCAACTCGTGTATTAGGGACCTTTGGATATCATGCACCAGAGTAATGTCTAATTTATACTGATGCATTTCTGCATGTGACTCAGTACATTGCATCTTAGTGCAACTACCTTTTTTTTAAATCTAGCTCAATTGTATTTAACTCATACGTTTTGAATCAACTAAATAAGGTAACACAGTATTGAAAAACTGAGATTTGCTGTGGTGTTTATTCATGCCAATGTAGTAGGGACCATCTTTAAAGGAGGGGGCCACCTTGAAACTTGAAAGGTCTGATATGCTTTTTGGATAAACTAATTCATAGATTATCCTAGTCTAGTTTGCTGTCCTATTTTTGCTATGCTTATCTGGGTTGATTCCCATGGACTAAAAGCTACTTTTCTGTCTGAAATACAAGGCAGTCAGTTTTAGCTGAATTACTTACCTAACAGGAACCAAAGATGTGATTTTGGGCCAAAGGTGCACATACCTCCTGGTTCATATCCGATAGACATCACCAGAGCTAGCTTAGGTGCCCCGAGGCCAGAACTGTATATTCTCAGCGCCTCCAAAATAACACGAAAGGCAGTGAGGTGGCAGTGCAACCTGGGAGGGACAACATGCATGAACCTCAAAAAGTGGAGGCTGCAGTACAATACCGTGTGACTTACTGACCTAAATGAAAACAAACCAAAAGGTGTGGTGTGGGTGTATATGTTTAGTAATTACTTTTAAAAAACACTGTTTCAAACCGACGATGTGTGGCTACAGTCTGTAAGAAAGATGATATTTGGCCCAATCACTACTACTGACAATTCTTCTTCCTTTCTGTCCTAAATACTGGATTTGGAAATCAGTAAAGACCCACCCCTTGTTTAAGTCAAACTGAATCCCTGGGACTTCACTTCATTTCAGTTGTAGGAATCAAAAGTGTTACTGTGTTCCAACTTTACCAGGAGCATTCTTCACTTTTCTGCCTAAATTCTGTATGGAACCTGTCCTTGTTTTGCGAATCGATTTTTATCTATGAATCTGGTAACTATGATACATGCTAATAAATTCAGGTTCACTTTTTTTGTCTATGTTCACATGTGTGGTGTATTCCATTCAAACACGCTTACATCACTTCTTTTTTACATGGTTGCATGAAATTACTTAGGCTAGTGAACATGGAAATTCATAGCATACTTGTTTTATAACCAAAGACCAACCAGTTATTCTGGACCTTGACAAGGTGCACGAACTGTCTGGTTTTAATATATATGATAGTTTTTTACACATTTGGCAAATAAATCACTGGTAACTGCATATCCAAATAACACTAGTAATTCTGACCTCAATGTTTTAATCAAGCGATGGCATGTTCTGTCTTGGGCCATTGCATTTCTGCGTGATAGTCTGTTATCCTGTTGTACATTGATATTGACTCGTTTCTATGTTGATATTGATAATTATTCGGACCTTCAATTATATACAATAGTTGGTTGCATGTCCCTGCAAGAGTTTTTGTAACCCTTGTCCCATTTGCGGAAATTTATTGTAAATAGCAATCTGATTAGGTTTTTGACTATTTGGCAGGACACATTAGATAGTATGTAGAATCAACTGTTGAATGCATTTGGCTTCTACTGATATTTAGGCAGGTAGACATTCTTTCATAGCCAATTTTCTGAAAAGCAGCCACCAGGGCTTCTACATAGTGTTAGCAAAAAACAACAATTGTACTTATTTTTGGGGGTGATTATGCCATTTTGGAAAAACTCAATACAATCCGATTTTTGGACAACGTACTCTATATTTTGGAAAAGTCCACTGACATGTTATGATACTTCTACCCATTTCCTAAATAAGACAGCCTAACCACTATCTGCATGCAGATGCAGCATTCATTTTGGAAAATTATGCATAACATTGCTAGTTTGCATAATAAGTGTGTGCCACCTAAGTGATTTATGACCTTATGATGAACTACATAGGCTGAATTAAGAAGAAACCTTTTATGACAGGCCTATTGAAGTGTTATTTTTTGTGTTACTTCTGCTGATATCGGGCAACAAACATAATGCCTTTATTTTGCGTTAAGACCTACTGGCATTACTTTCCTCTGCCTAGAAGGAATAATGTGTTCACTAATTGTGTCCGGATGGCGGATACTGAGAAGTTAGATTGTTCGTTTGCCCTCGATTGGTTTTACGTGTTTTTAATGTTCACCTTCTTTATACCAGTTGGGTAAGTTAATTGTAAATTCCTGATAAATAATTTCTGAGCAACAAATGTATGATTATGAGTGTTTATATGTTCTTGGCATGAGTTGTGGAAATGTTTGAAGCCATGTATTTTGTGTATTTCCACTCACTTTGATGATTCTACTTGATGCAGATATGCGATGACTGGCCAGCTTACACAGAAGAGTGATGTCTACAGTTTTGGTGTAGTTCTTCTTGAACTACTGACTGGGAGGAAACCAGTGGACCACACAATGCCTCGGGGACAGCAAAGTCTAGTCACTTGGGTAAGTTGTCTTCTTGCTTTTGCTGTGGTTCCTAATCTCTTAGTCAATAATCAATTATAATGATTTTCCACATTTCTACCGGTTGTATCAAGTTGTAAAATTGAAAATGTAAAGACCAACAAATAAATTCATGACAAGAGGGATGCCATTTAGGAATATTAAACAAAATAATTTGGCCAACAAACAATGAAACATGAAAGTACCAATATGACCACTATTAGACCCAAACAACTTATTACAGGTTCAGTGAATTAGCACGGCAAATCATGTCAGTATCTATCTTCTAACTGGTCACCTGCCATTCCCAGACTAAAATGGTTTATAAATAATAACCAACTTGGTTTATAGGTCACTTGGATTTAATTATTTGAATTATGAACCAGAAATCGACTAAACGTAAGTGAAACTCACTCGTTACAAACCATAAACGATTGCTATCAATAATCTGGATTTCTCAATTAGCTTGGATTTTTCCTGGGTTCCATCTAATTGGCCAGACCCACTCTGGTAGTGAAATAAGAAAAGTATTTGCTCCATAACTTAACCTGTTTGTGTACATTTTTTCTCTTCAGGCTACTCCAAGATTAAGTGAAGACAAGGTCAAACAATGTGTAGATCCTAGGTTAAAGGGTGAATATCCTCCAAAGGGACTTGCTAAGGTCTCTCTCTCAATCTATCTCCATCTGCTTATGTTTTTTAACATTATTTAGAGTAGCAATCTTGATGAGATGTCACTGTTGATGTACTTGGTTGCACTCTAATCTGCAGCTTGCTGCGGTGGCGGCTCTTTGTGTCCAATACGAAGCAGAGTTCAGGCCCAACATGAGTATTGTCGTCAAGGCGCTCTCTCCTCTTCTTCAACAAAAACCAGTAGTGCCGGCTGCCTCGGATCCGGCGCCAGAAGCTGAGAATTAAGATATTAGCTCATGGTGGACCTCCCGGCACATGGCAGTTCGTAATCAGCACATACTGTGTGTAATTGCGAGCGGTTTAAGCGTTTATATATTTTGGATGCGGGGTCTTTGCCTTTTGTTCCTACCTAGGTTTGCGGCTTGAGATTTGTGCTGTACATTGGTTTGTTCGTAGGTTCAACTGTTCAAGGCTGTTTGTTCCTGCCTTTTTTTTAACACGTTCATGTCAGAGGTGTCAAAAACTTGGACATCGTTTGAGTAGATGCGAGATGTTCTCCGTTTCCGTATGCTGCGTGGTGTGGGTGCATACAGTGTTAGGCACAGCCAAAAAAATTCTTCAATGTAAATGCAAACGTAAGCAAATTAGGATTCAAAATTCAGCCAGACGAAAAAATATGTTAAATTTTGCCAGGTGCCGTGCTGACGCGTACGGCGTACCCTTCCAATGTGCTCCCTAAAATCTTCTCCGTATATTTATCTACTCTTCAACTCACCCTCTAAGAATCCTTTGGAGTTATATTTTTTAGAGAGAATTACTAAATTTTATCTATAGAGTGTTTGGATAGGAAGTCTTTTGAATATAATCTGAATGAGAATCTAACACATCCTCAGTCTTAGTATAATCGTTCTTTCTCCTGTTCCTTGTCCACACCCAAGTAGGAATCCTGAAACGTAAGGAAATTGTGCAGGAGCAAATACAACGCAAAACTTTCTTAAAAACAATTTCTTTCATATCTGGCTTCTAATAAATCTGCATATGTACATCGAGCAATTCATGGCTGTGAAAATCATCGTGGCCTGTATTCTGCATGACGGCAACGAGCTCACCTAGCATCCGATATATGGACGCAGAGTCTGGGTGAGACGTGTCTCTTGCAGCAAACGCATGCACCTCGTTCTTGATCTCAATCCAGCTGCAGCCGGCGTCCTTCTTGACGCCGGTTTCGTCCATCCTCCTCCGCACCTTCCCGGCGTCCTCCCATTCCCCGTGCATGGCGTAGATGCTCGACATCAGCACGTAGCTCGCGGAATCTCTCTCTGAAAGCTCCATCAGCCTGTCTGCTGCAAGCTTCCCTATGTCCAGATTCCTGTGCAGCTTGCACGATGCCAGTAGCGTCTTCCAGATCAAGGCATCAGGCTCGAATGGCATGCCATCGATCATGCGTACTGCTTCATCAAACCTGCCATTTCGGCCCAGCATGTCGATCATGCAAGCGTAGTGAGAAGGCATTGGCGCAATGCTGTACTGATCAACCATCAGTCTGAAGAACAATTCCCCTTCTTTTACCATACCTGCATGATTGCACCCTACAAGGACTCCCAGAAATGTCGAGTCATCTGGCTTGCAACCACTGGAACACATCTTGCTGAATACCTCCAGTGCCTGGTTTGCATCACCATGCTGCGCATAACCGTGAATCAGCGAGTTCCAAGATGTAACGTCGTGGTTATGCATGACATCAAATGCAAGCCTTGCAGAGGCAATCTGACCACACTTGGAGTACATGTTGATCAGTGCATTCCCGGTGCAGATTTTGGAGTCACATCCCAGTTTCAGAGCCAGGCAATGGAACAGCATTCCTTGATCCAGAGATGCGACGTCTGCGCAAGAACTCAGCGCGCTGGAAAAGGCATAGTCATTTGGTGTGAATCCTTCTGAATGCATCTGATTGAGCAATGCTATGGCCTTCTCACCAAAACCATTTTGGAAGTTTGCGGAAATAGCGGTGGTCCAGCTAACAAGATCAAGATTTTCAGTCTTGTTGAACACAGCCTCCAGTACTTGGACAAGGCCAGTTCTACCATACATAGACAATAGAGCATTCGACACCCGGATATCTGCGATTAAATTGCGCTTGATCGCTGAGCAGTGAAGTTGACGCCCTAGACCAATGCATCCACAAGCCCCTAGAGCAATTGATAGTGCAAACTCGTTAGGATCAACATCTTCTGAAACCATATCACTGAACACTTGCAATGCCTCTTCCAGCCTTCCATCTCTGATGTATAGTTGCATCATGGAGCACCATGAAACCACGTTCTTGCAGTGGAGATTATCAAATACTGCCTTCGCCTTGTCGAACTCGCCGTTTCTTGAATAGAAATCGATCAGAGCAGTCGACGAGTAAACGCTGTGTGACTGCGAGGCCATTGTCTTCATCAAGTAGCCGTGTATCTGCTCACCAAGAACCTGGGGACATGCTGCTAAAATGGTTGTCATCGTGTGCTCGTTTGGCTCCAATCCCTGCATCATCATCAGGGCCAATGCCTCTGCCGCTAGCTCAAACTCCCCGTTCCGGCAGAACGCCGAGATGAGCGAAGTGTATCCAACCACGTCCGGCGACTCCATCCGGTCAAACACGTCCTTGGCCGCCCGCAAGGAGCCGCACCGAGAGTACAGCTCGATCAAGCAGCTCCCGATCCACGCGTCGCCGGCGAAGCCCGCCCGCACGGCGAGCGAGTGCACCTGCTCCCCGGCGCGGAGCGCGCCCAGGCCGGCGCACGCCACCAGTGCCGTGTTGCACGCGAAGTCGTTCGGCGCGACGCCGGACTCCACCATGTCCGCGAACATCGCCAGCGCCGCCTCTGGGCGCCCGTTGCGCGTGCACCCGGACATGACCGAGGTCCACGCGACGACGTTCTTCCGCGGCATTCGGTCGAACAGGTCGAGAGCGTCCCCCAGCCTCCCGGCCTTGACGAGCCTGTCCAGCCGTTTGCAGCCAAGGACCACATCCACATTCGGTGGCTCAACGCTGCCATTATCCTCCACCCCAGAGCGGGGCGCGACGCGTACGCGGTGTCGGCGAGGCGGCAAGTGGCACGGTAGCGCCGAGCCCGAGGCTTGGGCGGGAGCGCGGCCATTGCGTTGCCCGTGGCCGTGGTGTCCCATGGCAAGCGCCGCAGCCAAGCGGGAGAGGAAGGGATAAGCTTCGCCTGCTTCGGTCACGGTCAGAGTGTCAGTCTTCCGTGTGGCCGCAAAATTCGTTTGGGCCAAGAAATACTTCAGATTTCCGGGTGCTTTCTGCAACTTTGACCTAGATCAAGCCGTCACGCGGATCGGAGGAGCGGAGATGGAGGCGCGCGGCGACCTGCGTTCGATCCTGCCCTTCCTCCCCGTCGTCCTCCGCGGCGGCGCCCTCTTCTGGCCGCCGCCGGCGCAGGAGGCTCTCAAGGCGCTCGCACTCGGCCCCGACGTCAGCCGCGTATCCTCGGGTGACGTCTTCGCCGACGCCCTCACCGACCTCCGCCTCGCGCTCAACCTCGACCCGCTCCCCCCGCGCGCCGCCGAAGGATTCGCACTCTTCTTCGACGACCTCCTCTCGCGTGCCCAGGCGCGGGACTGGTTCGACCACATCCTCCCCTCCCTCGCCCGCCTCCTCCTCCTCCGCCTCCCAACGCTTCTCGAGGACCACTACCACCGTGCCGGCGACCAGTCTCGCGGGCTCCGCCTCCTGGGGTCACAGGATGCTGGACTCGTGCTCCTCAGCCAGGAGCTCGCCGCCGCGCTTCTGGCCTGCGCGCTCTTCTGCCTGTTCCCCACGACCGATAGGACCAAAGCGCACCTCCCAGCGATCAATTTTGATAGCCTGTTCGCGTATGTGCACTGCCATTTATTTTGGTCTAGGTTTCTCAAAGCTAGCATTTTGGGCTAAATGATCAACTGTTCGAGCTGATCGGTTATGCTTCTGCGTTTTACTGATCGATCCACAGGGCATTGTGTTATAATTCGAGGCAAAGCCAGGAGCAGAAAGTGAGGTGCCTTGTTCACTATTTCAACAGAGTGACTGCTTCTACACTTTCTGGTTCCGTTTCGTTTGAGCGCAAGGTTCTTCCTCGCCAGGCCGTATCTGATGGCATTGCATATCCTGACATGGATGCTTGGATGAAATCTGGTGCTCCCCTCTGTGCATTCCGGGTAAATGGCGTTGTAAATTTTAGAAAAATATCTCTCTTTTATGGACTTCTTTTGTTTGGTTACAGGAGATGGTAATCCATTTCATCTATTACCAGTACTTTGATGTAATGTCAGCATATTGCATATTGTGACGATTATTGATATATATATTGTGGGGTTCTTGTTTCTCCTCGATGATTATCACTATGTCTCAAGTGTTTCTTGGTCTGATGGAAACTGCTAATTGTTTTGTTTCTTTTCATTAGTAGGTATTTTCCTTGGGTTTGATAGAAGATGAGGAACAAGAAGCCCTTGAAGTTGATTTTGCAAATAGATATTTAGGAGGAGGTGCACTTTCCAGAGGCTGTGTGCAGGTTTCTTTCTTTTGCACATATTATTTCCCACATTCTCATTTCAGTAAAAATTTCTCCATTTGGACATTGGCTTCAATAGTTATGTGCTGATATTCCCACATCACTCATTGCAAAGCACAGTGATGCATTCGTTTTGTATGTAGCTTATCTGCCACATTGTATGCTATTTGGGAAATTACTCATGATGCCTCACTGGTTCATAACCAATTTTTAATTTCATGTCCATATGATGTGAACTGAAGTGCCTTTGGTCTTGTCTGCATGCTATCAGCTAGCAGAGTAGCACTTATGGATGTTTTACTCTTAAGAGTAGTTGGTAGAAGCATTTCTTGATGCTGTGTTCTTTGATTAGCTAAGACAAATGACATTCATGTAAGTGTTTTTGGTGTTTCCTCATAAATGGTCTATCTTCTTTTGTGGTAAAGGAAGAGATCCGATGCATGATAAACCCAGAATTGATTGTGGGCATGCTCTTTATGGCTTCGATGGAAGACAATGAGGCTATAGAAATTGTTGGTGCAGAAAGGTTCTCACAGTATACGGGGTTAGTTTTTAACACTTTTCTGCCATTTGCTTGATTTAGATCATGGGTTTAAATAACTTCCACTGTATTCATCAACTACGTTGTGAGTTATGGATATGCATTCCTTTACACCGTGTGATAATTTTTACATGATATGAACCCTTCACTTGCATCTTATAGGTATGGTTCTTCATTCCGTTTTACTGGTGACTATTTAGATGACAAACCCTTTGATGCAATGGGTAGACGGAAAACTAGGATAGTGGCAATTGATGCTTTGGACTGTCCAACTATGTTACAGATTGAATCTAGTGGTCTTCTAAGGTATGCCATATTTTTGCTTGACTTCAATTCATCACAACTTTGTATTTTACTGGCTGCTTGTCATTGACTCTATCCACAGCCTTTCTAAACAAAATAATATTTATTTTTAGCATTTTTGCTATTGTTTTTATTTATGGTAGATGTGTATGCAGGGAAGTGAACAAGGCCTTTTGTGGTTTTGTGGATCAATCAAAGCATCAACTCTATGTGAAGCTTTTCCAGGTACTTTGATTAATGATCCCTGAGGAGTTTGCTATTAGCAAAATTCTATTTTCAAGCATCACCATTAGTCGACATTTCAATCTCTGGTTAGGTTCAGAAATTGAATTATCGGAATCTGTTTGTCCCTGCCAAATTGTTGTGTCAACCATTCAAGTAAATTAAGGGCAGTTCAAACAAATTGGCACTCTGCTGCCTAGTTATATTCAAGTAAGGCCTAGTGTGATAGGCAGCAATATTTTTTCAGGCTTAAGGAGCAACAAAATACATATTGATGGCGTCAGAAGTACCAAGTCTGCCCATTCTAATTATATTTTAACTTTTGTCACATGATTCAGGGTTTAATCACCAAGGATAACTGTCCAAGTGTCATTCCTGATGAATGTACAGGGGTTTCAACTGGAAACTGGGGTTGCGGGGCTTTTGGAGGAAACCCTGAAATCAAGAGCATGATTCAGTGGATTGCTGCATCTCAGGTACGTGAAAAATGATTGACGATGTTAACTTTTACTGATAATCTCGTGTAGTTACATTATTGAGGTGTTCATACAAGCATGTCTATTCTTACTTTTCAGGCACTTCGATCTTTTGTTAACTACTACACTTTTGAGTCTGAATCTCTGAAAAGATTAGAAGAGGTAATGCACGTCTGTGCCACCATTTCCATTTTTTTTTGTTTAACCTACAAAGGTTAGGTAGATTATAGAATATCCTTCAGGTTCAGGGGTGTAGATCCTCATTCAGTACAGTCCAATGGAGCCTCTCCTTGGACCAGTCATTGAAGGGGCCTTGTTCAAATGTAGAAAGTTTAATAAAGTAACTTGAACAACAAAAAACAGTTACAGTGATGTTCAAGATGGAGGCGTGATCTTCTAATTTATGTCTCCAACAGAGTTAATCCTTATGTCTCCAACAGAGTTAATCCTTATGTCTCCAACAGAGTTAATCCCGTACATCAAGTCTTTATTAAGCCTTTGGTGTTATTATGGTTGGACCTATTTGATAGCTTCTAGCGGTTACAGCTACTTAAAGATTCTGAAGCTCTTTCAAATGGTTAAGATTTTGAACCTAAATTGTGAAACTCAATAGCTACATAATATAAAAATAAATTAGAATTCAGAAGCTAGTAAACACTAACTTTTTCAGATTCTCGCTAGTTAGATACTTAACAACTACATCTTAGGATGTAGAGCTCTCCAAATAGACCCTTTGTATCTTACATTTTTTTTTGTGCCCCATCATACTGCGTCAGGTTACCCGGTGGATATTGCTCCATAGGTGGACAGTTGGTGAGCTGTGGCACATGCTTGTGGAGTATTCATCCCAGAGGTTAAGACGAGTGACCTATGAAGGCTTTTTCACTTGGCTACTTCCCAGTGATGGCACCAATGGTGATGTACATTACATGTGTGAGTAGCCCAATTTTTGGTGGTAGGAATCAATGAAACTGACCTAGGAACAATATGCATTGTTTGTATCGCAAATCCTCACGGCTTGTAGTGGCAGTTTGCTCCATTATATATGCATGGTTGTCTAAATTCATCGATCTATTGCCATCAATTGATTGATGCAGTCGTTTGTTGCTGACGCGTCCGTTTGATCCAACGTTGGCATGGCTGCCTAAAATGTTCGTTTAAGAAAAAGAGAAACAGCACCACGCAGAACATCACCAGTACTGGTACAAATACATCTATACATAGCCCAGATTTATTCAAGCTACAAATCTACAATACACATGTCGGAGACACAAATGCTACTCCCTCTTTTACACGTTATAAGTTTTGATTTTTTTTAAGTCAAACTTTAACTTTGAACAATTTTATAGAAAATATAAATACAGTTTTTATGAAAGTATTTTTTTTACAAGAATCTATGAATACAGTTTTTATGCATCAACTCCAAATATTCAATAAGAACGCCGTCAATCAAAATCCTCCAGAAACTGGTGGCGATCAGTAAGAAATTAGTCGCACCATAAATCAAACTCCTCCAGAAATTGGTGGCAATTTGTACGTAGTTTGTCGCACCACAGGACCAATGTACAAATGATTCACGGCTGGTGCACATCAATCATTACTATGATAAGCTCCAGAAGAAATGGAGTGGTCATGTATTTTACCATTTCAAGAATTTTTTCCCACGTTTCATCTTCAGTGCTGTGCATACCTCTACTTCATCAGATCAGCAATGGCAGTAGATCTTCTGGAACTGGAACGATGAAGATGCTTAACAATCACAATAATGGGAGGTGGCAAACTTGCAGAATGATCCCCATTGCCTTTTTTCACCTGAAGGTCCCAAAACTTCAATGTTCATCACTCGGGTATTTACACAAGAAAAACGCCAAATTCACAGGTCAACGGAGAAGTACTCTTGATCAGACTAACTTTTAATCTAGGTTGAGAGAAAGCGGTCAAAACGTTAGTTGCTTCAAGATCTGCAATGCTGCATGCCTACATGGCTTCATTTCTAATATTCTGTAGACAAAAACAAATGAGCAGCTCGTGCCTCTGATGTTAGAATAAGCTACTATTACATCCTTGGTATGTTTTTTGGAAAAGAATCCCTGCCTTCTGTACGTCTGATAAAAACACCTGCATCATGAGAGAAATCATTACAAAATGAAGACAGAATTTGGAAATGTCCCAAAAGGGATGTATCTCCTGATTAAAACAAAAAAAGTTCCTTATGCAAGTATATGCCAATTAACTTAGTGTTTGAAAAGTTAAAATTTTCCAAAAGATCAAACTAGTTTGAAGGTGTTCCTCTGTAAGGTATCTTATCTGATGAGGAATGAATATAAAACATCCATAAATAGGTGTACCACTTCAGGTCATC
Source organism: Zizania latifolia (assembly GCA_000418225.1). Lineage (NCBI taxonomy): Eukaryota > Viridiplantae > Streptophyta > Magnoliopsida > Poales > Poaceae > Zizania > Zizania latifolia. The sequence goes on along the minus strand of KE372711.1, from coordinate 1,258,057 downwards.
CAACAGATAACAGCATAAGATGGAGATTTATCATCACCTGACGATATATGTAATGGTCCATGACAAGTTACACTGAACATAATATTATGGAACATGATACCCTAGCCACAGATTAAATTGAGAATTGCTTGAGTTTATGAAATATTTCAGCACCTATAACATCTCGGCTTTTATACCATTATCATCAAGTTTCAGGGTATCTAACTACAAAAGATCGGATTCCTGAAAACTAGTCTACACATCATACAATCCAGATGTATTCATGTTTTGCTCATCAAAATTTGGAACATCCATTGTGATGAGCTGATGATGGGACTGCTTCAAGTTTGATCTTGGTAACCTAAAATGGTACAACTAAATTTAATACGAAACCTGAAATGGCACCATCTGAACCCCGCATTGCTATGATGCCCGTCTGCCATAAGGCACTTGATCATCCTACATATCAGTGCGTATACACATCATATCACTACAGTATAATGTTGACTGGCAAAACATATAAAAGTACTAGAGATGCAAACTAGGCATTCACCTGAAATATACCCGGATACATCCACTGGACTCCCCTGGATTGCTCTGCTACTGATGTAGGTTGGCCAAACTGTCCAGTTTAAAGAAATTAATTACTTATTTTTTGCAAGTTGTACATATTGAAGTAAAATCGTAAATGGAAATACAAGCATGCCATTGCATAGATAAAAAAGACCTGCAAAGTGTTGTTTGGATGCAGCTGATTGCCATAATGGTGTGGATGGCTAGATTGCACCCCATAACGGCTCTCGAAAGATAGCTCATTTGGATTAACTTCTTCCTGGAGGGTATAAAACAAAAATTAACTATATCGTCAAGACTCATACCACACTATGTATTTAACAACCAAGCATCGAAGCCATCGATAATAACTACCATAAGATCAACAACACCATGTGCCCTGACATGAGTACCAAGGTTTGAGGCAGTCGAAGAAGAATGGAAAGCGTCCTTCTGACTTACGTCAGATGATACCAGCAAAGAATCCTTAGATACAATAGATACAATAACAAACTTGATCAGCACAAATGGCAAACCAATGTAGTAAGTACACATACTGGATGTAAGGAGACACCTTATGGGCATATTGATTTGATATGGACTCCACAATTGTATCTTTACTCTTTTTGGGAGGACGACCACGCCGCTTTTTTGCTGAGCCCCCCTCTGATGAGCCAGCCTGCATATGGCTGTCACCATTCGCAATACCACGTTCAGATGGTGTAAGTTTCTGCTCCAATTCACAGCACATATTATCATCAAGAAGGGTCCTTTTTATGTCACTTATTAGTCTTAATGCATCCTGATACTTTTCATCTGACAACGTTCCAATCTCAACAAGACGGAGGCACTGCAAAGAAACATAATCATATCGCTCAACAAGATTACTTGTTGCCAATTCCTTCCATGGATTATCCAAGGCGTGCAACTGCTTAAAGTCACTCCGCCACCTGTTTAGTACATAACAGGGGAGGATATCATATACTTGCTGCCATTTAAGCACTGACAATACGTGCCGGCAAACAATGCCACTAAATGGAAACAGACCACAGTTGCATTCCATCCTGTCGGTCTCCATACAGTGAACAACTTCATACTTTTTATTCACCATTTCTCTGCCTGACTCAGTTAAATCAACAACTATAAAGGAGGATGCTGAACCATCCAGATGTACTTCACAATGCATGGTTGCTTTCAACTCATCCTGGAATTTTATAAACATGTTCAATGTGTATAATTTAGATAGCTGTTCTTCCATAGGAAACTTAGATACTAGGACCCTGGTGCCACTCAATGACTGAAAATCATCATGTTGGTCCATTTTGTATTTGTTCTGTAAAAGAATCATATAGCTGCTAAGGAATGTTGCCAATTTGGTCTCTGGGTTGATTGAATCTTCAAAGAAGGCATTTGGACTCTCACGGTGGTTAGCAGTAGACAACCCAGCCCAGAAGGCATCTTTCAGAAAGGCAGGGACCCATAAGTGCCGATTTTCATATAGAAAAGTGATCCATTCATTATCCTGAAGACCAAATCTACTGATCAAGTTCTTCCACCTTGCCTCAAACTCGTTGTCCTTCAAGGAGTCACATATTACAGTTTCCAATTCGATTTTCATTTGGTCAAATTCTGGTGATTCTCCTAACTTTTCTGAAATACTTCTTAATACATGCCAATGACTTATTCGATGGCGTGTATTTGGAAATACTTCGCGAACTGCGGCTTTCATTGCTGAACACTCATCAGTAATTATAGCATTTGGAGGTCGTCCCTTCATACAAGTTAACCACGACTTAAGCAGCCATAAGAAGCTTTCTGTACTCTCATCTGAAAGCAAGCCACAGCCTAACAAAACAAGCTGACCATGATGATTCACCCCCAGAAACAAAACAAGGGGGATGTCAAACTTATTTCTTAAGCAGGTTGTATCAACCCAGATAGCATCACTGAAATATTCGTATACTGCCCTGGATCTTGAATCAGCCCAAAGAACACTCCTTAGATGGCCTTCCACATAGAAATCCATGACATAGAAGAAGTTCGGCTGCTTTGCCTGCATCTCTGAAAAGAAAACATTGATGGCCTCAACATCACCTTCCCCAATCTTCAGCCTCCCCCAATCATCAAATATCGGGACTTCGATGTCACCAGAAGTTGAGCATTCGCCTCTGGCAGCCCTCACCACTAGATCTTTACTCATTCCACTAGGCAATGTCTTGTAACACCGCAGAAAGCGGGCGGCTGAAGGATTCATCGCGTGGTTGTGCTCAAGATTGACATCCGTCAGATGCAACAAGCCATCTCCCCACAGCCTCGCAACAAGAGTGGCCTGGCAATTGGTCTTCGCCGTTGGCCTTGCTTGGTAGCACGCATCCTCCTTCCCGTTCCCCCACTTGTTACACACGAGCACCAGCCGCCGGCAGAGCCCAGCTTTTGTGAACGACGACTTCTTGACACAAACCCCGAATCCAGTGCGCAAGGCGTATCGCTTGTAGAAGTTGAGCACCTCCTCATAGGATTTGAACATCATCCCGTCCCTCGGCGTCCGGTCATCTCCGTAAGGCATCCTGTCACTCCCGTCCAGCTCGACGCTCTCCGCCGCCGCTTCCACCATGGCAGCGAGCTCCTTACTGCCAGGCGAGATGTCCTCCGCGTCATCGTCGTCTTGAGTGCCAGCGAAACCCAATTCCTCCCCGGGATTCGAGTCCACCTCCATCATGCTTCAAACACACAGCACCCCACTACGCAGGAATCGAATCAAGAAAAAATCGCAGATTCGAGTCTCCGTATCAAAAAGGAAGGGTTGGGTATGATTGCTCACCGCAAAGCTCCCAGAACACAGTCCAAGCAAGTTAGGGTTTGTGCCCAGCAACAGATGGATCAAGCCCGGATGGACCCCTCCAGTAGAGCAGAGCAGGAGGTCGACGACCACTATGGGGGAGAGAAGAGCTCGCTGGCGGCGGCGGTCGTGTTCGGATGGAAGCCAAGGTGGCCGGGAGTGGGAGTCGTACAGGGAGGCCAATCGCTGACCGCCGCCGCCGCAGCAGCGTGGGACAAAGAATGAAGGGGGATGTCAGGATGTGGACGATGGGAAAAAACTGCTTCTTTTTTACGATTTTGCCATTTTATTATTCATCACATGTTGTATTGAATGTTTATTTAATATTGTGGATGATATTCATCACATATTGTATTGTATGTTTATTTAATATTATAGATGCTAATATATTTTTTCTCAAACTTTTTTAAAGTTAAAATATATTTACTTGTTGCACTGCTCCGTCCCGCTCGCACCGGCCCCGCTACTATCTCTCCGTGACGACTTCACACAGATTTGACGAATAAATAGGTATACCGCGGGTGGTGGTATGTGTATAGGTTTTTATCTATTGCGGGTAACAGGCATTGGTGCGGATATATAATTTTTTCACAAGTACAAATGTAGATATGCACTACTTGTACTTGTGTTATCCGATTATCATCCCTAGCCTAACGTTAGCTTATTGTCACGGCGGTAGTGGATGGTGACAACAACATGTTTAGTGACATGCACGTGTGAATTTCAATTTTTTTTCAAATGTTGCGGCCATTCCTCCAAAGTGTTGCAGTGTTTTCCAGATGTTGCATTTTACGCTCCTAAATGTTTTAGTTATTTTTTAAATGTTGTATATGATTCTCCTATATGTTGTAATTATTCTCTAAATATTGCACATCTCTCTTCCAAATGTTGCAATTGGCGCTCCCAAATATTGCATATGCTTCTCCTATGTATTGCAACTATTCTCTAAATGTTGTATTTTTTTGTTTGTAATGTAGCAGTTATGCTATCAGTGTTGCACTATTCCATATTTTCTTGCTGTGATTTTTTTCATATTGCACGTCTATCAGATGTTGCATTTTTGTTAAGACATTTTAAATTTTGTTGCAGACCTCTTCAACGTTGTTGTAGTCATCTGTTTTTTTGTTGCATAAGATTGAATGGTTGTGATTGATTCGTTCAAGTGGGATTTGACGGAGGAAAAAAGCGTCCGATGAAACAACTCTAGTCGGACGTCTGAATGCTAGTCATGTCTTTTTTATCAAACATTGTCGTGACCTCACCACTCTTTAGAGCCTTATACTAACATTCTAACCTATACATGGCCAACCGGGTGGGCCATACCGGCCCAGCCTGAGGCATAGCTAGAAACGGTCTGATCATGGCACGATCCATTAGACATAACTATTCTAGCATGTCAGTGAATCATCGAACAGTCCACTCAAGGGGGTGCTCGAGGTAGTGATTAGATATGTGTAAGGGAAGCAGCGTCTTTGAACCCAATGGTCGACTCTAGAACACAAGAGCCAAGATTTATACTGGTTCGGACCCCCCAAAGGATAATAACCATACGTCCAGTGTTTTGGTGTTTAATACGGTGGTAGAGCTTACAATACGATGCAATCAAGCTATCAGGGCTTGAGACGTCAAAAGTAAGAAAAATATGATGAATTTATATGACTAGATGATAGATGAATCAATGTCTCTAGGGGTGCTCGCCTCCTTACTCAGGAGGTGAGCCCAATATTCTAGGACTCTACCCCGAGTAGGACTCTATAATATGTAAGATTATGTGTTAAACTCGGATTTTATTTCTCTAATTTCAATGATTATGGTACAAATATATCTTTTCATATTAGATACGGGATCTAGTTATCCGATAAGAACTTAACCTTCCTTATCGAGAAAGAACCCCATTCATGAGTCATACCAGATTTTAATGTTAGACTTGACCTGCTCTCGGTCTGGACTGATAAGCCCGTTTTAAGATACCGAAGGTCATGTCCCCAACAGACGTGTTGTGTCGATCCGTGTGCCCTGCCTTCGACGCAAGTACGGCCGTTTTGGCCAATCGGGCCGACACTCACCAGACGTGTATTTTCTGTATTTTATTTATTTTTTCAAATTTTTAACTCTTTTCAACGGGCGGACGACAAGCGTGGAGGTGGCGGTGGCACTGGCGCAGTGTGCAGCACTGCAGCGGCCCTCGGGCCGGCAGGACGTAGCGCGCCGCGCACGTGCGCTACACGGCCCACGGCTAGGCGCACGCGGGGGCTGGGCGGTAAATCGAAAACAGCAGGCGGGCCCGAAATGGGTGAAAAATCGATCGGGCCGTGCGGGATGCAGGCCGTGCCCGAGCCGTAAACAGTGCACGTGTGTTCTGGCCGGCCCGTTTCGGAACGGCCCATGTATACCCCGACCCCTCTTTCCCGCGCGAGACACCCAGCAAAGCAAAACGCGCGGGAAACGAAACAACACAAGCCGGGAAACCACCGGGAAAGGAGAGAAAGGAGGAAATCCTTTCGTGCCGGAGCCCCGATCCATGGATGCGGAGATGGAGGACGCGGAGGCCCAATCCGGGAGGGGATGGGACAGCGGCGGCGGCGGGGCCGACGCGGTTCTGTGCCTCGCCGGCGCCGGCGCCTCGTTGTCGGTGTGCTACCACGAAGCGTTCGGTCCTCACGACGAGCTCCTCCTCCTCGAGGCCGACGACGATGTCCTCCCTGATCTCCTACAAGGCCGGTAAGCCCCCCTCCTTTGCCCCGACAGACATGCGCGCTTAGCCGTTGAGCTATCCCCCACCCCCCAAATCGAGCAAGAACTTAATCGCACCCACTTTATTCACATGTAAGATCTTCTATTGATCTCAGATTCTCCCAAACTAAACATGGTAAGTACCATGGCCATGTTTACAAGACGCTTCTTAGTTCTTCATGATTTGTATTCACCACGATCTGATTATTTTGGTTTAGACAGACAATGGTAGTTTAGTCTAAAAATCGTTTACACGGTTTGTTTGTCTGAACATTACCTTACACGAACCGTTCAAACCATCGTTGGTTTAATGTTAAACTAGCTGTAGTCAAAATGTTATGAACGGTTGCCTAGCCTATTGATTATTTGCTAGAACTGATGAATCCCTAAATGAGTTTTCTGCTTCTGAGAGAATGTCCTTTAATGTACCTTAACTTCTGTATATTTACATAATATTCGATCGGGACTGTGGTTCTTCATACATGTTCTTTTCTTTTGAGCTGGGTGGCTCATCATTAGCAAAATGGGTAAATGACCAATAGAATATCTTACATTCAAAAAAGAAGAAGATAGCATCACCATGCAATAGCTTATTTTAGCCACATTTGAACTTTGTGAAACTAATTGGATAATTATATTCACTCTGATGTTCTACTGTTGTATGATTTAATGTACTCTAATGTACCTTAATTGTTGTACTTTGGGAATCTTAAAGTTATCTTGCTGCAGGGTGACTGTGCGGGGACGCCCTGATGAAGAAGCTGTTCTCTGCACACCCTCTGCAACTTATGCCATGAAGTTTGTGGGCACCTCCAATTCTGTATTTATGATACCTCCTGGTGAACCGACTGCTCCAAGCTTAAGGCCTGATGGTGCCAACAAGGAAGGTGATGTTGCCAGTGTCACTGATGATGTGGCTTCTGTCGTCAAAGTGGCATCAGGGAGCATTGAATTGGTCTGGACTGCTCCACGGCTTGATAAACTTCGGAAACTTCTCAACGAGAGGCCCTATGTGCTTGATGAAGATCTTGACAGTGACCTGCAGCACAAGAAGGGACTCTACACATGGCAAGACCTTTGTGAACTTGTTCAGGCCAGTGACGGTGAGATGTCAGAAGAACTGAGTTCCCTCTCTGCCATTGAGATTGATGGGTTCTGGAGGATGGTTGATGCCAATTCTGCGAACACGATTCTTGACATGGTACTGCACAACTCTGTGTTGCATGACTGGCCACTAAATTCAGTGCCTGAAAATGATGTGTTATCTGTCATGGAATCTGATGGTTTTACGCGTAAGATTGTAACTCATTGCCTCAACAGATTTGGCACAAAGGTTGAGCAGGAAGCTAAAAGTTGCTGGAGCCTTGATGAGAGGAGGGTGTGCTTGCAGTTTGCTCGGAGAGCGCTTGGTGGAGGGAAGATGAAGTTTGAAAACTTTATGGATAAATGGGAGAGGAGCATTCCTTCAGGAATGTGCACTGATCCCCAGATGCTTGAAGGGGAAGTGCTGTGTGAAAAAATTGGGGCTGAAACCTGGGTGCATGCTTTCAGTGTTGCAGGCCTGCCATTATCACCAGCTGATAGGTTTGCTGCACTATTCCGAGAGCGCCAAAAATGGGAATGGAAAGACTTGCAACCCTACATCAGGTATAATTCACAGCAACTTTTGTCGGTATTCTAAAGTGAAATTGTTATCTAAAACGTCTCTCTTCCATGCTCAGGGACTTGCGCGTACCTGGTGTCTCTTCCGAAGGATTGCTTATCAAGTATACGAGAAAAACACAACCAAGTGCAGACGCTGAGCCCATTTTTACTGCAAGATAATCAATCAGTCTGCCCTGCTCAAAGCAAGATTTGACGCGGCCCTATCTTGTGGTGATGCTACTGAATATCTGAAACTGAAACATGGTCTGGTCTGGATACTGTTGACAACACAAGATTGGTGTGATTGCGTTGAAGGCATGCTCGATGGCGCCACATATCTTGTTACATACAGATTGTCTGATGCTGGTTGTACTGCAGACAAATGACTTACTGAATCCTTTTCAGTTTTGATAGGGGGATGCAGTATCTGTTCATGCATGTCCTCACGTTTGTTTTCAATTTTCAGTTTGACACACTCAAGTTTATGACTTCACTTGCGTTCTTTGAACTTGTGAATGCTGCTCCTAGCCTAGCCAGGTATGACTTGATTTCAGAAAACCACAGGTCATGGCTGCCATCCGAAAACTGAAAAGTAGCACTAGATACGTTGCAGATTGGACGGCAGTTCATGCTTTCCTGTGAAACTCAATTTAAGTAAAGTTCAGAACCCCTCTTTAGCTTGACTGGCAAAATGCCTGATAAAAATGAATCACATGTGTGCTAATATTGCTTGGAACAAATGGACCGTGAGTTTTCTTTCTTTCAACATAGTCTTCATATTTTGGAAAAAGCTTGTCAATGTAGATATCTTTCCATGATAAACTTGTATTATAGAGACTATATTAACAATATATAACAGAATACTCTCTGTATTAATAAAAAGTACATTCTTATCCAAGACTTGTATCATTTGATGATGCCCAATCAGCAAAGGATCCGCATGAATAAAAGTCCATGTGCCATTCAGATGGATAAGAGGCCCATTCTAAATAAACCACGACTCGACGAGCTCCACCGGCCCAGCTTAACTAACCCGACCCGGCTCGACCGGACCGGACCGGACCTCAGCGCTGCGCATCTTCTCCTCGCCTACCGCTCGCTCTTGGAGCGGAAACCCTAGCCATAGGCGAGTTTCAAAACCCCAACCTCGCCTGCGATTTCCTCCACGAGGAGGAAGGGGCAACTAGGTAGGCGTCATGGACGCGATGCGGAAGCAGCTGGATGTGCTCATGGGGGCCAACCGCAACGGCGACGTGCTGGAGGTCAGCCGCAAGTACTACGACCGCGACGTCTGCCGCCTCTTCCTCGCCGGTCTCTGCCCACACGACCTCTTCCAGCTCACGGTACACTCCCCCTCTCTGTATCCACTCACCTCCGTGCGCAGCTTGTCCCTTTTTTTTTGTCTGTGGTGATTTTGGTGGGGAACCGCCTGAGGTTGGGGGGTAGATTAGGTTTAGAGTGGAAATCAATAGATTAATCTGTTGCGTTGCTGAGAATCAACATCTCAGCTCTAATGTTAGATGATTTCGCGCTGATATTCTGCCTTCTAATCGGCTAATTCATTCATGGCAGAAAATGGATCTCGGGCCTTGCCCTAAAGTTCACTCGCTTCAACTGCGGAAAGAGTATCCTTAGCTTATGGAACATTTCATCCTTTTTTCTTTTAATATATTCCCCAAACTACTGTATAGCGGTCATTGCCTTCCTGAGCTCTTGGTAGTTATGAAGAAGTAAAATCAAAAGGAACAGAAAACTTCAATAGGGATCTTGAGGACATGATAGAAAGGCTCATTGTTGAGTGCGAGAGGAAAATTCAGAGGGCGCTGAAACGACTTGCTGATGAGGATGCCAATGCTGCTATTGCAATATCTGTTTCTGAGGTTACTCAGGTATTTATCCAACTATATGCATCAAAGCTTATTTGACAGTAAGAACTGAATTGAATTGCTTTCCTTCTTGTTAACATTTGCAGACAGATGAGGTGCTGCAGCTATCAAAAGAAATCAAGGAAAAAATGAAAGAAGTCGATACCTATGGTAATGACATTTATACTTATTTTATATTTTTATCTACTTCACTGAATACTTCTATCCATAGGGGTCCATGATACTGGCAGCTACAGGCTGATTGCTTACTGCTCTTTCCAAAGTATTCATTCTCTCAATTGACAGAGATCTATGTAAAAGCATATTGTTAATGTTTTAGGCTAAAATGACAGCTGGTCAGCTGCTTTGAATTGTACGAGCACTTGTAGGTCCTTTTATTCTCAAAAAATTAATCAGTGTGCTCTGAAGATTTGGTTAACTGTCCAAGACCACAACTTGTTATAATTGTATATGTACACATGTTGGTATTTGGAATGGTATAGTGCACTGATAAGCTTTAACTTCCTTAACCACAATTCAGAACACTCATTCATCAAATGCTACTGCAATAACAAAATGAGTTATCTACTTCTCTTTCTCTCATTCAGTCATTCAAATATTCTTGAATCTTGAGTAGTACTCTTGTTTGAATGTGGATAATTTGTATTGATGTAGTCTTAACTAAATTTGGCAATTTGCAAGGGATCTAGCATATTATTTGGTTTCCTTCTTAGTAACTACTAGGTATATTTTATCATGTACTAGTAGTATTCTTCATGTTATTTATTGGCTCACTGACTTAGCGGTTGTTTAAACTTTAGACTGTAAGTTTTACTGCCAATACCAAATCTTTCTTGTGAACATGTAGATTTTGAAGGAAAAACTGATGATAAAATCAAGGCCCAGGAAGTTGTGGAAGAACTAAGATCTAAAAGGGCTGACATGCAGGTATTATTTGGAAGTTCGAATATCCATGTTCTCAACTCTCATAGTATCTTAATTTATGCATGCCATCAAATGTAACTAACAGTAAATTAAATATTAAGTTTAATATCACATATTGTTTCTTCCTGCTTTGTTGCAGGCTACCCTCCTGCTTGATGCCTTTAACAAGGACAGAGCTTCAATACCTCAGTCTACTCCAATGCCTCCGATAGCACCAGTACTAGCACCACCTCCTGATGCTCGCACTCAAGAAATGATCAATGAAAAGATAAAGAAGGCTGAAGAGCTTGGTATGAAAATAAATTAACCACTCTATTAAACGGTTTCTAGTAGCAATATGGACTATTGATATTTTATTTCATTATCCTTTTTTCTGTAAAAACTTTGGTGAAGACAAGTTGTTGAGCATAACTGACACTATTGTTTTTTATATCTGTGATAAATATAATTTTTTATCTCTAGGCCTTTAGTTTTGTGATATGGTATTGATTTGTTGGTTATTTTCTAGTTAGGCATGAATCCTGTTTTTTCCTTATATTACATATAACTCTGATCTTTTTGAGCCAAGATGTGTGTGTGTGTGTGTGTGTGTGTTTGGGGGTGGGGTGTATTTGTATTGGTTATGATATGATATGTATGGTAGTTTTTTTGTAGCATAGAGAAGCATATGCGTCATGATATTACTCGTTCTTTTGGTATTTTGGTAGGTGAACAAGGGATGGTAGATGAAGCACAGAAAATTTTGGAAGAGGTAGAAGCTCTGAAAAAGGTAGCTACTGCCATGTGAACTGACTATATTGTGTCCATTTTTTACAACTATTGTAGTAGGCTAAAAAATTAGCCTTTCCTTTGACAGACAGCATAATGATAGCTATTGATTTTTAGGAAACTGATATTTTCTTTATTTTTCGGTGGTTGTACAGACCATGGCTAATGTATTTCTGTATTATTGCTGTTATTTTATCACCAGTTGGCAGCACGGAAGGAGCCAACTTCAGATTCTACTAAATATACTGCTGCTGATGTTCGGATTGTGAGTATAACGCTACTAAGGGTTAATTTTTTTATTTCTATTTTTGTTGCATTAATTTACATAGTGTTATCACTTGCTTTTCCTGTTACAAGCAAGATCATTAGATTCCACAATGGTTAGCATTGCTCTTAGATCCACTTGGTTTGGTAACACCATACTAGTTATTCAATGATTTAATCTGTAACTGGGATGCTGATCAAACATATGCATCTCCTGGACATATTTTTAAGAAAATGTTTGCAATATGCATTTTTAAAATTTTCTGCACATTTTGATGGGTTTATACTCTTTCAAGTGAAAACTCATATTTTGCCATTAGGAAATTTATGCTTATCATGTAAGCTGCTGTTGATATCAAGTGGATGTGTATGGTCATATGCACTTATGTTGCTAGAAAAGTGATAGGTTGATTCTTGTAGAGAAATTATGCCCTATGCCACTATGAAGTGTAAGTTCTACAATATGGCACTGGTAGAATCGAATTCTACAATATGTCATCACTTATATCTTTTTCTTTTTTTTGTGTCATTGCTGTTAGTTGACCATTAGTCAACCTCCGCTAGGCAAGCTTACAGGACCATGCCCCTAGAATGTAACCAGGATTTTACAAACTATCATGTGCATTCCTCGTATTTGGGATGCTTTCTTGCTTGCAAATTGCAATGCACTTCAAATAGTGTCTATTACTACATGTGTGCATCATATTTTTGTTCTGATGTTCTGTCATTGGTATATATGTATTCCAAATTGCATTTACTTGTAGATGTGAATTTCGTGATATTTTAGAATGTGGTGAATTAGGGGTTGCATGCATATGTAAATGTGTAATTGTATTATCTCTTAAAATTTTGGTCAGTGCTATCATTTCCATGCTGGAATTTTATGTGTATTTTTTATTACGCTTTTCCAAATCCTGGCTTACTATTGTTTATACATTGTAGTATTGCTAATGGACTAACGGTATTCTTGGTCCACTTTGTAGACTGATCAGAAATTGCGCCTCTGTGACATATGTGGAGCATTTCTAAGTGTCTATGATAAGTAATACCTTTAAGCTCCCTTCACTCTCAAAATGTTCTGAAGCTTCACATTCGATTTGCACCTTTAGGATGGAAATATATCTCATGTTATATTGTATGCAGTGATCGTCGTCTTGCTGACCATTTTGGAGGGAAGCTACATCTGGGCTATATGCTGATCCGTGAGAAACTGAAAGAACTACAGGTACATTCTTTGTGCCCAAATTTCCACAAGTACAATTTTTGGGGAATGATCAAATCAATTATGAATTCCAAATGTTTCAAACCCTCAAGGCCTTAATGCAATAAATCCAAGAATTTGTTTGTTCATTATAATACAATGGGTCTATCCCATTTTTCTTCTATCTGAATTTGTTAAGATGCAAATTTTGGACATCTTTATCAGGTGCTGAATGTAATGTACCCTTTTCTGCTTTAAAGAGTTACTCTATTTTGGGCCTTTTGGCATCTGTGAGTTTTCTAATCTCAAGGAAGAACATTCAGGTTCTCACCTTTTCTATATATTATTTCATTTCTCACATTGGAGGGCGCAGTGGTTACTGCAATAGTCATTACAGGAGCTAGTCAATGTTGCATAATTGGAATCTCTTGTGACAACCACCCCCCCTATTCATGGCAACAACAGCTGTCACTGTATGTTGGCAAATGTAAGCAATGAGTGTGCAAAAACATGGTATGGAGAATCATGTTTACTTAATTGTGTCAAGCTGCTCATATAATCTGCTTAGTATTATGTTGATCAGAAGCTGGAGGTTGCTTTCTGCTGGGTGATCCATAATTTGTAGAGAGGGTGATAAATAGTACCTTGGTTATGTTACTCTGAAAGTGCCCTCCTTTTGCCACCTTTTACTGTAAGTTTGTAAGTTGTTGCTGAAGCAATTTAACCGTGATGTATCTCTTGCACTTTGTTTTTATTTTTGTGATGATTTCCTTTATTTGTTTCCCACCTATGCAAATTAGGTTACTTTCTTTTGGGTAAGAACACTGTTATGTGGTATCATGATTTTATCATTGTAAAAATATATGCTGCCTTCCAGGAGGAGAGAAATAAAATCACTAAGGACAGATCTGAAGATGATAGGCGGTATGGACTGGTATCCCCATCATCGTTTCATTTTCATGTAGTATTGGAATAATCTGAAAGTACATGTTGGACTTTTCAGATCAAGAGAACACAGCAAGGACCGCAATGGTCGGGCATCCAGGGACAGAGATGCAGAAAGAAAGGAGAGAGTTGAACCTCGAGAAAGCAGAAGAGACTATGACAGGGATCGTGATAGGCGCCATGATCGTGACCGCCGCCATGATCGTGATCGGGATAGAGATTATGACCGTTCACGTGGCCATGATTCAAGGAGACGGGAACGTTCTCGATCCAGGGAGCGCAGGTATTGCTCAACGGTTTCTTTGCACACTGTTTATTTATGCAATTAAAATAAGTCTACCTTGCTTGTAGAGTGATTTATTCCGACCATAAAACTTTTGACCATAGCATCACAAACAACATAATGAAGTATCTGCTTTTGATTTGGAAACCTTGCTACTGTAGGAGCCAACACTGACAGTTATGATTTTCAGGCGCCACGATAGGTACTGAAATCTGTTGCTCCGCGAATGGCTGATTTTGGAGTACTCTGGTCGTTCAAGTGTTCAACGTGACAGTTATGGGATATTGTTTAGCTTTTACTGAAGAATTCTGGAGCATAGTCTTTGTTGCTGGGTCGGTGAAGAAATCTGGAGCAGTCTTTGTTGATGGGTCAGTGCAGTCAGATACTCAGATCTTGTGTTATATGGTGCATTTTGTTTGTCTGACTAATATGGTGGGCCAGCATACACTGTTTTATATCGTACTATGATGTACCAAAGACAGTTTTGTGTTATCAAAACGGAACTTTTCTCAGCAACTCACGTCTGTCATCTTCATGCTAAACGAATAAATCTACTGGAAGGCTTAACTGATTATAAATCTTCAATCATCGCTGTTAAGTCTGTAGATGCTCACGAGTCTTGTTTCACTAGATGAAATGCCAAAGCTCCGGACTTTAGGGTTATTATCTCTGACGCTTCCTTTTGAGTTTTGTCTGGCTTCTCACCGTCCCTTACAATTTTCGTGCTCGCATGATCGAAATCTCTATTTATCCCTTGAAAGCTGCGATGTGCATGTTTGATGGGAATTTTATTTAGGATGTGAGAAGTGTGAATGGGCGAACTAATGCAAATCTGAATCATGGCCGTTCGGTTGATTCGCATGGACAGCGAGGATGAATGCAGGATGCACCGTCACTCGACACGACATTAGCCAAAAAAATTAGGGAGCCCTCGTTTTGTTGTCCTGTACCAGGCAGTGTCATGGCCCAACTCAAATTCTCAATCGGTTCCTGTAGAGGTTGTAATCGGAGTTTTTTTAATAATCTATTTGTATTCGAGATTACATTGCTAAGTGCTCTTTAAAAAAAAATTACAATACAAAACTAGAGACATGTATCCTGTCATTAAAATGGTGGCACGATCGAATCGCTATTTGAACGATTGACAGAGACTACAGTCTAAACCATTAGTTCATATTGACCTTTGGAACGAGCCAATTCACTGCTCTATCACTCTATTGTTAAACATCTAATTATGACCGTTGGTTTAATCACAGAGTACTATCATCAAGCCAATGGTCACTAGAAGCCAACAGCTAGATTCTAGCCTATATGACTATTGAAATAATGACAGATGATTTGGCAGGGTTTAATTTTGTAATTTTTTGGGAAAACCACATAAAAATGTAATTTCGAATAAAATTAGATTATTTTTTTAAAAAAATCGCTGTAATCCGTCAGTCAGCCAGACACAAGCTTACAGTTACTGTCCATCCTGCTTGACCATGGTAACCTGGGTTCGCGGCAATGCTCCGCAAAGTGTTCATTCAATGGCCAGTACGGCAGTACTACCATGGTATCTGGTAGATTAGTGCACGCATGCGTTATGACAAAAAAGACATGAATTTCTTCTAAATTATAAACATAAAGGACTACATATTTTCTCAACAATGGCAGCAAAAACCAATCAACTTCCATGGCGCAGTAGCATTCTTGTATGATATAAACATAAGCGAAACCTGAAGCTTTCAGTCCAGATGAAACAGAAGTTACAGAACCCCTTGAGGCTGGCCCATCTTAAAAGGCTTCCCGCTTGCGTACCTTGAAACTTGTTGAGCGGATGACGTCGTCGTCAGCATTGAGTCTCATTTGCAGAGCATCAAGGGATTCAGGCTTTGTGAAGTATGTCACGAGGAGGTATATGCCGTCGTAATAGGTGGATGGAAGCCCAGTCCTGCTGTTCCTCTTCCTGATGCTGTATGCCAGTGGGATAACTCCTCTGTTGAAGACATCCACATACATGGCGCCACCTGCAACAAGCAGCTGCAACATAGTGGAAAACCATCAGTAAGCAGAAATGCCAGCAGCAAGGATTAATGCAATGATACGCAGGTGGGTAGGGTGTAGCACAGGTACAGTGAACACGTTATGGAGCAAAATCTTAAGCCCCACTTGGCACAGCTCAAGATTCAAGATTTTTGGGATCATTGAGGATTGAGGATATTTAGTTGTGGCATCTGATTGTTATTTTGAACTAAAAAAAGTTTAAATAACTTCATTTTATCATTCAAACTTCAAATCTAGCGTGCATCTTGAGCTAGAGCTGTGCCAGACAGATGCTTACTTCAGGTTACCATCAAATTTAACAATGCTTACAGGAACAAGAGGCTGGGTTGATCATCTACAACTATATAAAATTGTAGGACAACAAAACAAAATCCCGAGGTAAAACAGAATGCTTGTTGATTGTTAAATGTTAGTAATAATGCAGGATGTTGTCCACAAACACAATGGATGGAGCTATCTACAAGTACTAAAAATATCAGTTTTTTGTCAATAATGTTATATAGTAAATGAATGTACTACAGCGCAAACAATTGTTGCCAATGCTTCCTGAGCCTGTACTGTGACATACACAAAATAATACGGATTTGCAGCTGCTGATCATACGAAGTACTATTATAACATTTGCAGCAAAATGATTTGCTTCACCTACAATGACAGACATTTTTTAGGTATAGCACTTGGCTGATTAGTTCGCGTTAAGCATTGATAATGACCGAACAAGCTAAATGACAACATTTTTCTATGAACCAGTGTACCATCAATTCATCGAAATTTACCGTAAACTGGAAAACGCAAATTTTTCATGCATTGGCTACTACAAATCTTCCTTGGATTCATGCGAAGTGCAGCAGAGAGGCGATCCTCCTCTGCGCATCTACTCAGTGCAGTTAGCTAGTAATTTTGAATTTACCTCCTCGTAGCGCTGTATGAGAGCGAGGCGCTCCTCCTCGGACATGTCGGGGCGGAGCACGACCATGGTCTCATACTGGCGCAACCCCGGTGGGCAGGGCGGCATCTCCCGCTCCTCCAGCGCCAGCCCCGCCTCCGCAGCCGACATCCCGAGCCCGCCGCCGCTGAGACCAAACATTGCACCAAATCCCGAGGAAGATCCCTCCTCGTCTCCTACCTCGTCGTCCTCGCCCCCGGCCGCGGACGCCGCGCGGCCGTA
>KE372711.1:1192743-1238030 GCA_000418225.1 Zizania latifolia | reverse complement strand
GACGACAGCATCGCCAGCGCCGAGCTCACCGAGTCCGCCAAGATCGAGAAGCAAGGGATCACCACCATGCAGATCCCATTCAGCTTCAGGCCCAAGGAATTCGGCTCTGCCGTCTGGGACATGATCAGGGGGAGGGGCACCAGCTACACCATCAAGGGCAAGATCGATGTCGATACTCCCTTTGGCAACATGAAGCTGCCCATTATCAAAGAGGGTGGAACCACTCGCTTCAAGAAGGACGACGACGATGACGACGAGGTATAATACCCTGCTCTGCTGCTTTACTTCTTGTAGTGCAATATACTAGTAGACCAGTTTATTCATGTTTGAGTAGAAAGCCAGTGGAAAACCAAGCATAGATCTTGTTGGTATTGTTTCACTAAATTTTCAACTTCGGGAGTACACTACTTGAGTTCTAATCTGGTCCAATTTCGGCAGAAGCTTGGTGCTTACAATAGAGTTCTGGATATATTTCTTCATTCTTGTACTGAATGAGGAAATTTGATCAGTCAGAATTGTTCTTGACTCTCGTAAAGCTTGCTACTGATTGACTGCACTTGTTTTGCAATAACTCAATGTCTGTGTCGGACAAATAGTGAGTGTTTTCTTACGGACTAGCGTTAACATTCTGATCAAATGTAGAATATGCAGTTCATTGAAGATCTGATTTTTATAAGAGTATAGGGTCCTGCTTTAGAAGCTGAAATTATGGTATCCATTCTTCACCAAACCCGATCATATCGACCAAAAGGAAGGAGCTTAGTTCAGTCCTCCAGGTAGTATGCGTGTATCGGCGTATGTCTATCAAAACATTGGATGTGCCATTTCAAATAGATTGGAGCGGGGTGACTCCAAATTCCGGTTGCTGGCGTAGCCTTGCGCCATTTTTCTTGTTCAAAGCGTTGCTCTTTCTAGCAGCATGCTTGGGCCATGGGATCTTGCTAATCCCATTGTCTGAATTACCCTTGCAGGATTGAAGTGCTGCCGATAAACATACAAGGTAGTGAAGCAGAGATGGTGATGCCCTGTGCTCTTGTTGGTTGCCTCTGTGTTGTGCTACTTACTCATAGCTGCGTCCTGTGTGTTTTTCTGTGCATGTTTATGAGACTCGGACAACTTAATTTGTGGTGGAATCCTGACAATAAAGTCAACGACCCCTTGTTCTTTGCGGGTCTCATTGTTATTTTTCTTTCTATTTCCCCCAAATACTGGCTGTGACTGAGTGAGACTGAGAGCCAATGTTTTTCCCAGCCTTTACTTCACCCAAGTGTTACAGCTCTGTTCAGAAGGGGTCAGATATTCAGACACTCCAGGTCAGCAACCTGTTTCAACTGTAAACTGAATGGTAGCTGCCGATTTTGCTGTCGCTCGCCATGACATGAAGTTCTGGAGCTGGGCAGCTAGCCTCCAGCCATCCATTCCATTGATGTTAGTGTGATTGTGATGAATGATTTGGGTTTGGCCATCCCATTCCCGCAGACTTGATTCGGAGGAATCTGCTGATATTGACTTCTGTACATACAGCTGATGCAATCATGCCTGAATGCCCACCATCTCGCCGCCGCCGCCGCCGCCTCCTCGCCGTGCGGTGCGACGAGAGGCGGAGACCGAGAGAGAGAGAGGCCCTGCACCGGGGGGGTGTGATGCAGCCGTCGCGCCAGCCATAACCTCCTGCGGCATGTGGGCCGTCCGATGCGCGATCGAACGGAGCATACAGACACACGCGCTTCTCCTCCTGTACGTTGGAAATAGAGAGATGATTGATTAGTTACGTTATGCCGCGCCTTACTGCTAATGGCTATTGGGATAGCTTATGATTAAATCGATTTGTCAAACAAAAATATTTATATCTTATAGAATAACCATATACGAGAATAAAGTAATAATCATAATAATATGAAATCTGATTATCTCAACCGTCGATTCAGTTTTGTATCTATACACTTCGAAGTTGCTCTAAATGATATGTCCGGGGGCTACTACCGATCATTTAAGTTTTTTATTTTTAATATAGGATAATCAATACCAATGTTTGATGTGAATAATTTAAATTATACAAGTAATAAACACATGTGGATCCTCCAATAATAAAATTAAAATTATGTTATAATCATAATTATTATAATTATTTTAAGCTATAAAAAAGAGACAGTACGTGCCACTCCAATCGTCCGGAGCAATTGTTAAAATTCTTAAATATAATTAAGCAAACAATAGTGATTCATTTTTCATTTGAGTTGTGCCAGCTAATGCTCCCCATCGTCCATCATCCAAACAGCTATGCGTTATGCAAGGTGTGTTGACTTTTCATATGCTTCCCCATTCTTGTGCACATTTTGGTTGACACGGTGGCATCTTTCCCTCTTCATTTTTTATATGCATGTTTTTTCATGCATATTGTTTTTTATGAGAAGCCGACCGCCGACTTGGGTGGCTCTCATCAAAAGTTTGTCTTTTGAAGTCATCTTGAGTTTTGAGACCATTGAGAGTATATAATTCTAGCTCTGAATTATGTTCTATCTAAATTTTTTATGTTGAAATAAAATTGTTTGTATTTATATTTTTAGTCTAAAATAAAATCAGATGTCTTAACCAAGTATCTTTAATCTACCCATAATTCTACATCCATATTTTTTTTAAACTAAGCTTAACCGGTTCAAAAAAATCTTATATCTCCGAGCTACCAAATAGGACCTAATTTTACTACTACTCCAATCACTAAGTTTGATGGCTATGTTCCATCTTATACTTTCTTATTTCCTCCCAGCCTGTTCATCAACAGTCATTAACTTATTGATCATACAAACTATGGAGAGTTTGTTTGAGGTCAAACCATGATTGAAGTTAATATTATAGAGAGTTAGAGATTGTGCGTTCCTGTTGGAAGTTAGAACGATTCCAATACCATCTTCCACAGCTGATCAGTCTTCAGAAGAAACGTCTTCCCAGCTCAGCTCAGCACAACTGCAGAATTATCCTTGGATAGGATGGTGTCCAAATTGTGTATTTGGTTTTGGAATCTTTTTCTTTTACATAGTGGGATATTGGTAGACACACACCGATGTGTCCACATCCAATAAGCATGCTAGCCATTATAGATATTGAAGGATGACAATAGTACAACGGATATGGAATTATGGATGACCAAGTTGGCTATGCTGTTTTGAGAGCTAAATTGAACCGGAAATTTCCATGCTGTTTTGAAATTTTAGAAACGAAAAAGCAAATCAACATGCTTAATACTATTATAAAAACAATAGTTTCTTTAGATTATCGTTAGCTAAATATTTATTATAATCTTAAACTCCACAAATATGCTCGTTACTTCCAACCAATCCACTGATAATTTGATTTGATGTTCCTACAAGTCTTATGATCACTTTGGAAGAATCATATTGTAACACTCCAACAAGACAATATGCTCCAACTTTGAACACCCACTTTGGAAGAATCGTAGTGTAGAATTGTACCACTGGACAATAAATGGCGTTGGACCCAACTCCCAAGTGTGCCCTTACCATTTTTCATGCGCACTCTCTCTCTCAAAATCAATCAGGTCGCCCTCAACCTCTCCTCTTCCCCTCCAAAGCCAGAAAAAACCAAGGAAGTAGTCGGAGGAGGAAGAAGCGCGTAGCAGCCGCCTCCTTGGCCCTTGGGAAGGAGGAAACGGGGATCGGAGGCGAAGACTCCAAGAAAGCAGCAGGCTTTGTGTTTGTGGGGGGAGGAGAGGAAGAAGAAGGAGGTCGTCGATTCCTCCGGTCGACCGATGGCTCGCCGGCCGGCGCCGTGGGAGCAGGGCGCCGACGAGTACGACTACCTGTTCAAGATCGTGCTGATCGGCGAGTCCGGCGTGGGCAAGTCCAACCTCCTCTCTCGCTTCACCCGCAACAGCTTCTCCCTCGACTCTAAGTCCACCATCGGCGTCGAGTTCGCCACCCGCACCATCGAGGTCACCATGCCCTCCCGCCCGCTTCTCCTCCTCCATCTCCCCTCCTTAATTGTATGCTGCTTCGCTGCCGCTACTTGCTCTGAATTTTTCTGGAGCTGCTCGAATCGGATGTTCGTGTTCATGCATGCCGCCGGCTTGTCTTCGATCGCCTGCTTACTTGCTCTGAGTTTAATTCAGAGCATGAGTTTGACCATTCTTAGTCAATTTTAATTCAGAGCAAATTTCTCTCTTTTTTACCTTAAAAATCTGTTTTTTATATTCACAATTGACTGCTTTTTCTTTGCCACTGTTCGTCTGTTCTCTTTCTCGTTCTTGGATGGGTGCAATTTCTATTGCCAAATCAGACCTCTTTCTTCGTTGAAATTTCACCTAAGCCAATTCTTGGCCACCTGGTTCAGATAGCCCCATCTGAGCCAAAGTCCTTTTGGGGAAATTTAGCAAAGCTTGTATTGTATCACTCCAAGTGCAATTGAAATAGAAATATTTGATGATTTGACACTCAAAAAAAAAATAATTGTTTGATTAGTTTACACTCGTGAAAATGTCTATGTGGACCAAAATAACAAATAATCAAATACACTTATTTTTTTATATCAAATCATCAAATCACAACACTCAACACGAGCCTGAAGACTTCTGCCCTGTTTGTAGTCGTAAATGTTCAAATTCAAGAACCGTACGGCTTTGACTCTGATTCTGCATTTCTGCATTAAGTGAAAGATGATCAGTTGTAGACTTGTAGTGACCTAATGGTACATTGTCATTGACATTATGATACTGAACTATAATGGTTTAGTTGTAGACTTGTAGTGACCTAATGGTACATTGTCATTGACATTATGATACTGAACTATAATGGTTTCTTTGATTACGACACATGGGATTCCCTCTTATTTGCATCATATCAGTGACAAAAAAACTGAACTGTAGTACATGAAAATTCTGATTAACAGAAAACTAATACTGGCTTTAAAGCATGGTCAGAAAATTGTACCTGCATACAACAAATGAATCCATGATCCTTTTATCTTCCACCACAGTACCGCTCTATGATATCGCAGATTGCTGTCCATATTCAATATTCAATACTCAATACTGTATTATTTCCCCCAAAGGATCATTGTTACATTGATTCAATTTGTATCTCAGGTTGAAGGAAAGATTGTAAAAGCACAGATATGGGACACAGCCGGGCAAGAACGGTACCGGGCGATCACAAGCGCCTACTACCGGGGCGCCGTGGGAGCATTGCTTGTCTATGATGTCACCAAAGCCACAACCTTTGAGAACGTGAAGAGGTGGCTCAAGGAGCTCCGTGACCATGCTGACTCCAACATCGTCGTCATGCTCATCGGCAACAAGATTGATCTCAAGCATCTCCGGTCAGTGACCTTGGAGGATGCAACAAGCTTTGCAGAGATTGAGGGTCTATCCTTCATTGAGACATCGGCGCTCGATGCAACGAATGTGGACAGGGCTTTTCAGACTGTACTCACTGAAATCCATCGGATCATCAGCAAGAAGGCCTTGGCTTCAGATGAGGCTGGATCTGGTGCTGGTGCTGTCAGAGAGGGGCAGTCCATTCAAGTTTCCGTGGCAGATTCCAGCAGTTTTACATCAAGATGCTGCTCTTTCTAGTGATGATATTAGTGGCCATCGATGTCGTTTCCATCGGATTGCTTGAGGCGATCCTCTTTGTAATTGTTCAAAATGTGTTGTCATGCAACAGAAATAAAGGATTACATTCAGGACATGAAAAATGTTCATTATGTATATACGAGCAACAAAACATAGTACGGCTGCTTTGACAATTTGGATCAGCTACTCGTGTTATTCTACTATTGCCAACAATGCAGTTTTTTGTCCTACTACACTACTGTTGACTCAAAAGTTATAGGTTGTATGCTCATGTTCTCAGTTCCAGGCTTTCCTCTAAGAAAATGTTCAAGCTTGATGGACCTATAGAATGTTTATGGATATCAATCAGGAATGACTTGTAAGAGGATGGCAGGAAATCTAAACCGTGTTCTTTTTGCTGCTCCAATGTAAAGGAGATTGAATGTTTTACTAAAAAGATCGTAAATGATTGATCTAATTATCTAAGCACAAGCTCCGACTGAAATAGCACAAGAGCCCTACCTGGCTAGTTCCTCTTCGATTTCGGTGGTTTTAACTGTTTTGATCATTGCAGTGGACCATCTCGTCAACACCGTCAGCTTGGGCCACGATTTCTGCATCGAGGAGGCCGGCGACGCGGCCGCTTTTCCTCACATCATGGAGTTCAATAACGCATATACCTGCAGGCGGCCAAGGCGGCGGTGATCCACTTCTACGAGACGCTCCGCTACGAGGTTAACGACGACGTGGGCATCACCGCCGCGACGCACGGCTGGATCGGCGGCGAGGCCACCAGCGGCAAGTTCACGCGCGAGGAAGGCGCAGAGAGCCAGAGATGCAATGGAAAGGGGAAGAGCGAGAGGTGATTTTTTTTAATAAAAAAATGTGCCCTGCTCGTGTGTTGATTAATCGGTGCACTAATAAGTAAATAAATATTATATATGAGCAGGTGCCGCTCGCCGGCGGGCAAGTGGAGGCGTACGCGCCGATGGTGGTCGCCGGCGCGTGCCGCGGTGACGCTCACGTGAAGTACTCCAACTGGCACGACGCCACAAACAAGATGCGATATCAATTTTAATGATCACAGAGAGTAATCAAAATGTGGTCGTGCCGGAGTGGTTATCGGGCATGACTAGAAATCATGTGGGCTTTGCCCGCGCAGGTTCGAATCCTGCCGACCACGTTTTTTTCGAGTACATATTACTCAAACTATTTTTTTTTTGTGCGTGCCAGAAATTTCATCTACAAACTGTACTGGCATTTTACTGACATGTCAGAAATTTGCGAGCCACTGTTCAGAAGAAGCAATTCATAATTTCAGAGTTGCAATGTTAGTGTGTTAAGCCCTTTCCCGAGCACAAGAAAGCATCTCAACACTGATTACAGGACATAATCAATAATCATGTTTACACGTTAAGATGAACTTCTACATGAGTAGTACTTGACGTCTGGACCATACTAGATGTTAACAGTTGGCAGTTGATCGATCTTAGGTAGTAGTAAGCTGTGGCAGCATCATTTTGCTATTCTGCTCAGCGCTTAGGAGGATCCCCAACCGAATCATGAACAAATCATGGGTAGACATCTTCCAGCATAGAGTATTCGCTGTATGACAGAGCGGTTGAACATGATTAGCAACAGCAACATATACCAAATGCAATTCCCGACGCACAGCTATGCTTATGCTCAGCAACTAAATTGTGGAAATGATCGCTCATCAGACAGCTCGCAGTGCAATGGCACAGGCATCCATTCTCAGCTCTGAATATTATTTGGCCATACCTGTAGTGCATCCTGGAAGACCTGGAACCTTGTTGCGGATGCCTGGATTGCAGTGGCATGGACAAGCATTGGTGCCCCACAACTCGTTTGTTTTCCTACAATCAATGGAGAATTTGGCATCTGCGCGCACACAATCATTACATGCATGGGTAACGCGGATATGGAGGCCGCATATAATTCAATGTCATCTCTGGTTAGCACCTTCACATCACTTCATCAATCATCCACTGAATTAAGGAGCTGATCCTCATCTACCGATAACTTTCTTAAAGCTTTAGACAACAGCTTATATCTGGTGACTACTTGCCTGTAGAGCTCATGCAATTGCTTGACTTCCGCTGGAGTCAAGCTTTCAGTTTCTGAGTCCATGAAAGGGAATCTTAATCCTGTTAAATATTAACTAAAAATTGTGATTATGCATCTACAGTCAGGAAAACAAAAACCCTTAATAGATGAAGGAACATCACAATTTCACAACCACTTAAAAGAGAAATATAAAGGCAGCCACTTAAAAGGGCTAACTATAACCATTTAAACTAAATGCTTCTGCAGTTACTAAGGACACTGGTCCTTAGGACTCATTTGAGAGGGCTTATTAAGCCAGCTTATTGCAGCACACTTTTTAAACTCTTTAATGGTGTGATTTTTGCGAAAATTTTCTATATAAAAGTTTCTTGATAAATTAAGATAAATCCAATTTCAACTTTTTAATAGTTAACACTTGATTAATCATGCTCTAATGATGTGCCTCGTTTTGCGTGTAGTGTTAAGCTTCAGCCGAACTCCTGAAATGAATGCGGCGCGCAGAAGGAAATGAGATATGATCATGAGTGAGAAAACTGGTACTTTAATTGAATTGAAAACTTGATGCGAATTTATGCTCAAACAAACCAATCGAAATAAACTGAAAATGACAAGAAGCATACCTTCTGTATCAGATTCCTTGTGAAGTCCTGATGTAGATGTAGATGTAGACAATCCTTGTGGACTACTAGAGCTATCAACAAATATATGACTACCAAGTCTTGCAGACTCCATATGCTTCTGGAACACACTTTCTTCCATGGATAGTGAGTGTCCATTAACATTTATTACAAACATCTTTGCTGAAATGAGGTTTGTGAGATAGTACTCGACTTCAGAGATAAGCTTTGTTTCTCTTCTGAATAACTGAACAAACTTTAGATTTGAGTGCAGTTGAGGAGGGTTGGCCTACATCAATTTTTGGGTACATTGTCAGTTGTCCTCCACTTAGCAGAAATATGGAGGTATTAGGTAACTAGGATTCCCTATGTAAAACGCATAACATAAAGACATTGGTAACAACTTCCAATTTACTAGTATCATATGCTCTCTAGAGAAACTCATATGCCTTAGTGAACCCAAACGAAGATAGGCTTTAACATCAATAAAGCATATAAGAGTATAACATTAACTAACAACAAATTTACATCATAAGATCATTACAGATTACCAATTTTTGCAAAATAGGCATAAAAAGGGACCAAATCACATACATATAGTCTATAAAAAATAGGCATCGCCACATAAACAAGTATCAAATTGAGATTTATCAGTAGTGTTACCCATTTCAGCTGTACATAAAAAGTGTCAAAACCCCTACGTTAACACCAAAATATGATCTGAGGTGAATTAAATTTATGATTTTAAGCCTTAAACAGCAAGTACTCAAGATTAACTGATAGCCTTCGGTTCAAAGATCTGTAAGCCTGTTAATATTAGAAGGTAACCTGAATGAGAAAAATAGAGAGAATACAAAGCAAAAAAAAGGAAGCTTGCCTTAATAGTAATGTAAATAAGAATAGGAAGAAAATCATCAGCCCCTGATGGCGTTCGATCATTCGACATTGACACGTTTAGCAGCAAGTTATTGATGACTTGGCAACAGCTCATAATGCATATAAGCTTCTCTAATGGTGATTTGAAGGAATTAATCTTTTGCAACTCTTTAACTGCAAGCTAGAATGGAACAAACATCCAAATGAAGGTCATAGTTAGCTTGGGCCTTGGTTGTATTACTGACAATATTTCTTTCACAAGGGGCAAATGTAAAACTTTAAGCATTGATGTACCAATCATAGGAAAAAGCTAGAGAGAGATTATTTGATTGAATGTTGACACAATGAATTATTATCATATAACCTAAATGCTGACCAATATGAAAGCTAATTCTGGTTTAATCTTCAAGAGAAAATTCATAGTAACCTAACATGACAATTCGAAGATTATCTTAAGTTATGATCATTAAACAAAGCTTTCCAAGTGCATATGTAATATATAAATATTACTAAGGGGCATAACTCATAAGTTCATTGTCCACACTGTTTTACAAAGTATAAACTATCATTATTAAGTAATAATACATTGTGAACTTGTACAGGCATACCAGCTAAACAATGAAAATCCCATGAAATTTCTAAATTCCTGCCAACACTAACGGTGAGAGAAGCTGGACTCAAAGGTTGAGCCCATTATCTACTTACCAGCCACGCTGCCTCATTGTGCAGAATTTTGGGTATGTCCAAGTGATGAGGCCTAACAAAGTGCTGTAAGAGGCCAATCTTCTCCGAGATCTCCATGTCTGCCTTCACATCCTCCGCAGACGAAGCAAAGGTGCGGTCGAACAATTTGGTCATGATATACTTCTCAAGCCCCTAATCGCAAACAACATGCAGCAAAGACGCAACACGTTCGATTTAATGCAACGGCATTGGCGCAAATTTCCTTTTTCGACAGGCCATCGGCGCGGATTTCAGCACTGAAACAAGCTCGAGGGTTAGGACGCACCTCGAGCGCGTGGTCGATTTCCTGATTGGTGGCATCAGCCCAAAGCGGGTGGTCCTTGATGGCGGTCTCCATCTCCGCGAAGAAGGTCTGGACCCTGCTGCCGTCTTCCTCGGCGTTGGGCTCGTCCAGAGAGAGGGACACTAGGAAGCTGCAGGCGAACCTCAGGTCAGAATTAGATCCGCAGGGCGGGGGAGGCGGCCGGAGCAAGGACCTAGAGGAGGAGGAGGTGTGGGCGGAGCGATGGACCTCTTGATGGAGTGGAATAGGTCGGTGGCGGCGGGGCGGCGCATGCGGTCGACGAAGCCGTAGAAGTCCAGCCGCGACGCCGGCGACGTGGGGCTCTCCATTTCCGCCGGTGGATCGATCGGGTTTGGAATTCGCCAGGCGCAACGGCCGGAGTCGCCGTGGGGACGGAACTCCACACCTGCTTCGCAAGTCGCAAACAAAAATTATAATTTTTTGAAAGATCACAAAAAATGTAAATTCGATTGTAAATATATAATGTTTAGTCTCTCTTCCATTTTACTATATAAATTATAAAATATAACGCGTATAAGTTTTTTATACAGTAATATATTATAAGCTGTCTGATTTTTGCAAGCAAAATTTTTCTAACTTTGGACTTTTATCAAGCTTAAAGAAAAAATATGTTAGCATATGACATATCAAATAAATACACATATTTTTATTATGTATTTTAATGAAAATAATTTTATGTTGCAGATATTGTTAGATTTCAGTGTCTTTGAGAATCGTAATGGTATGAAGATCATAGGCCAACTTTCTGTTAACTGGACTCTTATTGTGATTAACAGGAACAATTACAGATGAAGATGTTTCAGTTAACAGGAAGCAAGACAAACACAGGCCCTGCGTGAGAGAACGAAGTAAACAAAAACCATTTAATGTACCTGAAGCTACTGCCATTTGTAATAGCTACTCACTCCACTCTGTTTTATGTTATAAATTCACTAACTTTAACGAAGTCTAAAAAATATATTAACATATATAATATTAAATAAATATACTATTAAAATATATTTCATAGCAGATCTAATAAAAATTAATTTGATAATATAATTATCAATATATTTTTCTATAAAATTGATAAAAAATAATTAGTATATTAAACAAATACACTATTAAGATATATTTTATAGCGGATCTAATAAAACTAATTTGATGATATATTATTAGTATATTTTTTATAAAATTAATTAAATTTAGATAAATTTAGCTTATAAAAAAGTCAAAATCCTTTAATACGGAAATACGGAAGAGAAGGGTAAAAATTATAATTGATCTGTGAGATGAAATTTCACGAGGCGAGGTGAGGCGGGAGGAAAGAGACGGCTAGTTCTAAGACTAAGGTCTCGGAGTAATCCATCGGCTTATTAAATTATTATAATCTGTATTTTAAATTATAATAAGTATATTTGTTTATTTTAGTTTATAAAAATAAGACGTATAATTCTAGTTATAATTTTAATCGAAACAAACGTGCCTTAATTGCAGAGGAGCGAGTCGGCCCATGAGGACGACGAATTGGGCCGTGTGGGCTTGGCTTACCGTCTTCGGCTGCCCCGGCGCCACGTGTCCCCGACGGCGGCCGCGGCCTCACCTCCACCGATCGGGTGGTGGTAACCTCTAGCCCGCAGCTGTAGCCGACGAGACGCGCGCCATTTCCGCTTCTCCAGCTCCGAGATGGCTGCTTCCGCCACGTTGGCCTCCCGCGCACTGCAGCCTCCGCGCCGGCACTTCGCTCTTCGCCCTCCGTGCTCACGCGCAGCGACAACCAGCACCGCCGCGCCACGGCCACGACGTCGAGGCGCGCCCGCCGTTGCCGCTGGTTCCGCGCGCTGCTGTCGGGCTCGGGCTGTGGCCACCGAAGGGCGCTCCGCCGACCCGTCCTTCCCCGAGGGCGACGACCGCGCTCTCTCCGGGTACGTGCCTCAGTGCCTCACCACTCTCGCCGTCCAAGCTGTGGCCAGAGAGCGCAGCCAGCACTTGATCGATTGTCATCGGTGTGCGCGTTGCTGTTTTCTCTTCTCAATCGGTCAGGCCGGTGGAGAGGCCGGAGGCGGACATCATCGTCATCGGCAGCGGGATCGGCGGGCTGTGCTGCGCCGGGCTCCTTGCTAGGTACAACCAGGACGTGCTCGTGCTCGAGAGTCATGATCGCCCGGGAGGCGCGGCGCACTCGTTCGACATCAAGGGGTTCAACTTCGATTCAGGCCCCTCCTTGTTCTCTGGCTTCCAGTCCAGAGGCCCTCAGGCCAATCCCCTCGCCCAGGTGATACATAATTGCATACCACTTAGGCAGCAAATTGCTTTCTCCCAAGTCCCAATGGAGGTGTAAACTACAGAGAATTCATAATTTGCCGCTGTCAAGACGTGGCTTCGATTTTGTCATTCTGACTTGTATCGATTTTTTTTGTGTGTAAACTACTGCACTATATCTATGTTAATTGTGGTTGCTACCAAGAGCTTGGAAGCTGATGTGGTCATTCAACTGGCTAGGTCCTTGATGCACTAGGTGAAACAGTTCCTTGTGCCTCATATGACTCATGGATGGTATATGTACCTGAAGGACAATTCCTCTCACGGATAGGTCCAACTGATTTCCTCAAGGTGTGCAATCTTTGATACCATTCACTCAACTCTACTTACCACATGTATCGATTATTCAATTTTCACTTAGATATGCTGTTTCTTCTTAAATTCCTTCAGGACCTTGAGGCATTTGTTGGTGTTGATGCAGTCCAGGAGTGGAAAAGGCTTCTTGTGAGTATCCGATATTTTAATTTCTTTCGAAAATACTTATAAATTGATAGTCTTATAGATGAACTCATTACTCACTGAACTACTAAATGCACGGGCAATGCATAAATTATCAAGGTTTTCCCTTTCTTGTGCATTCGTACTCACATAAATTCTGTTATATAAATTTGTACTAAAATCATGATTGAATGTGATACAAATACTAGTTTTGCCATGAACATTTATTTTTTAATCTAGGACTATGTTATGTTCCTTTAAAACATGTCATGAGCTAATATCATACTAAAAACAATCTCAGGATGCAGTTATTCCTATGTCTGCAGTTGCAATGGCTTTGCCTCCACTTTCTATTCGAGGTGATTTAGGTGTTCTTTCCACAACTGCTGGTAGATATGCTCCTTCTCTCTTGAAATCAATCCTGCAAATGGGACCTCAAGGAGCTCTTGGCGCTACCAAACTTCTACGGCCATTCTCAGAGATTGTTGATTCACTGGAGCTGAAAAACCCCTTTGTTCGTAATTGGATCGACCTCTTGTGTTTTCTACTTGCAGGAGTCAAATCTGATGGTGCTCTTTCTGCAGAAATGGTAAACTTTCATTTTCAGTACTTGTTGTGGCATCTAACCATGATATAATCCAGATCTGGTAAATTAGATGCATGAACAGGGAGTGCATCAAATAGATGAATAAGGGAATAATTTATTGCACAATTTCTGTGAATATATTTGTGGGCTCATTTAACCTAGTGGCGGGAACATCAGAGGATTAGTATGACGTTGGGTTTTATTGTTGCAATGTTCCCTCTTCTTTTGATATGATTGTTGTGCTGGTGTTGACACGTTCTCATGGGATATGTTTACATGCTCTTCATGCTAGTAGGTCATCTAAACTTGAAACAACCTTACTATAACATACTACATATCTAGTTTATGTAGCAGGGCCTATACTATTCAGCTCTCATGTGACACTAAACCAGTCAATACAGAATCAGTGATTCCGTGGTAGTGATCGTATCTGTACCGGATCTGAATTCTATAGGTTGATGGCAGTCATAGCATTATGGCTACCGTATCTTGTTGGTACCATGCTCCACAGTAACTGGATGTCTGAGATATTTGGCACGGGAGCCATAGGATTCAGCACATAATAAGTTACAATACTTTTCCATATTATTAAATCTTTACCCCTTTGATAGCTCTCCTCTGTCATGTCTGTTCAAATTCACACAAGTATTTTTAACTTGATGATTATGATGTTTTATGTTTCATCATTTGGTCTAACTATAATCACAGGTTTATATGTTTGCAGAATGGTATAAACCAGGATGCATGCTCGAGTACCCTCTTGAGGGAAGCGGAGCAATAATAGATGCCCTTGTGCGAGGAATAAAAAAATTTGGTGGCAGACTTGCTCTTCGTTCTCATGTTGAAAAGATTTTAATTGAGAATGGTCGAGCAGTTGGTGTCAAGCTACAAAGTGGGCAAGTAAGCATCTCCTAAAGATATGGTATTAGCAAACAAAAACAAATTATTACCTTGTAGGAAATGATTGGTATGGCGTGAAGTTATGAACACAAAGCCAATTATAGCAACCATTAGTAAGGCTCGGATTCAGATCCATATGGTTATCATTAATAATGATTTTATCAGTATGATATTTCACGATACCTTGATCCTCATAAGTGCCACAAAAGACTTTAATGCACAATCTGTAATAATCATTATATATTTTCCTACCAAAAAATTAAGTGATATCTTCAGTACTACGTATCATATTGAGTTTAGGGGCTTTAGGCCTTGGTTCACCCATTTGCAGTAGTGGCAGACCATAAATCATGTAGGCCAAGATGGCATTGCTTTTCTCACACTGTTGTCTTATGCAATCTATTTTCGAGTAGCATGATTGTGCCACATGTTATTCTAGGTCACTAGATAGTAACCTATTCCCTTGTATTGACTCCCATGATGCAACCTACGTTTTGAAGATTGAACAGCTGTTGAAATCTTGTCGGGAACTTGCTCCTCATGCAGATTGTACGCGCAAAGAAAGCAGTTGTTAGCAATGCATCTATGTGGGATACTTTGGATTTGCTGCCATCAGATGCTGTCCCAAGATCATATAAAGACAAAGTGAAAGCAACTCCACAATGTGAATCATTTATGCATCTCCACTTGGGTTTTGATGTGGAGGTTTGTTGTCATACACTTCACCCTAGCAAATTAATCTTTATTAAGATGTGTATTTCCACACTGACTCAGGCATTGTCTCACTGTAACCACTTACATGACTGGAACAGAATGCTAGAGAGGACCTTGGAATCCATCATATTGTGGTTAATGATTGGAACAAAGGAGTTGATGGTGACCAGAATGTTGTACTGATATCAGTTCCTAGTGTTCTTGGAAATGGCTTAGCACCTCCTGGAAAGCACATCCTACATGCTTATACACCAGGAACAGAACCTTTCAGTTTGTGGGAGGGACTGGACCGGAAAAGCGCTGAGTATCGAAGGTTGAAAGAAGAACGTTCTGAGGTACAACATAGAACTGCTATGATCTTGTTCTTCTAGGGTTGTTCCCTTCATATATAGCTGGGGATCAATACCTTGAGATCCATGCTCTTCAACATCTTTTTATCTGTTCAGATATTTCCTGGAAATTTCACCTGTTTACCCTTCTTTTGTGCGCATGCACACATGGGCATATGGCTTGTTAGCAGTCTAGTGCAATAATTTACATGCTAGTATTTCAAGGGAGCAACAATGATCAAAAGCTAAGCAAAAAAGTTAGGGAAAATTAGCCACACTTTTCATATAGGACTCCTACATTTACTGATTGTAAATAGTAACCTGTTGTCTTGGGCAACGTGTTGATGTAAAGTTGTAAACCTTTCAGGTGATGTGGAAAGCTGTGGAGCTAGCCCTTGGCCCAAGATTTAGCAGAGAAAAATGCGACGTGAAGCTGGTTGGAACACCATTAACGCATAAGAGGTTCCTCCGAAGGAATAGAGGAACCTATGGTCCAGCCATAAAAGCTGGGGAGGCCACTTTCCCCGGGCAGGCAACACCAATACCCCAGCTATTCTGCTGTGGTGACTCGACTTTCCCAGGAATCGGTGTGCCAGCCGTCGCTGCAAGCGGTGCAATAGTCGCCAACACGCTAGTCTCCGTGTCACAACATTCAGAGCTTCTTGACGCTGTCGGAATTTAACATGCCGATGGACAGTTCAAGTCAGTATCTAATCTTCTTTCACATAACCGCTTCACCACGCAGAATCTAATGAATGTGGCTACTGAAACTGCAACAAATAATTTTGTTTTGCAAGAACAGTGTGGAGCTTTTGACAAACATCAACATAAATGTATGAAGATTAAAAGTTTGTCCTCCCCACGTGAAGAGGTACAGCTAACCGATTGACCCCTCCTCCTCCTTGAGCAGTGATGTATCCACAGCACACATGAGGTACCTTTACAAACTGAACTACTGAAGTGATAGCTAGCTGTGAGGCCCATTGATCTGGTCAACGAATGTCAGTACCCTGGTCTCTTAGCATGATGAGCATGAACAGATCAGCTATCTTGGTGGACCTTTTGGGTTCTCTTTTTAGTTACTACCACTTGTTTCTTGTTTCTATTCCTTTGGACAAAGGCATGTGACTGCCTCTGTTATATGTCTCCCCTGCTTCCAGTATTACATCAAGTCTCTCTGGTTGCAGGCAGGCAGGCCGGCAGATCTGTGGATATGACTACATTACAGCATGCATGAAATGATTCAAGGGTATATCGATGAGCAGGGATTTACAACGAATACAACAGCATCGACTCATTTTCTTTGACCTGATTAGAGAACCACGGTTGGTTATGTACAAAAGTTCTTATTGAAAAAAACTTGCATGATTATGATTCTGTACACTCTACAGTTCTGACGAGTGATGACCTGATAATACAAGCTACATGAAGTTTGTTTTTTCCTGCATCGTTAATGCCGGTTCTGACAGAGTGGTCTCCTGAAGCGAACCATGCATGATGCATGCTGTATTGTTCTACCGAAAGTTCTGTGGCACTTGCAGCCTTTTGTCGATTTCGTTTCGGGTACGGGGAGATAAACATGACTCCATGAGTTGGATTTTCATTATAATAGAAGAATGGATGCCTTGTACGACTGAAGCCGGCGTTTACCACAACGGAGATGAAACTTGCCCAGCAAAAATCCGAACTTTAGCAGCATAAAATCAATCGTTATGTTTTCGTCAAAAAAACATTTTCTATCCAACTTCCGATTTTCACCTAAAAGCCCCAGTTGATATAATTGCAAGGTTGACATCATCTCCGTTACTATTCTTTTCGTTCTACAAAGATTTCTTGGTTTACAAATTAAGAGTAGTTAAAAAAACTAGAAAAAGTTTTTTTAGATAAATTTGAAGAGCTGAAAATGATTTTTTAATAGAGATTACTGCAAGTTGCCCACTAGAAACGAAAATCATCCCGAGTCAAAACTCCTGTCCATCAATCAACCACCAAAAAAACCTCAAATCAAAGGCCACTTCCCCTCCTCCACAGCTCCCACTCAATTTTGTTTGCTCTTCTCCCACAAATCCTCCTCTCTCCTTCCATGCCATCACCTCCATAAATTTCTTTCTGGTCCTCAATGCCTCGCCAATTCTTTTTACCAGAAAAGGAAAAGTTTGGAAGGAGAAGAGCAGCAGCCGTCCACTACCTCCCTCACTCTGCAGTCTGCGCTCACTACCCCTACCCACTTGCTACAGAGAGCCCCAACCATCTCCTCCTCCGCTGTCCTGAACACGAGAACCCCAGAACAAATTCCTAGAATAATTCCAAGAACAGCGGAAGCTGTTGAGGGCTTGCGGTTTGATCTGCTTGCTCCGAGAAATTTTCTTTGGTTCCAGGTACTTGCTCCAGATTCTCTGATCCCACCAGGAAAAAAGTCCTTTTTTATGCTCCCTTCGGGCCCGGTTTTGCGGCGGTTTGGACCCAATTATCGAGTTCTTGGATTTGGGATGGATCGCCCGGTTTATTTCGGAGGATTTTTAGTCCAATTTTGAGATTGATCCGTCAGGATTTAGAGGAAGTTTTGCAGTTTTTCTTATTCTTCAGAGGCCTTTCTTGATCGCTGTGTGACTGACTGGAAGTCCGGTTGCCTTTTCAATTTGGAGTAGTGTATTCTAACAGTAGAATCATGAGTTGAGTAATTGAGTGCAGTGTACTGCCTGAAGATTTTGGGTGTTTTTCACCTGTTAAAAATCGCAACACCCTTACAAGAAAATTTCCTGCTATGCTACAGAGGGCTCATGTCGATCTTGACATATTTTAATGGAATGTGTATGCAGTTGTTGCTGAAGGGAATGCTGGAGGAAACGGCATTGCAATGGCCGGCTGATCTTCTACAAGCAATGGGATGAACGCCGGTCTGTTTTCTGATCCTGACCTGGGCAATCTCGATTAGTTCTTGGCATTCGACTGGGGGATGGCGTATTCTGGTCCAAGGCATGGTGGCGTTGGGAGCTCTTCTCGGCCGGGAAATGGCTTTAAGGGCGCAGCTAGTTCGGTGGAGTTTCTAGGAAGGGAGATGCTGGAAATGCAATTGAGGGATGCCAAGCCAGATGTTGACGATGAAAAGGTACGTTTCTATTCCTGTTTAATTGACTTGTCACTGACTGAACTAAGGCTCTTGTATCTTCCAAGGGAAGGTCTCCTCGGCCCTCCAAGTTTTTTGGTTGATAGTACTTGATGTAGATTGTAGACCTTTGGCAGCGGCCCCTCCTTGGGGACAGGGGTTTGTCCGCTTTAGGTGCCCCTTCTCTACCTATTATAGTTTCCTTTTCTTTGGGATGTCCTGCCTTGGAGCACCTTAGCGGTCTCCTCTTATTACTTTCATTCTTCTTCTAATATATATCAGCAGATCTCATGCTTCTTTCAAAAAAGAATGAACAGTCACTTGTCACCAAAACCAAACTCTTGATTTCTCTGGTTCTTCTTGTTATTTTGTTTACTTCCTCTAGCAATGAGCTTTTTGGAAAAAGAAGTAACTAATCACTTCTAAGTTCTAACATTTGTATGTGATTTGCTCCTCAAGCATATTCACAGCAAGCTTAGGGAAATATGAATCAAGACTGAAGTTTGTTTTACTGGCAAATTCATTTGCAGGACATTGAACTAGATGTAATCGCTGGCTCTAGTGCTGAAGCTGGCCACATAATAGCCACTACAATTCGTGGCCGAAATGGTTTGCCTAAACAGGTAAGATTGATTCTTCTTTCATCTTTGCAATCTATGATGTTTGACCATGAAAAAGGCGCTTATAAAGTGGTTAATGAAACAGTCAGTCACTTACATTGCTGAGCATGTGGTTGGAACTGGTTCTTTTGGGGTTGTATATCAGGTAGGCTTGAATCATTTTCATTGTCTAAATTGTTCTATGTCTACCTGATTGTGAAAGGCAAATAACCTGTTCTTGTCAACTCTTAGGCCAAATGTCGAGAAACAGGAGAAATTGTTGCCATAAAAAAGGTTCTTCAAGATAAGCGTTACAAGAACAGGGAATTGCAAATTATGCATATGCTTGATCATCCTAACATTGTTGGTCTTAAACATTACTTCTTCTCA
Organism: Zizania latifolia; assembly: GCA_000418225.1. NCBI lineage: Eukaryota > Viridiplantae > Streptophyta > Magnoliopsida > Poales > Poaceae > Zizania > Zizania latifolia. The sequence goes on along the minus strand of KE372711.1, from coordinate 1,218,472 downwards.
ACCACCGAAAGGGATGAGCTGTACCTCAATCTCGTCCTTGAGTATGTCCCAGAGACAGTAAACCGGATTGCAAGACAGTACAACAGAATGAATCAACGGATGCCCCTCATTTATGTCAGACTATATACTTATCAGGTCAGTCATGATTTAGAAAAATTCATCTTTGCATTGTAGCAGTAATGTTTAGGAAATAATATAGGTGTTCTTCCCATGCCCCATTCCAAATAATTTAGAAACTTTTTGGTTGTTTTTTTCATAATTTATTTTGGTTATCTTATTTTGTATGATATCATATCTTAAGACAAAATTCGATTGTATATTAACTACTAATCTAATCGTTGTTCATAGTATCTTTGCAGATATGCCGAGCACTTGCTTATATACATAACTGTGTTGGCATCTGTCACCGTGATATCAAACCACAGAATGTTCTTGTGAGATTTTATCCTCTTTATTGCAATGCTTAATATGTTATGCTGTACAGATTACCAAACATATGCTGATGGCATCATGGAATATAAAGCATAACTAATTGGTACATGATGAGTTGCATATATGAAACAATTGTCTGCTTAACTATATGGAATATGCACATATATGTACCTTGAGTTTTCACTTAAAGCAATACTTCCCTGAATAAACTTAGGCAAACTTGTTTTCCTCTTTTGTTCAATGGTGTTTTCATATGTTCACTGCTACATATTTCTGATGATATGGTTACCCCAAGAACACAAAGTACATTATTCAGTGGGACTGAGATTGTGGTTCATATGCATCTGGATGTCTTAATTATTGATTGGTGTCACATAGGTACATTAATGATATATTGCGCCCAAGTCCCAGCATCTTGAAACTAAAAACACCAATCTACGTGTGTATTATTTAGTTTCCTATAGCTGAGCCATCCCATGTGCCTTGTTTGGTGCCTATGCTACATGGTATCATACTATCATGATGTATGCTACTGCTTACACTTTTTTCTTGTTGATGGTATCAGCTGATGGAAGAACGCTAGTTATATTTAGTCATTTTGTTCTTATTAAAAGACAGAACAAATATCCATGACTCCACATATTTGGATCGCATCAAATCATACCACTAGCCCACTAGGTCCTGAGGCGCAACAACAGTGTGAGAGGCGGGGGAAGACCAAAATTGACTTGGGAGGAGACAATAAAAATAGACTTGAAAGAATGAAATATTCCTAAAGATTTGATCTTGAATAGAAGTACATGGAGAGAAGCTATTTATGTACTTAAATCTTGATTAATGGCTTCTGTTGGGTTTCAACTCTAGTCTACCATAACTTGCTTAGGATTGAAAGGCTTTGTTGTTACTGTTGTTGTACTTCAACACAATTTAAGATTAAGTCTCGTAAATAAGATCATTAAAACAATATAAACTACACATATAAAGGCTTATTTAACCGGACAAAACGTAGGCACTTTAGTTATTTGTTTTTAAACCATTAACCATGAACTGCTGTGGAGTGCGAAATGAACAAGGTTTTGATGATACTAATAGCGTTTTCCTTTCCACTGTAGGTTAACCCACATACGCACCAGCTCAAAATCTGTGATTTTGGCAGTGCAAAAGTTTTGGTAAGTTATTTTGTAAATTTGGAAGAAATTTAAGTTCACGAGCGCTTCTGTTTTCTGAATGGGCACACTAAGTTTTCTTGAAATAAATAAATAAGTGTGAAGTAATGCAGGTAGCCTACACATAATCATTTCTTAAATTGCTGTGATAAACTTTTTTTTTGCAAATATGCAGGTCAAAGGAGAGCCAAACATCTCCTATATATGCTCAAGATATTACAGGGCACCAGAGCTCATATTTGGTGCAACTGAATATACTGCTGCCATTGATTTGTGGTCCACAGGCTGTGTCATGGCAGAGCTGCTGCTTGGACAGGTTCTATACATGCTTACAATACTTTTGCTTTGTTCTCTTGCTTGATCTTATAACATTCATCCATGCAGCCTCTGTTTCCTGGGGAAAGCGGAGTTGATCAGCTGGTTGAGATTATCAAGGTAAAATTTTTGTATGATGTTCTACACTGTTTTCTCCTGGACATTTAATGTTGACACTTGACAATAACATGTTTAGCCATAGTGCCTTGCAGGTTTTGGGTACTCCAACAAGAGAAGAGATCAAGTGCATGAATCCAAACTACATGGAGTTCAAGTTCCCACAAATTAAGGCTCATCCATGGCACAAGGTATTCTGCCCATCCATTACAAAACTGATGCATTATTGATGTCCAAGTCGGTACATACTATTGAGATAGGGAGATCTTTTAACACGACCACCATGCTGTTATATTCTGAAATATTTATTGAGGAAAAATTGATTAACATCAAATGAAAAGTATCCAATTGCTGGATTGCCATTTTTTGTTCCATATCTCTATCAGTGTTGTCATGCACTCAGGGCACATGTCAAGTGCTCGTGTTATGTATACGCTCATTGCAAAAGTAAACAGCACTTTCTCATGATTCCTCCAGTAACTCAGATTTATTGTTATCCAGGTTTTCCAAAAAAGGCTTCCACCTGAAGCAGTTGACCTTGTTAGCAGGTTTCTGCAGTACTCGCCAAATCTTCGGTGCACCGCTGTAAGGCCACATGCCCTTTTTGTTGCCATGAAGTCACTAAAAGCGTGATGTGGTAAGTTAGATTTTTCTCCCTCTTCTAACCTTGGAATTATCCTTCAGATGGAAGCCTGCATGCACCCTTTCTTTGATGAGTTGAGAGATCCAAACACTCGACTACCTAATGGGCGTCCTCTTCCTCCTCTCTTCAGCTTCAGATCTCAAGGTAGCATAGCTGAATGAAACAGCAGTAGCAGCATATGAACCTTAACGTTTGCTGATTTTTCTTGTCATCAATATGAACAGGAAGTATTTCTGCCTTTTATAAACCTTATGTAGTTATGTGAGCTGATAGCCTTACTGCATGAGCTCTTATTTATGTTCAAATGGTACCTAGCATTTAGGTTCTGAACAAACTGAAGACAATACTCAATTTATCCTCAGCTAAATTTATCCACTGTTTGCAACATTAGCAGAGCTAAATGGAATCCCTCCAGAAGTCGTCGAACAGCTGGTTCCGGAGCACGCAAGGCAGAGCTTGTTCATGGCGCTGCGCACCTAGTTTTCGTATGTTCCTTTGCTGTTCTTTCACTGTCTTTTTTCCCTGAGGGAAGCTTGTAAAGCTGTAGCTTCTCTGTGTGGATAGGATCTTTGGCTAGAGTTGTTGTTCCAGGATGTGAGGATGGAGAAGAGGCTTGTGCTTGGTGTGTTTGTGCAGTTTGGCTTGAGGTTGGGATTCAGGCTTCAGGGTTCCAGTGTTGTGGGAGGCTTGTAAGGTTGTGTAACTCCTCCAGTCTTCCTTGCTTTGAAGCTTGTGTGCAGTAACACCTGTTGGTTCGAATTTAGAGTGGTTTGGTGATGCAAAAAAATCATTCAGAAAGTTATTTATGTTTCCTTTGCCTGAATTACGGCCCAGTGCTTCCCCCATTCACATTGTCAGTGTGCACAAGCTCTCAGATTCCTTCTAGAATCTTGTATATTGGTCAGGGTTGACTTCTCCTTACGAAATCCATCATACTTGGCGAATTGCGTCTCTTGGCACAGTTATTCTGTTACGGATTAAACTGAACCTACTTTGGCGAGTTGCATCGTACCATAACAAAGATTATTTGTTGATTCATCATTGTGGCTAGCTCTGGTCCTCGATGTAAAGACTGAAGAGTCCTATTATGATGAACTTTCGTATATGAATGAAAATTTGTCAATCGATGGATTTTGCCCTCCACCAGCTTTAAATCCATATATGCATGTGTTAGTCAGACGGGTTTGATTCGATCGAATTCATTTGTGAGCGACTGAACGCACATGCATCCGGAAAGATGGCCACAATTGCAACTGATTTAGGAGTATTTAACTCAACATGTTTGTGGGCAGATATCTGTAGCTAAAGAAAAAAGATCATCGTATCCAGCTGACGTGGCATCTTGCGACCGATTCGCGCCAAAAAAACTCCATCGAATGCGTGTCGCGGCCGCGTGCGTAGGCAGTAGGCTGCCCGATAAATCGAAGGGGAGCCCTGCGGCTAGCTGTAAATTCGGATTCTCTCCATCGTTCCCTTCTCGCCGCCTCCATATTCCGACTTCCCAGAGAGCGATCTCATCAAGTTCACGGCGAGCGAGCGATTCGATTCTGATCCTGATCATTTGATCGTCGTCAAGCTCAGGTGCGTCGACGACATGGCGGATCAGATTGCTCTAGACGCATGCTACTCCTTCCGGCCTTCCGACGACGAGCTCATCACGCTCTTTCTCCGGCCCAAGATCGCCAAGAAGCCCTTCCAGCACGGCGCCATCAATGTCGCCGACGTCTACTCCGCCGACCCGGCCGAACTCGTCGCCAGGCACGCACCGGCGCTGGGCACCCAGGGGAATAGCAGCGTCTGGTACTTCTTCTGCCCGCCTCGCTTCACGAGCAAGAGCGCGAGCTCCGGGAGGCGGCAGCGCGCGATCGGCGGCGCCGGCGAGAGCGTGTGGAAGTCGGAGGGCGGCAAGAAGGCAGTGAACGGCGTGGACGGTCGCCGCATCGGCTACCTCCAGAAGTTCTCCTACGGGACCTACAAGCCGCCAGGGCGTACTTTCACAAGGCTTGGATGGTGCATGGTTGAGTTCGGCATCGATGACCAGGACAACGCCGACGGAGAAGACAAACAGGTGCTCTGCAAGGTGTACCGTTCGCCTCGCGCGGTCTGCGCGGAGGCGCGCAACGCGGCGGTAGCGGCGAAGGCTAGGTCGCCCAGCTCTGGCTCCAAGAGGAAGGCGGACGACGACGGCGTGGCTCACCCGGATGCTCCACCCAGCGTGCGGCGGACACAGACGATCGAGGATGACGACAAGACACATTGGCTGCCTGATGATTTTGATCTGGACAACTTGCTGTCGTTCTCGATGGACAACACTGTGGAAGGCGACCCCAGCAAGATCGAGGAGATCTCGAGATATCTGTTCGACGACATGCCGGCGACGAAGGCTGGGTCGCCCTGCTCCAGCTCCAACAGGAAGGCGGATGACGACGGCGTGGCTCACCCGGATGCTCCACCCAGCGTTCAGCCAACACAGACGATCGAGGACGACGAGGGGTCACAATGCCTGCCTGATGATCTTGATATCGACAGATTGCTGTCGTTCCCGATGGACGACACCGTGGAAGTCGACCCCAGCAAGATCGAGGAGATGTCGAGATATCTGTTCGGTGACTTGCTGGCGGCGAAGGCTGGGGTGCCCTGCTCCGGCTCCAACAGGAAGGCGGACGACGACGGCGTGCTTCACACGGATGCTCCACCCAGCGTGCAGCCAACACAGACGATCGAGGACGACGAGGAGTCACAATGCCTGCCTGATGATCTTGATATGGACAGATTGCTGTCGTTCCCAATGGACGACACCGTGGAAGGCGACCCCAGCAAGATCGAGGAGATCTCGAGATATCTGTTCGACGGCGTGCTGACGGTGTAAGGCAGCGCTTCGACGACGGAGGTTGACGGCGGCGACAAAGACGACAATGTGGCGAAGCAGGAGTTCATCAGATATCTGCTCACCTAGTTGCAGAGCGTAGCACAAAGTGCTGCGTTGTCGAATCGAAGCAGGTTTAGTTAGATAAGCAGCACGCATGGATTATGTATTTGTTTAGGAATTCCATTTGTTTATTAATTTGCAGCATGCTGTGAACTTAATTGAGATGCAAGACTAAATTAGTTGCTAGTGTATCATGTTCGTGCAGACTGCAATGTAAGTGACTGGCTGCTGCATGCTGTTCTTGTAAAAACACTGTTGCATCGTACCATAACAAAGATATGAATGAACGGAATCATATTTGATCGATCGATTATTTGTTGATTCATAAGCATTGGTATCTTCTTGAGAGAAAACTTAACTCTACAGTTTCTCATGAGGGAGTAAGTGAGTGATTAATCATTGTGGCTAGTTTTGGTCCTCGATGTAAAGACTAAAGAGTCCTGTTATGATGAACTTTCGTATATGTATGAAATTTTGTCAATCGATGGGTTTGCCCTCCCCCAGCTTTAAATCCATATATGCTTGTGTTAGTCAGACGGATTTGATTTGATCGAATTCATTTGTGAGCGACTGAACGCACATACATCTGGAAAGATGGCTGCAATTGCAACCATTTTGTCAAACGATCAAACAAGGGCGAAATTAAAAGACGCAGAAAAGAGCAGCTCAATACTATGTAGATGATTATTTATCCCGTTAAGATAGAGGACGCAGAGTTATCAGACGAACTCGCTAGCTGCTCAATGACTTTCTCTGAACTCTAAAGCGCGTCCTTCTTCTCGTCGAACGAATCATCCTTGCTTGCCCTCTGGTTTCTCACTAGCAGGGACCTTGATGTCCTGCAGTTTCTCATCAGATTTTCATCGCTGATTGACTGATTGTACATTTTTCTGTTACGAATAACTCCCCAACTGCTTTGTTCTGACTTTTGTAATGATCTCAGCTGGTTTTGGTTTTGACTGTCCAAAATGAATGACAGATCGATCAATCGATCGATTTAATCTTAAAATTTGCCTTACCGCTATCCGGGGTCAAGTGCAATGTGCAACATAAGCTCAAGCTAGCTACTTTAAGTGGAGTAGTGACTCTACGTGGAGCAGCTAGTTGCAACAGCTCGACCATTTCTGCATTGTATGGCTTTATCAGTAACCGGTTATTAGACTTAGAGCAAAAGAGGTTACTATAGTTTATGTAGAGTAATCAAAACTGTCGATATGTCCGAGTGGTTAAGGAGACAGACTCGAAATCTGTTGGGCTTTGCCTGCGCAGGTTCGAATCCTGCTGTCGACGCCTTTTTTTTTTCGGTTCATGTAATTTTTCTCTTCACTTCTCATACTTTTACTCCTCTATTTGCCGAACATTGTGCGTAGGGCCCTGATCAGTACTCGTGAGCACAGTTACCATGATATCTACTCAATCCTGGCACGGAGATGTCACTTAATTGTGCACTAAACATGCTCCCGCTGCACGGAGATGTCATACAAACTATTTAATTTGATGGGTTTTTTCCCGCTACGGATTATAAACCGGACACGCTTGAATTAAAATTTAAGTTCTCAAATTCGAATATGGCTGTAGATTGCCTTTTGTTTGAGGAAGAGAGATGAAATTCCTGCTTGGCAAGCTTGATTCCTATTCGCATTCGCATCCGCGTCAAAGGCAAATGGCTATGTTTGAGAGAGATTCTAAAGTGTGCAACTACTTCAAAAATCTGTAGTTAAAATGTGTAAAGAAGTTGGTGTTTTCTATTTTGTAGATATTAGTTGATTTCTAAATTATATAGTTATTGGGTTTTATAATCTGAACATAAAATCTAAACCGATTGTAAAAATACTAACTGAGTTTTCTTCAAAAAGACGCAAATTATATTTCTAAATAATAATGCAAACCAGCTTATGCACATTTTTTGCAGCTAGATCGTAAGCTCCCGTGAAGGCCGAGGTCTCGGTCGGCCCATATTCCAACCCCTCTCGGGCTCTCGGCTCCTCCCCCATCCTCCTCTCCGCCGTTCGCGTCTGACGTCTCCTCTCCTTCCCGTGTCGCGGAAACCTTCTCCCTTCCCTCCGTTCCCCATGGCGGAGTCGTCCGAGAACGCCGCCGCGGCCCCGGCCCCGGCCTCCGCGCCCGCACCTACCCCTGCGCCGTCTCCGCCCACCAAGTCGAGGATCCCGCCGCGGTACGACCTGGACGCCAAGTGGGACGCCTGCCTCGATCTCTCCATCCGCCGCGTCGCCTACTCTTCCCTCGCTGGCGCCTTCGCGGGCCTCCTCCTCTTCCGTAAGGATTCCTCATAGCCTGCCTTACATTCCCATTGCTTCCGGTTTCGTGAGATCTGTTTGTGGCGGACTGCTTAGGACTAGCCGACTAGGGTTGGCGGTTTGGCGCCGATGCTCTTGTTCCACCATTCCGATCGACCTACTCTGATGATCTCCTAGTTAATTAGGGATATCTCCATGTAATGCACTTTACGTAGGAGCTGGTTGCTTTAGGACATTTAGATAGTTATCTTATGCACTCCTATGATATTACATGTCAGATTTGGCGGGATTTAATTCTTGTTTACTCCACTTACCTCTACACTTTTGGGGATTTGACATGCAAACGTGAAAATTCCTTAGTTTTAGTTTTCTGCTTGACATTGAGAGCGTGATGAGCTGCAATTTAGAAATGTAAGTGGAATGTGAGATACCAAAGTCATGTCTCAATCTCCTCCTTCATTGTAGGAGGTTTGCCTGAATTGCTTGTTAAGATTTGGTGAACAGTTATTGCGACCTTGTGCTTTACTTATCTGACTTTTGTTGATATGAGCAGCTTCCATGTGCGGTAGCTTGTGTGCTAGCAGTTTTTGTTAACTGGTGTTCAGAAATGCATTAGGCATTTACTATTTCAGTAGCTGACAGATGCAGGACGAGTGTAATAATGATTTAATAGAGTATGACTATTGGAATGGCATTAGTGGGTTACATGAATATTATTATACATTTGTACTAAACTGTTTCCATATTACACATCACATTACAGTGTAGCTCCTTTACTTCCCAACCATATTTACTCATTTAGCTATCGAAAGTCCATGATATACCACTTTGGAACATAGTTATGTATATTTTATATTTTAAGCATCCCATCTGTATAATGCACAAGATAAGTTTGAAATGTGATCGGTGGTGAACTGGTAGTTTGGTAGATCTCCTCAGGGGGATCATACTGCTTTTTGTCTCAAGTGGTTAGGTGGTGTATGATTTGTTGTCTGGGTCTAATCATGAAATTTTGGAATGCTGGCTGTGCTTTATATGATCAGCCTTTAGCTTGCTGCCTCTCCAATTTTTTTCTAACAATGATGCACATAATTATTGCATGTCTGCTTAGTATCCTGGCTTGTCCTCCTAGATCAAGCTTAATCTCGAATATGAAGAGCTTCACTTGATATCTATGTGAATATCCTAACCAGCCGTTGAGTTTTCATGTATCTTTTCCTTTGTTTTCTTCAACAATATGGAATTTTCCCTTGCATTCATACAGGTAGCCCAACTACTCGCTGGGCATCAGTTGCACTTGGAGCTGGTGTGGGGATAGGTGCTGCCTACACTGAATGTTCATATTTGTTCAATAGTGCTCCTCCAAAGTGATCGCCCAAAGTTTCAACTGTTCCTTCTGCTCATTCTGAAGTAAGTATTTTCTCATTTTCCCTCAGCCACAGCAAAGAGCTTTTTTATTAATTCATTGACATTGTATAGTAACTGTGTTCTCTAACCTTTTTAATATTTACTTAACCACACCATATATTCATACTTGACAGATCTTTGTTTCTGAAAATACAATTCATACTTGATATCATGTAGAATAGCTGCCTCCACAATATTTATCTTTCAATTTATTGATGAAATTGATTTGCAAGTTGCAACTTACCTTTAAGGCACATAACAGGTGCTAAGGTAGGCTGGAAGTAACATTTTAGTGTATACTAAGGCATTTATGAATGCATCTCCTAAGCTCCTTGTTGTTGGTAAGTGCCAAGAAAGGCTAGGAATTAGGTACATGCTGGCACTTCGTTACTCAAAATAAAAACATGTATGTGGTGTGTGGTACTGTGGTATGGTTGGGACTTGGGACTTGGGAGCAAGTACCAATTTCCAAATATGTTTTGGCCTACAAATATAGCTGAGCCATTCCCTGCATTTCAATGGTGATGCCCTTTTCCTCTAGCTGGAGGTTTTTTGTTAATTCAGCATCCATCAAAATTTATATAGATGATCTCATGAAAGTCATATTTTTGCCAGTTTGGGATTAATTTGCTGTAAAGCACTCAGGTTTGACAGTTGAGGAATGATAATGGTATCAACAGTACATTTGTTTTTGACAGTGTTGTATCAGTGTCTTTGAGGTGAAAGTATTTGAAAGCTTCTGCAGAAGTTATGAGAGTTATCTCCTGAATTTAGTGCTTATAGGTTGCAGGTTGCAAACTTTGTTCCTTGTGAAATGAAATATGCTTCTGAACTCTCATCAATTTTCTTTGCTTCCTATTTAATCAGGGGGAAGGCAAGCCAATACTGTTGGTTGGAGATGTCCATCTTGATGGAGTTTTTTTGAGTGTTGTTGAACTAGTTATCTCGTATCTGATATCGCCACTTGACCACTTCTGTCTTCTGGTCTTCTCTAAGTATGACCTCAAAGTTAGCCAGTGCCTGGTTTTTCTTTACACTATGCAAATACTATTCCAATTGTGGTCGGATGACCCATGGCTGTGTACTGCAAGAGCTTCTAAGCCCTGCCCTCAAATGATGATTTTGTGACTGGCAAATAATATGTTCATCATGTGAACTTGATGCAGCATGCATGCATCTCAATATACTTTGCATAGCCCGTTGATGGATGGTTCATTTCCAATCCTGAATCCTGAGCTATTGAGTGTACCACTTGTTCATGCTAAAATGATTTTGACGGCTGCATTCGTTAGCTAATGATTAGCGTTAACATAGCACCTTGTGCTCGTTGCAGCAGATTAATTGTGTGGATTTGTGTAAGGAAGTTAATTGTAGTTTGGAATTTGAGATTATCTCTGTAACCTGGCTGGCTGGCTGTGCGCCCGGTAGACCTGAGCGCTCGGTCGGTTCTTCGTTTGGCCAAAACTGGATTAACGGCAAGCAGAAGCATCCGCCGCTGCTTCTGATAATCCGATTCTTCTTCCCCGGCCTCTATCCCATCTCTCTCTGCTTCCAATCGTGTTCCATGTAACTAGCGTTCCATGTAACTATCTGCGTGCATTGATCGGTTTAATTAAGGTACTGATGGGAAAAGATGAACAATAAATAATCAGTTAAAAGTTTATAATGAAAATCCAAAAAATTATACCCAGAAGGTAACAGTTTACCTTATATTCTAACACTCTTAGACACTCTCAATACAGTGATTAAGATGATTTCTATAGTAATAAATGTAGTGTCATGTTAACATTTTGCTTAGGTGGAGGGGGAGTTAAAAGGAGAGAGATAGAAATCCTTTCTTCGGAAACGGAGTCTTCTCGCGGACCAACAGGCGTTGCGCCTTGGACTAGTGCGCCGCATGGACTCTCTGCAGCCGCCGTTCTGCTCGCCCCTCTTCTCCCGCGCGCAGCCCTCTTCTCCCGCCGTAGTCAGCCAGCGCGCCGCGCCGCTTGGCTTGTGCGCCGCCCGCGCCTGCAGTTCGCTCCGTGCTCCGCCCGCCACTGCAGTCCGTTTGCGCGCCGCCACACGCCGCTCCGCCACTGCAGTACGCCCGCGCACCCATCCGCTTCCGCACCGCCCGCTCTCTTTTCTCCCTCCGCACGCTCAGATCCACCTGCTTCCGCTCAGATCCCCGCACGCCCTCTGCTGCCGGCGTCATCATCGTATCGCTGAGGATGGACACTGTTGGGTGAGCTTGATACTGACTGAATACTCTGTTTTGTTGAGTTCTAATTAATTTCTGAAGCATTGGTGAAAATGGTGATCCTATCGTCTGAATTTAATCCAATCTAGTGACATATTTGATATTTTAGTGTGTTATTGACTTCTTGTATGGCTCTGATAGCTACAAAACACAGGAGCAAATTTTCTTCTAGCAAAGATAAAGGACAAAATAATTTGGGAAGGGAAAAGTTTCATGCAACCAAATGCACCGATACCTGCACAGCTGCCCTACCATATTTTGTATGACAGAGGCACCTGCTTAACTGAATAAACTCACTGAATTATGTGACTTCTTGCTCATTATTATAACAATCATCTGTATGTCTCTGTTGATTTCATCTATGTAGATTTTTGTTCATTCGGCTGTTTACATATCATATTCATGTGCACTAATCTATGTTTTGAAATGCTTGTAGAGAACTACAATTTGTTTCAGGGTGAATTATATATAAGGCATTGCCATTGTTTCTTATTTTGTATTACGAGCTGCTATAATTGTTATATATATGGCTATATAATTGTTTGCCACAGCTCATCAACCTTTCTTTGTGGTGCATGTATGAAGTTATTAATTTTTAATCTACATATAAACTACTATGGAAACTATGCATTGAGATGGTTAGGTCTAAAACCAAATTAATTGTACTCTGTCTCCTCTAGAAACTACCTATAAAAATTATGGGTTGGGGATGCCCTTATGAGCCCTAAGGCCAAAACATTCACTTTACATGAGGATCTATGAAGATTCAAGTGTAGAGTTGTAATTTTCACTTTATTTCTCTGATATCATGTTATGATAGCCATAATTTAAATTTGAGAACTCTAACTTTCATACTAAATTAAGTTATATGCATTAAACAGTTGGGAAAAAACTAATAGAGAAAGGATAATTTACTTTGTATTCGAACGATGACTAATAACGCTGTGCTTTTCAGGGAATGGACCAAGGCAGTCATGGCATGATTTTCTGAGAGTCCTTCGATTCCTGCGGCAAGAGTGCTTTGGCTTCCCGGACGTCGGCGGCAAGGTCGTCGTCATCACGTAGTGCAAGTTTTTGTACTGAAAGGAAGCAAGAGCAGGTGACTGGATAGCATTGTTCAAAAAAGTTGCCATGCTAAACCCAGGTCGATGCTCCCGCAAAAGTGGAGACCCAATCGGTTTCTCCGAAAATCTCCCCGGAACCAAAGCCAAATCCTACATCCTCATCGGCGCAGTCGGCCACAAGCTTCGCCAAGGCCAGCCGGCTGCTTCCTTCCCCTGGAGCCGTTGGTCTATGGCCGCGTCCTCCAGGCCGCGTCGAGGACCCACGCGCTGGCGTTGGGCAAGCTCGCCCACTCGCACATGTTCCGGGCTGCCTGCAGCCCAGGCCTGTTCCTGCGCAACAACCTCCTCGCCGTCTACTGCCGCTGCGGCGACTTGCACCACGCTCGACTGCTGTTCGACGGAATGCCGCGCAGGGACGCCGTTTCGTGGAACACCCTCATAGCCGGGTACTCCAGCCTGGGGTCTTCCCGCCTGGCTCTTGACGTGTTTCGGGAAGCACGGAGCAGCGGGGACGGCGTGGATAGGTTTACCTACGCCGCGGTGCTTGCCGCTTGTGCCAACACGATGGATTGGAGGAACGGGCGGTCGGCGCATGGGCTGGCCGTGGTGACCGGCCTTGCACAGACCGTGTTCCTCACCAATTCGGTAATCGACATGTATGCTAAATGCGGGATGATTGATGAGGTGAGGTTGGTGTTTGATCGGGCTGAGGAGCGGGACGAGGCTACTTGGAACCTGCTGTTGTCAGCGTACATGAGAATGGGGTGGCCGGAGGTGGCAGTGACTGTGCTTGTTTGGATGCACCGATCAGCCGTGAAACTGGACAGTTTTGCTTTGGGCTGTATCCTGAAGGCTTGCTCTGAGCTAGGTGATTCAGACGATGTTCGGAGGATGCTGCACGGTTGTCTCATTAAGGTTGGTTTGGACATGGATGCTTTTGTTGGGAGTGCAATGGTAGATATGTATGCGAAGAATGGTGGATTGGAGGAGGCACTCAAGGTATTTCATTGCATCCCTAATCAAAATGTGGTAGTTTACAATGCCATGATAGCAGGATTTTCTCGGTTAGGTAATGACCCATGCCCTGAGATTAGAATTGAAGCAGTCAGGCTTTTCTCAAACTTGCTCAAGAAGAGGATAAAACCATCCAAGTTTACATTTAAGAGTGTGCTTGAAGTGTGCAATTTGACCAATGCAATAAGACATGGGAGACAGATACATGCTCATGTCTTATTCGCTGGGTTCCAAGATGATGAGTTTATTGCAAGTGTGCTGATTAACTTGTACTCAAAAGCACGGTCAGTAAATGATAGCCTGAAATGCTTCCATATGACTGCCAAAGAGGATGTCTTCACATGGACATCCATAATTACAGCATTTGTGCACAACGAGCATTTTGAGAAGGCACTATTCTTATTTAGAGAGCTTCTCTATGCCAGAAAAGAGACAGACCAATTCACCATATCAAGTGTCATGAGTGCCTGTGCTGCTCTGAGTGTGGCAACAACCTGTAAGCAGATACACTGTTATGCAGTCAAAACTGGCCTCGATCAATTTACTGTTTGTGGTAATTCTCAGATTGCTATGTACAGGAATATAGGTGATCTTAAGGCTTCAAAACTGACATTTGAGCAGATCACATGTCTCGACACTTTCTCATGGATTGCTATGATTCTGAGCTATGCAGTCCATGGCTATGAAAGCAAGGCTTTAGAGCTCTTTGAGACAGTGAAGAATCGTGGTGTTATGATAAATGATATTGCTTTTCTTGCTGTTCTCATTGCTTGCAGCCGTCAGGGGCTGGCAGATGAAGGTTTCAGGTATGCCTTTTCTGAAAAAAACGACTTATGCTGTTTTATTGTTTTTCAAGTTCTTGATTGACTTCGTCCTGCCTCTTTTAATTACTGATAGAAATTTAGATGTAGTAGCAACAGAGAGATGATAAAGTGGTAATTGCATAGTGCAATGACAACATAGATGACAGAAAGAAGTCTTCCTCGAAAAAACATGCCAGTTATCCCCAGTTTAGACCATGCATTCATCTAAGACGAACCCAAAATTTACCTGTATGGTGGAGTCTTGCATGCATACTTACCCTCAAGATCATAAATTGATTGTGCATATTGGCTGCATTGAGGCATGCATTTGATTTCTTGTGTGGATTCTTACTACAGATAGTTTGTATTATGCATTTTTGAAATGTCAATGCCAAGGGTTTGGTAAAGATCATCAAACTTGAAGTAACACCACCTGTGCCGTCCTCAAGCCCGGATGTAAAAGGTGGAAGGTTCGAGTTTGATATATGATATACCTCTTCTAAACAAATCTATAGTGTATATACGTCTAGAACTTTTGTATGGAATTCTACGTTTGTAACTGAATAAATATACTTCATAGGTACATTCATTAGATACATTCCTCCATTTCTGGTACTTCATCCCACTTCTCAAGTCTCAAATTGGTCATAATTCATTTTTCTTTTGTAACCCAGGTATTACAACAACATGATGTCAGATTATAGCTTTGTCCCAGATGCAAAACTCAAAGCATGCATGGTTGACCTCCTTAGCCATGTCGGCAAGATGGCTGATGCTGAGAATTTCGTAATGAGTTCAGGATCAGAAAATGACCCAATAATTTGGCATGCACTATTGCGTGCCTGCAGAGTCCATCAGGACAAAGAAAGAGGTATAAAAGTTGGAGAGAAATTGATGGTACTTGAGCCATTTGTTGCTAGTTCATATGTTGTGCTATACAATTTGTACATGGATGCTGGAAAATTCTCATTGGCTATGAGGACAAGAGGACTAATGAGAGAGCGAGGCATCACTGATGAAACTGGGATTAGTTGGATCGAGTTTGGAGGATCCATTCATAATTTTATTGATGAGGATAACTCCTGCTCACATAATAGCACCATTCACATGACATTGGAGGGGTTGTTGGTCAGGGTTAAACAGAAGACTGAGCATGGTGGTGCAAACATTTGGGAGTTAGGATTCCAAAGCAAACAGCTTAGTGGTGGCTCAATCGGCAGACATGGTGAACTATTGGCAGTGGCTTTTGGGTTGTCTACTTTGCCATGTGTTGCTCCTGTAAGAGTTATGAAGAATCAGAGGATATCCTGGGAAAGCCACGAAACTCTGAAGTTGCTATCAGAAGGTGAAAATAGGGAAATAATTGTCAGAGATCCAACTCATTTTCATCACTTTAATCGAGGTTCATGCTCTTGTCGAGACTACTGGTAGTCGAAATTGTTGGGTCATCTCGGGAGTAAGAGCCTTAGAAATATGTCAGGACTCAGGAAAGAGCAGTTTTGACCATTTTTTATGGTGAGCTTTCTGATAGCAGATATGGAAGTGCGAATGCAAGTATGCGAAGCGTGGTGATTCAGTTGACATCAGATATAGAACTACACAATCCACTCAACTGAAGTTGCACTGTTACATCTTATGACAGTGCTTAAAGACGTGGATCTCAAACCTTCATTGCATCATGGTTGATAACATCATGGCTTGGGATTTTGTACGTGATGAAACCAACAAAGAAGATGAAAAACAATGTCTTGCGTGCTGCTGAAAGTGCGGCAGACTGCTTGCTTCCCTGTATTCAGATAGCAGGGCACTTTATCAGCAAATGGGGTTATTTGGGGAGCCGAATGAGCATGTTAGAATAACCGCTGCTGCTATTGCACCCTTCTGACCAGCACGCCTCAAAGCTTGCCTGCACTACAAAATTGGTTCACTAGGTTTGCAAGTCCTTGCTCCATTACTGTCGTACATGTATTTCGGCAGTGTTGATATTGATAAAAGGCATATATCTCATGTAGTATTTTGCAGCCTCATGCTAAAGAGGTTACAGAGAATTTTTACAGAAGCTACCAGTAAATTTTCCTCACTATAGCCTGATTGATCGCTACTGTAGAAGCAGTTACAGTTTATGACAGGTATATATGTATTGGTGAGCTGTTTATAGGTCTTGCAAGTTGCAATTTCGGAAATGTGTATAGGACCTTGAAACTGGCATTCCTCTGCCCGCATTTTCTCATTTAAAAGGATGGAAAATAGCAAGTATTCATTTGTAATTGAAGAAAAAAAATTGTCGATGTGTTCGATTAAATACTTATTTCTTCATTGTATGATTTATCCTGCAGGTCGTCAACAACAAGGTGGCGTGGTGTAATCAGTTATCACGTCAGTCTAACACACGTCTTGTGTATTTTTTCACTCCGCTCCCTACATATCTAGGCTCTCAAGGGATTTGGTGTTTTTAGAGTCTTTTCGTATGGTTGAAAACCTATTAAAAATTTCCCATTTGATTCTTTTGAAAAAATTGATAGAAATCTATCTTTTCCTCCACAATTTTATGATTTCAAACATGAGCTTTCCTATCAACTATTTTCTAATAATTTTTCATCTAAATACCTACAAGTTTTCTTACCGACTGTCAAAACAAGTAATGAGATTATGTCCTATGTTTCTAGTTCTTGTAGGATTATATTTGGTAGAACATATAATTCCTATATTTTTTCTATTTCCAATGTTATAAAAAGAGCCCTTATACGAATAATTGGGTGTTGTTCGATCAAATCCGATTTACAATGAAAATGGATTAAGAAAACCATGTTTCTAACAATTTACATTTATTGACATGTTGGCAGCTTGCCCTGAAACTGAGGCAGGATTGCCGGTTGACGATCCGTTCATTGATCAGTACAGAGCCTGTTCGTCGGCAGCTCACATGAGTTGTTAACACTGTTTGCCCGTCAGTCTAAACAAACCCAACAACAGTTCATAGCACTGTTGATGCCTCGCCTCTACGGCACTACACAACTCTCCATGCCACGTGTCACCGCGTGACTGGATCACATGGAAACTACCCCACGCGATGCGGTCCCCCCTGTGCGGAAAAATATTTTGTAGGATGGGGTCTCAAACCGGAACCTTTGAGCTCCATCTTATAATTTGATGAACTTAAAAGTTTTATCTATTTAAAATCACTAGTGTTAATAATATGTGAAATTATAGTCTACGATTATAAGTTAAATTGTTAAGTAATTGAAGCCTATTTTTTAGATAACAAATTATTAAATATTAATAAATTGATTGGGGTTTGAGCCCTCTCATTGGATTGGCTAAAAATGGTGACTGTTTGAACAGCTTCTAACCATTACAATAACTCTTAAAATATAAAACTTCTCCAAATAATTTAGATTTTAACTCTAAATTATAAATATAAAATCTACGTAAAATAAAATTGAGAAACTAAAAAATAAAGCTGGGTATGAGAGGCGCCCCGCAATACAGAGACCTCTGTCCCATGCAGGTGGGACCCGACTGGGCTCACCACCTCCTCGCGCGTGTCCAGCCTCACGACGTCGCGCCGCAGCAATTATTTCCTCCGCTTCCCGGGAGCGGCAGCACACGGCGTACTCGCCTCGCCTCACACTCTCACAGAGCTGAGTAGAATCTCCCATGGCCGCGGCCTCCTCGACCTCCGCCTCCTCCGCGTCCAAACCCTAGATCCCACCTCTGGTGCGTCTTGCCGACCGGCACCACCCGTACCACACCACCCATGGCGGACGCGTCGTACCACCTCCGTCGCCGTAGCGCCGCGCTCCCCCGTGGCTGGTGTTGCTCCTTCGGCGGCACCCCGCAGAGCCCAGAGCACCGGGCGCTCTCCGCTGCGTCAGGCGGAGGGGGAGGCGGCGCCCGGAAGCTCCCGCCTAAGTCGCCCTCGGTGCCGTCCTTCCACAGCTCTCCGTCGTCCAAGCTCGCGGGCCTCATCGACCCCCGCCGCATCCTCTCCCCCGGCCGCGTGTCCCCTATAGACCCGGACGGTTCGCCGGCGGTGGCGTTTGGGGCGACTTTGGAGGAGGATGCGCCGCCGAGGGAGCAGGCGCCGTCGGTGCCGTTCGTGGCGGTGCGTGAGGAGCAGGAGGAGGGGCTAGGGCTGGATCTGAAACTGTGCCTGCGGGGGAGGGACGGGAGGAGCGTGGTGATGGAGCTGGATTCCACGGTGCTCTGCCAGAGCAGCGCCTTCTTCGCGGCCATGGCACCGCCGGAGGCCACTGTCGGCTGCGAGAGCAGGAGGATTGAAGTGGATGGTGTGGAGAACGTGGAGGCGTTCAAGGAGACCGTGGAGCTCATGTTCGAGCCCGATCCCATGCGTTGGTTCGTCAGGGCCGGCGTCTCGCGTGCCATAGGTGTGCTCGAGGTACAATTGCGCATTCCTTACCTCTTTTTTTTATTTGGTTGGGTAATTGTGGAAATAGCATGTGTATGAGTCACACTGCAGGTTAATATGGTTCGATTTAAAGTAGTACTCTAATGTTCTAGTAGATGATGGATTATACATGAAACGGAGCTTATGACAATTAATTGAGGATACAAACGAATGAATTAGTTGGTTTTAAAAAAATTTCTAAGAAAAGTCACAAAGAAAGGTTTTAGAGAAATCGTACCTTTAGGAGATTGGAAAGTATGCTCACGAGTAATACATCGTACTGTTTAGTTGAGCTGGTTTTGTGGAAGATTTCCAAGCGTAAATATGTGTTACCGCTTACCAGTTCAGTATGTACATCATGTTTTTTTTTTCAAAAAAGGCTAATGTAACAGCCTGGAAAATGTACACGCGTGCTTTGGGTGAATTTGTTATGGATGATTGCATTTTTTTTGTTTCAAAATCATTTAGTTGGTAACTTGGTATTGATCATCTAACTAGGTTATGCAGCTTATTAAAGTCATACTAGTTATGGTAGAGATTAACTATTAAGGCTTTATGTCCTGGACTGGACCGGTTGCCCACCCTGGGTGCATGCATACAAGATTTGTCTAGTTCAGACTTGAGGACCATGTACATGCAGTTAACTGCAGATGACGGTTCAAGGGTTGCTCAACCCATCAAGATTGAAAAAAAAATGAAATTGTTTTTGAACAGCTCTAGCAGGGATCACACCATTTTGAAAGTGCAAGTTAGCGGCTTCAGTTGATGTGCGCATTTCACACTGCTCAGTGGTTCTTTTAGTTGTTCCGTGCCAAGAAGATATGACCTGTAGGATTTAGTTCATTTTTCTGTGAGGACATAGTTGCTCATTTTAAAATAAGTTAGGCTCCAATGGCGGCAATTAATTGAGACTAGCTAACCAAGTGTATCACCAATTAAATGAACTAGCCGACTAATATATTTCATAGTAGCTCAGCAGTTCTTTTAAATATTCTACACGATTGCTATAAAGTAGTGCCTTCTTTAATTAACCAGCCATTGTTGTCGAGTGCAATTACAGTGGAATGAAGTCAAAAACTTATATCACATCTACATGTATGGTTTAAGGATATGAACTTTAAGCACATTAAGCGTGGTACATACAACATAAATTCATCAGGATATAATAGCTCTGGTAATGAAAAATTGAAATGTTATGGTTAAGATTATTCTTAATTATGTGCCTAAAATTAGTTGGCCACTTGGTTTAGGATGCTCACAACTTGGATTGTTTTGCCGATTTAGTTTTACCTTGGTCAAAGGACATTTATTTTCGTGTCACATTTTTTATACTTTGTTGCTGAGTGGCTACTCTACTCTGCAGACTGTCTATATGCAATCTCTTGTGCCACAGTGCCTGGTGGCCTCCAGTTAAAGGTGAGGTGTCTATTTTAGGGTAGCTCAGCAATTGACCAGGCCATTAAGAGGGTTCATGTCCATATTAACAGTTGAACATTGCTATCAAAACCAAGGGGGGAGACATCCTGAAGGCATTGCATTAAGGTCGAGAAAATGCCCCAAAAGCTGGCTCTTACCTGTAAGCTATCGCTTTAGCGATCACACCACGACCATGGAGAGCACACAGTGAGGGGCCTTTTTTGCGAGAACCAGGGTTCTGACTTCTGAGTCCTGGTTAGTAGCCTCACACGTAGAGGTCTAAGGTCTTACCACCATGCTATGAGCACGTTCTCAAGGCCCTATTTACTCTTACCATTTCTTTAGTTTCTTCTTCATGATTTAATTGTCTTTGCATCTGATACCGGGTCTAGTAAATGTTATTACGTTTTGAATTGCAGATATCTTCGTCTATAATGTTTGACAGAGGAATCAAATCATGTTTGGAGTATATTGAGGCAGTTCCATGGAATGAGAGTGAGGAAGAGAAGCTGAAGAACCTCGTTGCTAGATGCACTTTTGATGAAGCAGTATCCAAAGATGTACTGGCAAGATTACAGCCACAATGTCAGAGCAGCTCAGAAGAATTTACAGTTCAGCTCATCCAATCTGTCACCGGCAGTACCAACACTGGTGCAAGAAAAGAGATGCAATCTTTGGTCAATGGTCTTCTCAACAAAAGCTCAGTATATCAGAAGGACTTGTCTGGGCTAAACAAAGGTAGCCTTTACCAGATTTGCTGTTGCTGTTTGAATTCATTGGTGGAACATTTTAAGGAAGACCTGACAATTGGCCGTGCATTCCAGACAGTAAGTCACAGTAAGCCTATGATTGAACGAGTCAGTAAGCAAACTGAGAACCTCAACTGGCTCTTTGATATTCTTGTAAACAATGATATGGCAGAAGAGTTTGTTGAGTTGTGGGCTAAACAGGAAGATCTCATCATGATGCACGGGCAAGCATCAGCAATGTTCAGGTATGAGCTAAGTCGGATATCAGCAAATGTGTTCATTGCGCTGGGGAAAGGTAAAGTCCAGTGCCCCAGTGATTTGAGGAGCCAGTTGTTCTATGGATGGTTCAGGCCAATGTTAATGGATTTCGGTTGGCTTCAAAGATGCTCCAAAGGGCTAGATATGAGAATGTTGGAGGAGAATCTAGGGCAAGCGCTTCTCACACTGCCCCTCCAGCAGCAACAGAGATTATTCGAAGAATGGTTCCAATGCTTCGCATCTAGAGGCACGGAATGTCCAAATCTTAGTAGAGCTTTCCAGGTATGGTGGAGAAGATCATTTGTTAGATCATCTGTAGAGTCACGTCGTTGAGAGTTGAGATCACTTGGTCCGCTGATATATATGTTGTGTGTACCAATGTAAAAGTAGAGTTCTTGTAATAGCTTGTAGAATATTTTTCCTTAATAAATGTAGCTTAGTTATTCCCATTATTTGCACCATAAATCACCAGTTGAATCGCTACAACAATGATTCGACCAATATAAGCATGAAACTGGCGGGAAAGGCACCATCCATAATCTTATTCCTGGGAAATATAGAAAGTGCACTAACAAAGAGCATAAAGCCATATAACCTGTAGGGTAACCCTTCATATTCACGGTGGTGTATTAGTGTATTGGTCTGTTTGACAGGCCTCCAGTCTTAGATCCTATCCAGTGGAGCTCGAGTCGAAACAAACACTACTAAATAATTAATAATGGCCTGGTCGGACGCCTAAGGGTACCCAAAGATGGAGAATTTTTTTAAAATAATATGTTTTCTCGAAATTGCAATTCTGATATCCAGATTCAAAATTATATTTCCCCTTTGACTCGGGATATCAGAATTGTGATTTCTGAAAAAAAAAACATATTGTTTTTAAAAAAGCTCCAAAGTTGGATCGCTCGCACCGGTTGCGATCCAAATCAAATGAAAACTTGTTAGAGTACAACAGGGCCTGGCCTTTAGTGACCTGAAACGGTGGAGCCGTTATACATTTGGCCCAAACTACAACGAAGAGCAACACCGACCGAGAGCTTCTTCCTTCCCCTTCCAAATCTCCAATCTCCGATGGCCGGAGCTCCGGCGGCCGCAGCCGGAGCCCGGAGGTCGGTGTTGTCTCGTCGCATCTCGCCATGTGTCATGCCACTCAGGATTCAGTTCTTCTACTTCATGTTAAATTTTGGGATTTTACATGTCCAACGCCACACACAGGTCATCAGAAAAGAGTAGCTTCCACACTTGATGAACCTATTATTACCTCTCTTCTGGCATTGATGTTTCTACCTTACGAAATTAATTTCACTGATCAATTTAATGGCAACAATTGATTCATACTTTAACTACTAGGGGTTTATTTGGCTCGACAGAAGCAGGTGCCAACCGCCGAGCATATAGTATAAGAGAAATTTTATAATCCTTGAGCAGATGTCAATCGTGTTAATTTTGTTATATGTCAGTACATCAGATATCAAAAGATATTAAAATTAACACTAAAATTATGGTAATAGTATGCAAGTTGACAACATTGTCACCGTGGAATTAGTTGGTGTAAATCAGTCAATCGAGTGAGATATGCATGGTGTTGAGGAGGACCAACTGGCCAAGTGATTAATGGACTGTTTCTCATGTAAATACTTTATCCATCTTGTAATATAAGGGATGCTATTTTTAAAAATATCGGATGAAGTAAAGAGATGACGACGTCTCTCATTTAATAAAGATATGTAAAAAGTGAAAAGGTGTTAAGAATAAGATGGGAATAAAATTGAATTAGAGTTGGTTGTTTAGACAAACACGAAATTTATTTTATTTGATTTTTGTATTATTATGGAACAAGCGGAGTAATTTCCACTCTATTTGCCAGTCTATGAGTTTAGTTATAAATTTTGAAAAAAAAATATTATGAGCTATAAAAATGTTGTTGTAAAGATTGAGCCATGGAAAACTATAAAGTTATTTAGTTAGGGTAGATATAGATTTACAGTGAAATGATTACATAAAGCTTAACAATAGAAAAAGATTTTAATTAATAGCGAATATAATAAACTCCTACAAACTGCTGAAGAGATCGGCCATCGCAAACGGTAAAGTTGTGGAATCTGAAGTATAGATAATTTTCACTTTATTCTAGTAAAAAATTGTTGATGTTAAAAAACTAATTTTATCCTATACTTGTTTACTTAAGTCTTCAGCTTTCTAAACACGAGCAGGTATTTAAAAAACTTGAACCAAACCCACCCTTGATTTGTTCGAAGGAAAGTTCCGGCCGCCAGAAACGAACTGACCACTCAGCTGGAAAATTCTAATGTGCAACGAATTCAGAAGATCACAAGCTGCCTAGCCCAAAATCTGAGTCGTACTTTTCTTCTACCCAATATGAAAAGAAGAAATAAAGTATATATACCAGTAATATTCCATTGAACTGGGATTAATGGAGCAGGCATTAGTTATCAAGAAAATGACAGGCATATGGATGCTTGTTTAATTAATGCTGCTGAGTGACAGCAGCGATGGCCGGCCGGTGAAACGTAGTGCATCTGGATCGTTTTGCTCAATCCATCGTGTCACGTCGTCACGACATGGACAGGTTTTTGCTTAATCTTCTCGATCGCTACTGCATCAGTCTCACCAAGAATTTATTTTTAAGCATTCAGAATTCGTTGTCTCGCAATTTCGGTTTTTTTTATCGTTTCCTTGATCAATACATGCATAAATAATGGTCTTCGGTTAATTAAATTGCACTATCTAATTAATTTGTATGAAAATTAGAGTTAGTAGATCAATAAGTGATACTAAGTCATTTCTGTCACACTGCTAATCTTTGTAGAAAATAAAGTTTTTATGACGTACTAACTTAGAAAGCATATTATATTAACGGGGAGATAAAGCAGAGTGCAAGGAAGCTGCGCCGTGCTCTTTAAAAACAGGAGAATAAAGGGAAAGGTGATGGTAATTAAGTTGACTACTCTAATTGACAGTGAAATTCGGTGATAGAGCTATCTAACAGCTGTACTTAATTAGGTAGCTAGACCTTTTATCCTTTCACTTTAACAGTGGTCGATCACTTCTTTATAAGGTTATATTTGGTAAGTTTCTAGCTTCGAGTTTGTATATTAAAATAAAGTTGTTTAATATTTTATTTGTATTAAAAAAAATAGATTACTTAGCTAAATACTTTTAATCTATAAATAACTGTAGATCCTATATTTTACCTGTTCCAAAAAAAAACCTGAATCTTACGCTGTGCCTAATGTATCTAAATATTGTATTGGATAGTTTAATTCTATAAGGGATTTTGGCGTTTGCATGATCGATCGATCAGGAGCAGTTGGCCACGCGTGAGATGCAGATATACCTGTCTGCACATGCTTTGCCTGGCTGCCCCTGTGCAAATTTCATTTCATATCCTCCAGAGATTGGATCGAGTTGTATATGTAGGAGGACTAATTATCATATTATTTGTTCATATCTGTGTTTGTAGTTTTAGATTATATAACAAATTCATCGCTTATATAATGTATCACAAAGGCAAATATATAATGATTATTTCATGTCACTATCATCTCTTATAAGAATTAATAACTAAACGATTCATCTCTTATAAGAATTAATAACTAAACGATTTAGCAACTGAATTTAATAAGTGATCATAGAATCACTTCCAAGAAAATCAGAAATAATGCTGCTGCCGATAGTTTCTTTTTTTCTGAAAGGATTACGACAGTTGAACCGGTTCTGTGGTGCAGACCTGCAGCGATAGCTCTAGGAGTACTAACTTCGGTTAGACCGGTGCGGTGAACAATCATCTATCGAGCAGATTAATTATCTAAATAATTAATCTATGGTCGAATCTGGGAAGGGTTTGTCTAAGACTCGAGCATATCTACTGACATAGCACACATACAAGGTAGATAATCCAAGGTAGATAGCTGTCTATTCAAACCTGTCTGAACTTCTGAACCTACGCATTCGCTGGATCACACACTGACACGCATGGCCATCAGAAATTCAGAATCGATCAAGATTTCAGACGATGGACAGCCACAATTACGACTGAATTTTCTCAAATAAACGCTCCAAGTGTGAACCTGCAGCACAATGATCCAGTGAGTCTTCTTTTCCTACGAGAGGATTCTGCACTCTCAACTTCTCAAGTCTGGGAGTCAGAGATAGATGTAAAAGCAAGCAATTCAGATTTCAGAGAGGTAGAGGTAACTCACATGTGTCAGTGCGTGTGCAACCAAGAGAACAGATGCAACGCAAGCATTGCTCATCTTGTGGCCTCACGTTGGAACAAAACTGGATGGTGCAGAGGACGAAGCTATCAAGCATGGTCCACTGAATACAGATCTTCTTGCTATCGCTGGTGACATGTACATGCATTGTGCGCTGACATTGATGGGTGCAGTGGAGTAGTTCTCCACGCTTTTGACCTGGAGAGAACAGAGGACCGAGGAGGAAGAAGATGCTGACCAACCACTGACTACCAATTCGTGTGCACACGC
>KE372711.1:1153730-1176860 GCA_000418225.1 Zizania latifolia | reverse complement strand
GGCGAGCGCGCCGCCAGCGAGGTCGAGCTGGCCAAGGCGACCGAGGCAGAGCACGGACACCATGGCCCGCAGGTACAGGACGCAGTTGAGCGCGGAGATGGGCGCCGCCATGCTCCACAGTTCCCTCAGCTCCGCAGCCACCGAAGGCTGGTCCCCGCTCGCGTCCACCTCACCCTTGCCGTCCCCTTGCTGCTGCTGCTGCAGCGCCTTCGCCTGCAACGGGATGGCCATGGCAACACCCGGTGGTCCTTGGCTGACACAGAGACGACGACCGCGCGTGTGCACAGACGAAAATGTTCGATGCGAAGCTTTGCTGTCTCTGGGCCGTGTTGGCTGGCCTGCACCCTCCGTCCCTCCCTATATATGGCGCCTCCATAATCTCACCCCATTGGCCGCTGGGCCTGCTCGGTTCCTGACTGTCTTTTGTTGCCTCGCTGTAAAAAAGATCGTTCTTTGTTGCCCTCACTGTAAAAGTTCGTATGAATGCCGTGCATGACGCGTAACCTACCATTAACAATGTTGCTGCCGTTACAGTAGTTAGTTACCATTACTCTCCAGTATCATCGCGATAAATAAATTGCATGACACATAGTAGTAATTATTAATTAATGATTTACCACCATGATGGTTCAGTATTAACTGGGTTTTCGGCCTTGAGCCTGACGAACAGACGTCGCCGGCGCCGCCGACTGGTCGGCTCACTTAACCTGAGAGCAAAGATACGTGATGCCTGCCACTTGCCTCGTTGCATCAGCGAAAAATCAACGGGTCTCGAAGGTTGGAATTTTCTCCTGCCTCCACCGGATGCCAAGAATCGCCCCTTGTGAGGCCAGGCTATTGCTCCTCATCAGGGCGCTGTTTGAAGCTCCACGGGCCACAAGTGAAATGGAATAATGGATAATTAGCATCAAGTCAGGTCAAGCGACTGTGTTGTGTTTTCCTGTCGAGATGAGAGGCGATTAGAGGGTTGCTGTCTCGCTGGCGACGTCAGGGATTTCACAACTTCAGGCTTCAGAACATATCGCAGCTTTGCATCTTTATATAGTCCATCCATGTGGAATGTCACTGCCCGGTTTACAGTCTACCGATCATCTTCCATCCAATATCTTTTCTATAAACATATTTATTATTTCTAGTCCACCGATTAATTTAGTTAATTCATGATTATCCAATAACTGATTTTTAAACAGTATATATAGATGTATAGGATCATTCATTTGATGGATTTACATAAAAATGGAGTCTCGCAAGGGGTTTGCGAAAAAGCTGTGGGGTCAGCTGACCCCATACCCTCTGCCGCTGTTCATCATGTCAGCATGGCTTGTGCCCTGTCGTTCATAATAAGTGATTTTCACGGCTATTAAGAATTTTTCTAACGTAAAATTTGGTATCTGTTAATTATCTGAGGTAGAAAGAGGTAGCCAAATTTACATAAAAATTTGGAACCGACCACGCCGCTAGTCAACTGATTGTTCCGTTGCAGTCAGTCGATTTTTTGTGCCGTTGGATAGAAACTCTAGGGATCATTTTTTCCCCGGAGGTATCTAATCTTCTTACAGAGTTACTCAATTTATCATGTTCTCGACAATTCCATGTCTAGGGTTGTAGCTATGGAGACGAAATAGACTATTTCCATTTTGAAAGGGAAGCACTGGTTGTGCCAGATTTCGCTTGAAGATGGGCCGAAGCCCGATCCAAGGCTGAGTTCGGATCGGAGTTGGAGAAGAAGGGCCCGCCGAGAAAAGGGATAACACCCGTATGCTTTTCCTTCCTTCTCCATGTTTGCCGGACTGAATTTGCGATCTATTTTATGTAAATAGCCAGAAATTTTGCCCCTTCGTACGAGGGAGAAGATTTCCCCTTGGTTCTCCTTTCCCCCTTACATCCCAACGGACGCCGCTCCGTTCAATTCACGCCCAATCCAATCGCAAACTACTCTGGTGTCGCCGGCGATGGAGCTGGTGCCCAACTGCCCCCCGGGACAGCGGATCTACCAGCCGAGCTTTGAGTCTGAGTACCTGCCGGCCCGGGAGTATGGATCGCGTCTGCGGCACAAAATCCACATCTCGTTCTGCAAGGCGCTAGAGCGGCTCAACCTCAGGGTGAGGCCCCGCATGGCGGCGCACTTCCTCATGGGCAGCGGATTCTGCCTGGGTCTCCTCGACCCGGTCTCACACCCTCATCTCCTACGGGCGCGGGCGTGCGCTGGGTGGGTGTGATGATGACCTCGTCTACGTCCCCGAAGAAAAGCTCAGGGACTTGGAGCGCCGGTCGCTGGACGGCATGGTGACCTTCCTCACTCGCTTCTTCCCCTACCTCGCCGACGCCGAGGCTGTGCGCTTTCTGCTCTACGCCGAAGCCGACCTGCTCGTCGCCGCCCGCATCATCGCGTTCGACCTCGGCATGAGGCGATTCGGGGCCTCCGGACCAGACATCGTCAACGAGGCCCTCGAGATGGCCCTCAAGTGTGCCGCCCTGGCCGCCAAGCACCCATACCCCGATCACCCAGTCGCCGACTGGTTAACCATCACCCGCCTCGACGACCCCGTGCGCCTCCTCGCCAAGGTGCGCCGCCGCTCCCCCCAATCTAGCCTCGACGAGCTTACCAAGCTGCTCGATGAAGGATCGCCGCCGGTCCACGACGACCCGTGGGGCCCGTGGCGACTTATGGATTCTCGCTTGCCTCCTCCCTGCAGCGTGCCGTACCGACACTCCCCCGCCATCAAGGCGACGCTCCAGGACGCGATCCACGGCTTCTACCTCAAGGCCCTTGCCCGGCTGCCGTGGTCCATTCCCACGTCCATGGTACTTGTTTGCATATACAAGAATGTCCAAAAAGATCAATGCTGCATTGAGGTCATATGCCACGATGCCGACTGGGGTAGGTTTGCTTTGCTAGCTCATTGCTGTCGCTAACATTTTATCACAAGTTGTATGTGTGTTATGCAAAGGTTTTCGCTGATCAGCTAATTTGCGGTCTCTGCCCACTTACAGGAACCCATGTATGAGCTTCATACTATCTGTGGCGTGAATGATTGTGTGTCGGGCCCAGTTGGAACCGATGCTAAGTGCTATCACTCTCATGTCAATTTTCTAGCGACTCCCAAAGGCAGTCAATTTTCTACCGACAGAAATCCAGTTCTTTTCTTTGCTGAGGTTAGCAATAATGACAAAGACAAGGCTGTAACACAATCCTTCTGCTGCCTTGTGTCAGTGTCGTTACCATGCGCTGGTATGATCTAACCTAGCTACCTGTTTCAGTTGTTCTCATATCTTATCATTTAGGTAAACACCTGAAAGGCATGGCCATTATGTATACTTTGGTAGTTTGGCTATCTAGTTGTTAATAAATTAACTAGTAGTTACATTTGGCCGATGTCTCCTCTTTATTGTCAATGATAAAATTGTTCAAGAAAAAAGATCAACACATAGTTTACTATGATGAAAAAAATAAATTTACTATAATGTTTAGGTTGGTAACCCAAATATTCAGATCAAGCGACATTGCTCCCTAGCAAAGCGGTCAACATATAGTTGGACCTCCTAACCTGCATAATCATTTGCTTCAAGAAAAATCATGAACACGTTCTGTATGCATGGGTTACTTAGCTATGCCAGAATTAGGCGCAATAGTATTCTATTGTCCCATGCATGATGAAACTTGGCAACCGCAAAATAATCCCATGTTTATCATTACAGCAAACTGATCTGATTGATGTTTTTCATGACAGATTATTTTGCTAAAACGGTATGAGAATGATCAGAAAGCAGCCAAT
The DNA here is from genome assembly GCA_000418225.1 of Zizania latifolia. NCBI lineage: Eukaryota > Viridiplantae > Streptophyta > Magnoliopsida > Poales > Poaceae > Zizania > Zizania latifolia. The sequence goes on along the minus strand of KE372711.1, from coordinate 1,173,084 downwards.
GTTTCAAACTTGCAATGGCAGCAGTACTAGATAGTTTCCAGAAGATGTACTCTTGATTTTGGGCCTCTCAATGTGCTTAGAGCTGCAGCCTTTCATGGTGCCCAGTACATATCACCACTGAAGAAGAGCATCAACTCTTACGCAACGGGCGACAAGAAATGGGCGCTGTTTTCATAGACAGTAGGGTATTGAATCTTCAGTTAGGTTAGTTGTTACTGCAATGCCATGCCCTCTTGCACTCGTGTTGTTTGCTTCTGTGAGAAGCGCAAAGTTCAGATATGTCATAAATGCTATGTTTGGATGAGAAAGTGTTGACGAAGGCTATCCAAGCAGATTGCAGGCTATGTTTGGTCTTCGTGCATCTCGTATGTAACCCAGTCGTGGCTCAAGTTCGTATACGCACTAAAATTGAATGCGTGTTCAGCGGCTGAACGCTAAAATTGCCAATTCGTGGAAGTTGGCCTAATGTCAATTTAGACTGGGCTATTAGCTGTCCCATGTTACATTGATAAATACTCCGTTCCTCCGTTCTAAAATACCAGCCATTCGTTCTGAAATACAAGTAATCCTAGCATTTGAGAACTTATTTGGAATACAAAAATTATACATGGTTTTTATAAGAACTAGTGCAATCCCCACAAAAATCATCTCTCATTTCATAGTGTTTTCTTCCGGACTTTAATTTATGCTAAACAACCTTATATTTCTTATATTTATAACGGAGAGATTAGTACTATGTACCATACAATGTGTTTATTTTTCTGGATATCTTTAGATGAGATCCATAAAGAAATCGAGAAAAATTTGCTTGATGAGGCTATACATTTTTGGATGAGATGGCATGCCATCTTCTAGTTGATTAGGATAGATTTAATTTTTTATTTATAAAGATTTAAATAATTTTCCTGGTTAATCACTTATCCAATTTGAATCCAAATGCACCATTGTATTTATTGTAACTAAATAATATGAAACAAGACCGTAAATTATTTTTTAATGAATATATCTAACAAACAAATCCCACAAATTTAGACTTATCCCGTATAATTTATATGTAACCAGCCAATCAAAGAATTGACTCTGTGTGCGCCAATGTCTATAACACGCCAAACCAAACGCGTAAATCATTTAATAGGAAGAGAGAGAGAGAGAGAGAGATAATAGTTTGGCTTCGGGGTCTCGAATCGGATTGTCGCGTGGCCGGAGAAAGCACCCAGAGGACTTGACTGGGCAGAGAGGCGGACAGCCTGAGGGAAGGGGATGAGCTCCGCCTCCTCCTCGGCGTCGCCGGTGCCGCCGGAGGACGACATCTGCTCGGTCTGCCACGACAGGTTCCGGATCCCCTGCCAGGCCAACTGCTCCCATTGGTTCTGCGGTTTGTTCCCTCTTCTTCCTCCTGTCCCCCCTAAGGCTCTGACTCTACCTCGTCGTTTCCCCTTCCTGGGAACTTCGATCGCTTCTCGGGCCTCGATCCAACTGTTTCGAGGGGCTAGGTCTGTAGATTACACAAAACTGTTGGTTGTGAGTTGATTTCAGGCGGTTTTTTGTGGTTTCGATTGGCTACAATTGCCAAGGATGTGCAGATTACGCGGTTGTACGTTGCCTGCGGGATGAAAAGGCTTAGTACTCGGTTAGAATTTGGGTGGGATGTACTTTCGTGTCTCGATGCAAAATAAGGTTCTATGGTGCTGTTTTTGATATGTCGAAATTATGGACCGTGTATAGCTGGAAGACTGGGAGTAGTGAGAAATACATACCACACGAATTGGTTGAAAAGAGAGACCAGATCTAGATTGTGTAATGCGGCTGATAACAATGAACACCACAATTCCTCATCCTGACATTCCCTGATGCAACTAATGTGGAAAAGTCAACTTCATACCCAAGCAAATCAAAGACCATCCCAGTGCATCTGCATCCAATGGGTATTCATGTTCATAGGACTGAATCGGGCGCATTCATGATGATTCTTTGAGATAACCAAATGACTCCTGTCCCTTATTTGAATGGTATTAGTTGTCATTTTTTAAAATTGTAGCATCAACTTTTTTCACTTGGAAGGAGCAAGTTTATTATCTTCTATGTTGCAAGAAGTCAGGCTCAATACTATCAAATCAATACGATACTATTACTGATAGACAATACCATCATGTCTTTTACGATGGAGTTATCTGCTGCATCGATTGTTTTTTCCTTTCAGTTTGGCCATAAGATTGGTAGAGACAAATGCTTTCTGAACATGTAATGCCTACTCAGTTATACTTCCTTGAGTTATGTTCTAGTATTACTGAAGGTATTAGTAAGCACTGCTAATTTTCTTGTAGGAGAGTGCATTATCCGTGTTTGGAATCATGGACCTGCTGTACAGCCTTGCAAGTGTCCCATTTGCCGTCGCCTTATAAATCTTCTGGTACCAGCTAATGTATCAATAGATAATGATGATGATCCACAAATTCAGCGTGTTTTAGGAGTGATTCAGCATTACAACCGCATATTTGGTGGAGCACCCCGCAGCATGACTCAGGTTTATAAATTGTTAATGAAATTGTCTTACTTTCTCTTCATATATAGAATATACACAAGACTTTGCAGAAACATCAATAAATGTTCTCCAGGGGGATAAGTGTCATTTTGTCTTATTGACTCATCTATCTTGTTACTCCTACAGTGCATGCACATTTCAGATACAGTCATACAAGTGGGACTCTCCACCGTCATGTTCTGATAGCATGCAGTTACTATTGTTGCTAGATAATCTCAATTGTGTTAGGTTTCATGATACTTAGCAGTTTGATGCCTTTCTGTTGTTTCTGTACTTTAGTTCCTTGTGTCTTTGTGGTTGAATATCCCTATTCAGGGATAACATCTATTTTGCCAGAATTAAAACAACGTTGATGGAAACTTCTACTCTTGCTTTGAAGGACAAAAGTTCAGCATTAATCAAAGTAAAATAGATTGGCATACATCATTATTCTGTTTTGTAGGACAAGATTATTTAAAAATAATAGTGTAATTGATAAGATAGTCACTAGAGTTGTCATAGTTGTAGTTGTACGAGGAATATGACTAAGGTATAACATATGTAGCTATTTATAAATATAACAAATATACGAGCTTCTAGTTCCCTAACAAATATTTGACCCGATGTTTCCCCTGTCTTATTCAGAGGTTGCAAGACCTACCCTTTTTCATCAAAAGACTGTTCAGGGAACTAATGGATCCCCATAGGACCCTCCCACTTGTCTTCAGGACGAGGATGATCATTATGGTAAGGTTTTAGGTCATTGAAATATATTTTGGTTTTTTTTTATAATGGAAGCTTTTATTGAACTTAAGCAATTACATCGAGAATATTTTGGTATTATATAGTATGATCGTGGAAACCTACTAAGCTTGGAGAAGTTAATATGTCAGCCTGCATTGTTCCTCACTGGTTGAAATTTGCAGGTAGCACTGAGTGCAATTTATGTCCTGAGCCCGGTAGACATTCTTCCTGAAAGTAAGAGTGATATTCCTAGTCAGATTTTCTTCGGCACGATCCAGATTCCATTAACATGTGTTGTAAGGTTTTGACGGTCTCCAATCTATTACAGGTGTGCTGGGGATGTTCGGCTTCTTCGATGACTTCCTCGTGCTGGTGATTGTGTTCCTCCACCTTGCTGCTGTCTACCGTTCGCTGCTTCTCTACCGCCATGGAGGCCACTGAATTGCTGCCCATTTACGCCATGGTAAACAGAGTCGCGTCCCTGGCTGACGTTCAGACATGAGATTGCATATATGCTGGAAGATTGCTTAGCTAAAGTCGATGATGATACGAATGATGGCGGCAGGAGCCTGGTTTTGTGATATATTCTGACATGGTGAACTTCAGGAGACTGATTGCTTTTTCTTCAGTTTGATATATATACTCAGCCTCAACAGTGAGCTCGTCTTTCATCCTTGAGCCTCAATGACGTCACTGCTGCAAAAATTATTTCCTCTGCCGGCCAAAGTTTTCCTCTCTTTTTTTTTGCTTTTTTCGAGGGAGGAAACAGAACAGTAGAAATACAGTTACTCCTATTTGCACATCTGACGGCATATCCCAATAACCTCTTGGCCAAGCTCAACCGACCCTAGAGGAACAAAGAAACTGGCAAACTGCAAGTTAGGGTCTGTTCGGCGTAAAATAAAAATGATTTAACTTTTTTATTTTTAGTCAAAAACAAAAATCATATATCTTAACTAAATAATCTCAATTTATTCACAGCTCTAGATTTAAAATTTATTAGATCTAGGTTTAACTAGCTTTAAGAAATGTTGAAGCTGGTTTTATACTAGACAGAGCTTAACACTGACAATGTGTGGTGGCATATTGAGGAAGAATTAAGAGATGGATTTTTATCCCCTTTTAATTTTGAGAGGTGGCGCTTTTCTTGTACGCATTTTAAAATCCCCCTTACTTTAAACTAAATTCATTCATAAAATAAATTTAGTAATACTTTTTTGGGACAAAAATATGTACGGTTGATAAAATCGTGCTAATAGACATGTTAGCATGGTTTTCGACCATCTAGGTGACCGATGGTTTGTGGAAATCGATCCAATTACAATAATAACTAGATCGATAACTATTGTTTAATTTTTGATAATCGGTCGTAACAGTTTTATTAACTCTAGTATCCATGGCAGTAACGCGGTTTCGTTAATTCTTGGTACCGTATGCAGGAGTGGCTCTTGCTGATGCCAAGTAGCTGTCCCGTATGCGGCTGGAGTCGTCCCTGCGACCCCGCCTCTCTCTCCCCCCCCTCACCCTTCCGCCGAGGAGACGTTCCTGTGGAGGGGAGGGAGCAGATCCATTCAGCCACAGGGAAGTCGAGGAGGAGCTAGAGGCTTGCGAAGCGAGCTCCGCCCGCGCCCACCTACAGGCGGCCCGACTCCTCCTGGGCGTGCGTACTTCCGCGCTCCTCCCTCTCCTCGTCCTCGGATTCACCTCCTCTTTTTTGTTGATTTGCGACTTCAATTGGCTGCTGCTTGTTAGTTGCTTCCTCTTCCTCGTAGTCGCTGCCTCTCTGGAGGAAATTGTGTGAGTAATTGGTTAGGCCCGGCGGATACTTCGGTTGGGCTCGCGTCAATGAGAAATAAATTCAGCCGCATGTTACAGCTTTTAACTCGTAGCCATTTTGTTGTGCAGGATGTTGGCGAAATCACCAGCACCGCCTTTCCTGACTGCTACTGAAACTGCTGCGATCAACCTCTCTACGACCGTAAGATACTCCATTCAACTACTCCGTTATTTGATGATGTCCGTTTATATTGTATTTTTCAGAAGCATTTCCTGCTATGCCGAATCAACAACCCTACAGTTTTGCGATATTAATACTGAGTTGTATGCTTCTTTTGTGTCAAGTCTATTTTCCATTGGCATTTTTTATATGAATCTGCACCCCGTGTATGAATTAACTGCCTTGTTTCAGTGAAAACAAAATTGGGCCATCTATCTAATTGGTACTATCATATATAGCAACGCGTGCTAGAGGAACGTGATGAAATATCCTATCAAATGTGTTTAGTGAAGCATATGTGCATGGAGTTCTTAGCTTTAGAGATTGTTAAACTTCATTTATGTTTACATATTAATGCAGCATTTGTGCACACCAATTTGGTTCAGATCCCAAACATCATTTCACATTGATTTGATGTTAAAATGTAGATGGTTTGTCAAACATTATCAGCTTTCCACCTCTCTTTTTGTTCAAAAATCAATGTTTTCAGCAAAGAGCCGTATACTTGATCTGTATTTATATTTTTATATGCCTTGTCGCTTTTTTCCTTCAAAAATGATTCACTTGATCTGTTTTTGGTTTCCAGTTGGCTTCAGATTGCTTTACTGCATGTTGAATTGTTGATGAATTTTGAGTAATGTGTGTTTTATCTGTCCAGTGTGATCTCTTGAGTTCACCAAGTGCAGGATTGTCCAAGAAGAAATATGGAGCGAGGTTAAGTATCCAGCCAAATATTGACTTTGGAAAAACTCAAAACTGTAGGACTCAAAGAAAATGGAGGACACTCTCCGCTGATCAAGGTCAAGCTACTGTTGTTGACGCTGGCGAGAGGAAAACATGGGATGAAGCCAAGCAGATACTTGCATCATTAGATTTCTCCATTGAAGACGCCGACAAGATGCTGAAGAAGGCATTTGGATGGATTCATTCACCATACTGGAGTGAAGAGAGAAAGAAGGAGGTTCCAAATGTCGAGGTGGTTAGTGGAGTACTGAACTATATTAGGAGTCTTGGGCTCTCTGATGATGATCTTCGCAAATTGCTGAAGAAATTCCCAGAAGTGCTTGGATGTGATCTTGACAGCGAGGTGAAACTAAATGTCAGCAAGCTGGACAGTGACTGGGGAATAAATGGGAAAACTCTGCGCAGTCTTCTTTTAAGGAACCCAAAAGTTTTGGGGTACAATGTGGACTGCCGAGGAGACTGCATGGCTCAGTGCACCCGCTGCTGGGTTAGGTTCTAGTTCTGCCGTACATTGATGTGCAGAATTTACAGATGAATGATACTTTCCAGTTATTTGTCTATTTCTATATGGGTTACTCAAAGCCTCTCTTAACATAAAAAAGCACATTTATAGTAGATGGATTATCCTGTTAGTTTTGTTTATATCTTAAATAGCACTATGTCCATAGTCCAAACTGTCTGTAAAAGGTATGCAAAAACAAATATATCTAATACCTGAATTTTCTGTGAATGCTTCAACCTTTGATTGTTCTTTTGGTCTGTTGAGGTATTGCGGGTGCTTGAATTGTGTTATTCTGCTATTCTTCTCGTTGTGCATGATGCATCTTCCAGCATCCCATATTTGTATGTAAAAAAAATACAGGATCTAGTCCCTGTGTTATTGTACACTCATTTGCTTCTGATTACCTGGTACTCTTGTTATATACTTATATATTATAAGTTATTTAATTTTTTTATAAGTCAATCTTATCTAAATTTGACCAATTTTATAAAAAATATATCAATAATTATAGTATCAAATTATTTTCATTAAATCGACTCTCAACAGTATATTTATTTGATATTGTAAATTTTAATATATTTTTCTTTAAAGTTAATTAAAGTTAGAGAAATTTAATTTTAAAAAACATTTGACTTATGATATAAAACAAAGTAGTATGTATGATATATCTTCATTAATCAAATGCAATTTGATAGGTCAATGTCTGCAGGTGAAAGGGGTCTCGGATTCTCCAATCCCTCGGCTTGTTTCATTGAATGAAGGATTAAGGTATGTCCAATCTAATGCTGACTTCCTATTTTTGTTCTAGTTTGCTGTTTTATAATAGTGTCAATTGATTAAGCTTGAGCTTTGACACTATTGCTTAGCTTGAGAGAGTTCAAACCACCCTCTCTGGCCTCAAAAATCAAATGCTGGTACTCCAAAGAGATCAAATCCATCAAAACCACAGGAATCAAGGCCCATCGGGGGAAGAAGATATCCTCGCTCATCATCCATGCTGCCTTTGATGTCAGAACACCTGAAATCATCGAACATGCTCTCGGAGAAGCACTGGTCCGTGTCCACCGCTCTGTTCAATGCCTCAGCGCCGTGCAGCAGCTGGCCGGAGCCGGACATGCCAGCAGAACCAGCGGCCGTGGTCACCTCGTCATCGTACTCGTCCGGCGGCATCGCCGGCGTGTGGCCATCGAAGACGGCGACGTGGCCAAAGAGCTTGTCTTTCCTGGAGAAGGAGGTGCCGCAGGAGCAGACCCAGCGGTCGCGGCCGCAGTGCTTCTCGTGCGTGCGGAGGTCGGCGAGCACGGAGAACTTCTTGACGTTGCACCGGCGGCAGGTGAAGCTCTTGTCGCAGTGGCTCCGGCGGTAATGGTTCTTGACGCAGATGGGCGTCTTGAGAGGCAGGAAGCTCTTGTGCTCCCTGTTCCTCTTGCACCCCACGAAGGGGCAGGAGTACAAGCACCTCCTCGCCGCGTCCGGCGACGTGCCCCTGCCGGGCTTGGCGAGCGCGGCCGCCGTCTTGTACTCGTCACCGTGGCCGCGCATGTGCATTCGCAGGTTGGCGTCGCGCTTGAAGCCCTTGCCGCACACCTCGCAGAAGTGCACGTGCGACGCCAGGATCTCCTCCTTCGCGATCTGGACCACCTCGTAGGAGCCCCGCGGCAGAAGTTGCTCGCCCTCGTCGCCGTCGCTGCCCTCGTGCATGGCTTCTGCTTCCTCGCCGTTGCCGGCGAGGTTCTTGGAGATGGAAACGAGCTGCACGACGATGCAGGTGAGCTCGGCGGACACGATCTGCGGAGGTGGGTGCGGCGTCGAGCAGATTATGCCGCGGAGGTGGCCGATCTTCTGCTCCAGGAAGGTCAGGTACGTCAGCACCATCCTTGGATCTCCAGCCGCTTCGCCGCCATGGCGATCTTGCGCCGTGCTGCTCCCAACATCGCATATCTCCATGATCATCTGGGACAAGTCTTGACCGGGCTGCACCTGATGATTATTGCCGAAATGATCAGCACCGCTCATCGGTGAAGAAGCTGTGTCTCTGAAATGCATCAAAACAGAGATGAAGCAACGATCAAGAGCACAAAACAATGCCGATCCAAATGGACATTCTGATGAGAAAAGCAGTGGCTGGCATGGCATGCTTGCACTTACCCCTGAGATGAGAAGGACAGCTGATTAGAGAAATGAATCCGACCGAATTTCGGATGCCGCCGCTGGTTGTCGGTGGTGAAGTGAGCGTCCAGCTGAGCTAATCGAGGCAGTGATATATAGCAGCAGAATAAAAGAAAGAAACCTCACGACGGAGTGCCGCGTGCGTGGGCTCCATGGCGACGACTATCAAGGTCGACGGCATGGTTATTGTAAGCTCTTGCGTCACTCGCCGGCTAGCGGCAGCGCCGTTCCGGAAAGTTGAAGCGGCATCGTGCCAAGGACGGCCACGGTCCTGGCCGGCGGTTGGCAATGTGCACGAGTTGCTTGACCGGTTTCTTCGCGCACTGGCCCTTGGGGCTTCGCTTTGGGCACGAAAGCCACACGTTGCGTCAAAGCCCCAATGGACCGGCTGACCACTCTGCATACTAATCCCTTCGCTGATCAGTGCTCTCTTTTTTTTATCATGTCTTCCGCCTGCAGCGAAGTCTCAGGTAAGCGTGACGCATGCACCTGTATTACGTTCATCACACATACTTCATTTCACGACCTGGCCAACTGCCTATCATATTTGCATTGTACACACAGTGTATAGGGTGTTAATTGTGTTGTTACATATCAACAATATATTACTACTAGCTGACTTAAGTACTGCTTCCTCTATCCTATAATATAGGGATCTAGTATTGAATTTGATATTTTATAGTACAACGAATCTAGACAGTGGTACTGTCCAGATTCATTGTACTATAAAATATTAAATATAGTACTAGGTTACTATATTATAGGACGGATGGAGTATTTTCTAATTAAGGGTTGATGACGGTAATATATTTTGCTTGGTGACCATAATGTTCTATTGAAAGACATGATTTAATTAATAAATTTATAGTAATGTTATTGACCTAAAATTAAATTCCACCTCCGTGTATTTATACACGCATACTACATCTTTCCTTTGCTTGAGGTCATTGAAAAACATTTACTCCGCCTGTTTCACCATAGTTATTTATGGTCTTTTACATGTGCGGAAGGATCATATATACTGATCGCTATTATCAAATTGCATAAGTTTAGAATATTAATTCCTCAACGTGTAATCATCACGGAACAACAAATGACATATCCCTAGTGACTTAATTGACAAATACTATGAAACTAAAATATTACTCCATTCACTAGTGTATAACGAACCCAGTTATTACAGTAATTAGCCGATCAGGGCGACCAGGTCAAAAATGCCAGCGAAGAAACTCGAACGACAAGGATGGGATAAGTGCGTGTGGTCCTGTTGTTATTGGCTTTACGGCTCACCACTAGAAAGCTACTGCCTCCGTAAAGACTCGCTAGTTTTGTCCGTAATATTTAAGGTTTAATTAATGATAGTTTTTATAAAATCTTATTATATTGTATAAAAAGTATATAATTAAATTCGCTGTCCAAAGTGTTGTACTGATATCTATATTTAGATTTATCTATTTTAATCTTGCTTTAAAATTAATGATAAATGTGTACTAATCTTGATAAAAAGTAAAAACATCAAGGGTTGGAGGAGTATTTTATTTGCCCTTTCCTGCGTTACTCAGACCGGATGCTTACTGCTATTACGGCAATTCCAATGCTAGGGTGCATAGTTTATAATTTTTTTTCATTTATAAATCTACATATATTAATATATACACTACTAATTTAATATAATATGATAATTTACCTGTAATCTCTCGTTATACTTTGAATGTTATAAAGTAGAAATTATGATACGTGCATTGGGACCGTGCTTATCCAACTGTGTTGTGACGTCAGAGCAGTCACAACACGTACGTGAGAGGGCAACTGTCACAACTCCACGTGTCTGATTACTTTTCTGGTATAGAACCAACTTGTTACTCTTACCCAAGCTTATTGGCCTACGTGGCAGAATCTTGGAGCTTTCACAACGCAGCTTCACCAGACCAGCCACGCCGTGCTCGATCAGCCTTCGACAGCAACGAACTGTTGGTAGTCTCCAAACTAACGTAACATGGCAAGGAAAACGAACGCTGCCGATGATCTAGAACAGCTTAATCATTGGCGACCTCTTCTTTTTCTATTAAAAATGGATTTGTGATGGCTAAGTTTCGATGCCTTGCCGGTTCTAAACAGTTAGACCTTTAGTTACGGAAGATAGTCAGATTATTGGTTACCATTAATAGTTTATTAATCGGTTAAAACTGTTGTTTTATTTTGTGAATCCTATTCTCTCACGATAGTGAAATGCCTAAAGACTTTTACCATCATAGCTTATGCAGAAGCATGATGTCTTTGTGTGGCCATTGTTTAGTAGAGATAATAACGGATCTAAAATGTATTAGTTAAATAAAAAATTAGTCCATAAAATAAAACTATGAAACCATCTTAAACACACACCCACAAAACTATGAGTTTCATCTTCTAAAAAAACTATGGGTTTCAAACACTCAATCCATGTTCGAACCCACCAAGTACCTAAAACTCGACAAAAGGTTGATGGATGCCCACGGATCAATGAAACGGGACATGAGTTAAGGCTGAGGTTAAGCTACACTGCTAATCGATTTTTTTTTAAAAAAAACAATCAGGTAAACCTATCTATACCAGGGTTTTAAACTAAACTAGTGCCCAACCCACCCTAACCCACTAAACAGGTATATAAATCTAAACTCATACATAAAATTATCATCCTTAGTGTCCAGAAGGCAGCAACGTAAGTACGCACGTGTTGCGTGGCGTCTAGATGCCACCTCGGATCGCGACCGCTGTATGTGCTAATATTCATGGGCCTTTTGGGCCGCAGCAGTGGCCCAACTGTTCAATCGGATCCGTTGATCATCCATCGGACGGTAGATGATGCCCTTATTAGTAGCTCAAGGCCGCGAGGCCGTCCAGACTCGAGATTTCCCTCCACTTCTCTCCTCAAAAGTCTCGAACGGACCATTCTCTAGGGCTTCTCGAAGCTTCCCCACGCGCCGCAACTGCCGCCGACGCGGTTGCCCCCGACGATCGCCGGAGATGTAGGCGAGCGCGGTTGGTGGCGAGGGGGTTTGGTTCTGGTTCGGGCTGGTCATGGGGACGAAGCGCGATCCGCGGCGATCGCGCCCATAGTTGCGGCGATCGATCTGTTTGTCCCTGTGTAGTCCTTTGTGGTGTTCGATATTGCTGCGCTCTGACGGTTCGATCGGTGTCTCATGGGTCGTACCCCTCGATCAGGAGAATTCTAGGTGTTTAATTTGTTCGTTAATATAGAGTCGGCTAGTGGTTGGGACATCGTCGTTCAAGGAAGCGTGGCTCGCGCTCCCTTTATGGAATCTGTATAGTTATGATCCCTTTCTACAATTTGATCGGCTATGGTTTCCGATCTGTTGTAACTAGGGTTCTGTTTTTTGGGATTGGGCTCCGCGAGCCCAACCGATGGATTTAGCGGCTGATTTTTGTTTTTGTGCGTGTGCATGTCGATATTTGACTCGCGGCGATGATTTGTCCGGTTGCTGATTTATTTTGGCCGTTTTGTCTGAACAAATTGTAGCATTGAAGGATTTCCCCCTTTCAATGGCACATTAAGATTCTGTGTTTAGGGAAGGATTGGTATGGGTTTACCGAGATGAAATTTGTGAAGTTTTGCTCCTTTTCTGACTCCCGTTTTAGATTTGATTACAATATTTTGACATTAGCGTTAATTTTGTGAGAATTGGCGCTGTCCACCAGGTCCATATTGCTGTATTTCTGTGCTCTGGTATATAGTTTTGGTGGCAGCATTTTCGTGATACTTGTGTGCTTTCTGGAGTGTTATATGTGCTAATGCTTGTCATGTCAAGTTTAGGGTGAGTTGAAGCTTTGTACCCATAGGTTTCTTAACACTATACGTTGTTTTTAAAATTGTGTTGTGCCATACCTGCCAATTCAGCTGTTTATAACCAAAGCCTCAATTATGATTCTACAACTGAACCTCAGTGGATTTTTTTCTAAATCTATCACTGTGCTCCATCATGTCTTGTTTTGAAATAACAGTATAAATTTCCTGCTCTGTTGCTTGTGTGTGTTGTATTATTATCATCATATTAATGTAAGGGGAGGCATGAAAACTCCTTTGGTTATGGTGATGATGATGATATCATTGTTTGGTGCATACGCAAATGTTGTGCCATTGTCATTTTTCGATGTGTCTTTACAATTTTCAACACGGCATTCTTTCATGGCCGCACTTTTTCCAATTATCATGTCTGAATATTGCCTTCCATAATTTGTTATCTTAACAGGATGTTCGGTTGAATAATGGGTCGAGGGATGAGGCCATCTCATCAGAATCATGAGATGATCCCGTAATGGACCTATTCTCATGGTTCGTGAACCAAAAAATATGTTATTATTTCTGCTATACTGCGGTTCATCAAACCAGAAACCCTGTTAATATAGCTTGTATACCCACAGTTCGTCAAACCAAACACCCTGTTAATATAGCTGGTATATCTGTTGGTAGTCTAGTTTCTTCAAAGAAGTCATTCAAGGTCATGATTTGCATTTGCTGTCTAGTTTGCTGGCTTGGTGAATTCAATATTAATCTGTTGGATAAATATAGGAAGAGAACCACATGAAACTGATGGTTGCTAGAAATAGCTCATTTTAGGCGGTATACTGACTTTATCCCATTTCATTCTGATAGGATGTCATTCTAGAAAGGGCTTTCCTCAAATATTATTGAGCTGGTAACTTGTTGTGTAGTCTGTGCACATAGCATGCATATCCTTGTCAAGTGAGACCTATTGAATCAATGAAATATAATAATATATAATTGTTTTGTTCATGTAGTTTGACTTAAAGGTTTTGTATCATATTGGTGAAGCCATTGATTGTTCCTTTTTTGTTGGTATTCTTTTGTTTTGTTGCTATTGTATATGATTTCACTCAATTTGAGGCCAGTTTGTGATGTAGCATGTGTGATATTCGGGTTTCATAAAGAACATGTTAAGGAAAAATGATTTCTACTCTACCAAAAATGTAGGTCTCTGATTCAACAATAGATCTCTTGTTCTGGTTCGGTTCAACTAGATCTCTGATTCAAGTGCAGCTGACAGTATCATGTATTTCTTTTCGTTGCCACAACCAAACTTGCATATGGTATTATTTACATTTAGCTTACAATTTTAGTATCAGTACAACAGTCTCCACGAAGCAGTTCTTTTACTTGTTGGAGTTGTGTTTGATCATTTTGCACAGGTAAACATCAACGGCTTTGACAAATTTTTCCTACTTTGATGCAGATACATCTATTGGAGAAGCGCATCACATCTCATCGAGCATTCCTTCCATTGGTGGTCTGCCATTCTAGCCCAGTAATACTTGTGTACTAATAGTCCGTCCGCCATCGTTCTGGACTGATAGGTCATTATTTCCCTAGCTGGACCGTCGTTTACGACAAATGGGCCAGCACTTCTTTGGTTGGAACATACATTGAATTTGGCTTAAATTTCACGTGTTGGGCAGTTTTTTACTTGTAATGCGCCGAAATTTCACATGTTGGGCAGCTTTAACGTGTAATGGGCCTAAATTTCACGTGTTGGGCAGTTTTTTACTTGTAATGCGCCGAAATTTCACATGTTGGGCAGCTTTAACGTGTAATGGGCCTAAATTTCACTTGTTCGGCCGTTATTAACGAATTTGGAGGAATTTACATGTGATGGGCCATTTTTTACGTGTAGTGGGTCGAAATTTCACTCAACCGTTTTTTACGTGTAATGGGCCAAAATTTCACTTGTTGGGCCGTTATTCCCGTATAATGGGCCGAAATTTCACGTGTTGGGGCGTTATTTACATATAATGGGCCGAATTTTCACTTATTGGGCCGCTGTTTACGTATAATGGGCCAAAATTTTACGTGTTGGGCCGTTATTTACGTATAAATGGGCCGAAATTTAACGTGCTGGGCCATTATTTTTTTGAATGGGCCGAATTTTTATTTGGTGGGCCGTTATTTACGTGTAATGGGCCAAAATTTAACGTGTTGGGCCGTTATTTATTTTGAATGGGCCGAATTTTTATTTGCTGGGCCGGTATTTACGTATAATGGGCCGAATTTACGAATGTTGGGCCGTTATTTACGTGTATGGGCCGAAATTTCACGTGTTGGGCCGTTATTTATTTTGAATGGACCGAATTTTTATTTGGTGGGCCGAATTTACGAATATTCGGCCGTTATTTACGTGTAATGGGCCGAAATTTCACGTGTTAGGCCGTTATTTATTTTGAATGGGCCGAATTTTTATTTGGTGGGCCGGCATTTACGTATAATGGGCCGAGTTTACATGTGCTGGGCTTTACGTATGACGGGCCGTAAATTCACGTGCTGGACCGTGATTTACGTAGATTAGGCTAAAATCACCTTTTATGCCGCCCTTTTCGTCTAATGGGGCATTATTTTCTCGTGTTGGGCTATCGTTTAAGACTAGTGGGTCGTACTTTTCTCGCGATGGGTGTCGTTCACGTTTGTTGGGGTGTTGTATTAGGTAACCCATTTGGGCCGCTGAAGATAGAATTGTAAACGGTTGAACTTTCCGTAATGGGCCGTTGTATTCTGCTGATGAGCCACTATCTGATTGGCCGTTGTTTTTCTGATTGAGCCGTTGTTTATTGTCTGAACGTTTAATGGGCCGGCATTTATCTGTCTGGAGCTATAGTTTAACTGATTGGTCATTTTCCTGTCATGACCAATAGCAGTTTGTCATCATTTTCCCGCGCTATAAGACGTACAATCTTCACTGATAATTTTCTGGGAGTAAATGGTACATAGAATTTCCACAACAAAATGCAGGTGAAAATAACCAAGATAACATTTCATCTTTTTTTTTTTTTTTGGCAATGGGCTAGATATCATGTCTGCTTTACCACAATGCCAGTGAATGATTCCCATTGTGTTTACATCTAAATTTACCTTCAAGATATACTTTATATACAAAATGAACTGCAAAATAAGCATATTGTCTCTTATTATGTGAGAGAAAGGCAATAGACCTGAAGCGTTTATACCGTTATTCTGTAATAAATAAAGGCATTTGTACTTGTTGGCAAGCAATCTAGGGAAATAATGCATCCTAGTGACTAAAAGTTATATAAATAATGGCCAATACAGAAAAAGTTAGTGCAAAGCAACCAGATGTAATAAATCACAAAGTCGTGTAAACAATAATAGATGGTCAGATCACTGATCACATAAAAGTCATGAATTAGGATAAATAGTGTAGTATACTTGTGTTTTCCAACTAAGAACACCAGTGCCCCTGGGCCCTGGACGTAAATAATAAGATTTTCTTTTTTGCTTCATATCTGTACAAATGCAGCCTAAATTCCCAAATAACTTCTGTAAGAGAACCCATCCTGAATTCCAATACAGCAGTGCATTTTATATATCACTTGACTAGAATCCTTAAAGTAGAGAGATCTGAAAGCAAATTCTTAAGCAGGGCCAAAAAAACAAAAACTACAAAATGGGATGCAAATTCGAATGGAACTGAGCGATTATAGACGATGGTCGCCTAACCCGCCTACAAGATACCCAGGCACGGCATCAGCCTCCCACCACGTCTGCATAATTAGGCTGCCCATCTCGATCAACCAGTGAGTAGACTTCACTGAAAAGCATACCTAGCGCCTTCCAGAACACTTTCACGGTGAAATAATCAGTTTACAAATCAATGTTTTTCACACAAATTTAAGAAAGTTATTTATGGTAGTTTTCCCAATCACCACAATGAAACTACTTCACATAACTTAAATCAGAGGTTTCCAGTGTTTTCTTTCATCAAATACCTTAAATCCTAGTCGAAGAAAAACCAGAAACGGGTGCAACACAACATATGGATGAGAAAGGATAGAAGTATATGGTAAATAAAACAAAACACCCTTGTGACTCATAGAAGAATAAATGGTTTCTATTAACAACACCACGAACACAACTCTTTGTACTAACCATTCCATCCCTCACATGCATTTCTATTAAATTACACAATAGTGAAGTTGTTTTAACCAAACATGAGAAAAACCCTGAAATATAAATGCAGATCGGAAAATACGGTTGCGCCAATTGGCCATATCTCTTAATAAAGAGAAAAGGTACCACCTAAATGCATCACGAGAAAACCCTAGCAAGCTGAGGTATCTAGATACCAAGCATTCCTAAATTTCCCCATCATCAGATTAAGTACAAACCCTAGAAAACCGATCCGCAGCCACAGCAGACAATTCGGCCCTATCACACCCTATGCAAGACTAGCCGAGCACATCACACGGAAACCCTCGAGACGGAAGGCTAACGCGCCATCACTAGCACGAAAACGACGAATCCATCACGAGAGGGGGTAGGAGGAGGAGGTGCCATTACTCACCTGCAGGCATGAAAGCGGGGTGCTCGGCGAAGGCGAGCAGCGCGAAGAGGGCTACGCCGCGTGCGCTGGCTCAGTGCCGCCGATGTGCCCAAAAAGGGAGACGAATCAGGGGCGTGTGTACACCTTTCATCGCCCCGGCAGCGGGAGAAGCCTCCGCGCTCAGATTCCTGCAGACATGAAAAGGAAGAGGATTACGCCGCACGCGGCCAACGCCGCCGATGTGCCCCAAAAGGGGGGCAGCGGGAGAATCCTCCGCTGTCAGATCCGCTCCTCCGCCAAGACGAACTCGCCGCAGGAGAGGGAGAAGGATTGGAGATTGGGAAATTGCGGGGACGCGGGAGGAGGAGGAGCGTTCAATCGACTGCTGATATGACGAGCCGTGGGCCTATGGCCCATTATTAAGTACGTGCGGCCCAAGACATTGTTGGGTTGTAGGTGACGTGGCAGAGAGACTCGTCAAAGCTACAACTACTCATCCTTTCGTCAAGGAAACGTATAGAACTTTCGCGAAACCGGGACGATCCAGATAACCGATTATTGCGTTAACAGTTCAAAAAACAATCTATTTTGATAAAACTTAACTTGTTGTTATTAACTAATTATTTAAAAGATTTTCAAAACTTGCGATCATTTTATAGTACTCGAGTCATCGAGAAAATACAACGAAAACATGAGAAGAAGAGTACAAGAGTAGACACACATTGCATGGGCACGGCCTCATTCTGATTTCTGAAGAGCTCAGCCGAGAGGAGCCTGCCTTCCATCGGCCCATAACTCTTTGCCGCCGAGCTGGCCGTCTTTCTCTCAGCCTGATTAGTTTGTTTTTCAAAGTTATTTTTAAAAAATCTAATCACATTTAAATAAAAAACATATTGACATTACAGTATTTTTAAAATACAATACTAAGATATATTTTATGGTTAATTTAATTAAAACTAATTTGATATTATAATGATCAATATATTTTTATAAAACTAATTATATGTATAAACAACTTATATAACGAAGGAAATAAGCGTGTAAAGCTGAGGCGGTGAGGCCAACGGAAAATATCGGTGGAGCTCCAACTGCCCGTGGTCGCTGGCTCCACTCAAGTGGAGTTCATGTCCAACGTACAAGCCGCCGTCATGTGATGATCGGCAAAACGATGGGCAAATGCTGCTGCTGCTTCCCTCCAGAAGAGCACCGCCGTTCATGCACCTCTTCTTTCCGCTTCCTCGCCTGACCCCAATACCTCATGCGTTGTTATTCTGGTCTTCTGACTCGTGTCTGCCAGTAATTTACCCAGGGTCAACCGGTTTGACCTTTGTAAGAAGCCTCTTGCGTTGTCTTCCCTTGGCACAAATTTTCCTTGATGCATGGTCAATTTCTCAATTTGTTGTATCAACTTATTAACAGTGCTATAGTTGTACAACAACTAATTCTCCAACCTCCTTAGTCCTCGTGTATTTCAGCCGTCAACACATTCTAGATACTACTACTCGCTAGTAATCCAAACTACACAACTATATCTTCCCTCAAGGTTAATACCTTTTGCCCAAGAAATTTGGCGCCACGAAAGATAGTCAAACAAGACAGAGAAAAGGAACAGGGTTTACCGATGTAGTTTTTGGTAGCCATCCCATAAATATGTTTAGTTAGTGGACAAGCAGAATAAATAATTTTATAAAGGAATACTCCTCTAATACATTGAATAAAGAGATAAAAAATGATTACTTAAACTTATCCAAATTTGGATTAGACGAATACATTGAATAAAGAGATAAAAATGATTAATTAAACTTATCCAAATTTGGATGAGACGACGTGTTGTGATTAGTTGTCTATTTAATTTTTTATTTGCAAAGTTTTAAATGATTCTTCAAAATCATTTATTAAATTTATGAGTGGATTACGCTGTTATATTCGTTATAATTAAATTTATAAAATAAGATATAAGATGATTATATTTTAATGGCGACAAAATTTGCTACAGAACACCATAAAAATATGACATTTGCTCATGGACATCGCAAAAACGTAGTTTTGCTTGAAGACATCTTAAAATTGGGTTTATTTGCTGCAGGACACCACCACTAATATTTTAATATTTTTTGGAGATATTTTTTTAAATACCCCTGCACTCACTCTCTTCACTCTCCTCTCTCCCTGCTTTGGCAGCAACTGACGGTGATGGCATTGACGGCTAGGGGCAGCGGCGGTGGCGAACGACGTCAACAGCTAGGGGCGACGATGGCGAGTGGTGTTGACACTGACGCAACGGCACCCCTGCACCCGCAATCGTCGCATGCGGCGTCACCCCCCGAGCGCCG
>KE372711.1:1133623-1145211 GCA_000418225.1 Zizania latifolia | reverse complement strand
AAGGGGAGGGGAGGATGAAATCCATATGAGGTTATTTGGAGATAATCAAATGCAGGACAATAGAGCTATAGGATGCATGCTTATACTTATCAGAATTTAGACAGGCATTCATTTGTTTGTCAGGAAGGTTTTTTTACTGATTATCTGGTGAACATAAAGATTAAAAGTTTTCGCATTAGCGCGATATTATGTTCATCTAGATGATACATCCACGTGGTTGCTTTCAGAACTTAATCATCGAGAATCAAAACCAACTATGAAGCACATATACCCCAGGATTGCATAGTACTAGTACAATTGGTTCTCAGTAAACCACATGGAAGTCCAGGGGCACAAAAAAGTGTTTTTTGATTACCACTAGTCTATTTCATAACATTATCTTGTCCTCTATAGTAATTGATAAATTGCACGCGTAGAAATTTCTTATACCTCTTCAAGGATAGACTCTGAGAGAAAGGTATCTTTATGCATCTTAGTCTCAACCATATACTTCAATAATGTGTGCTGATCCCCAAGTTGTTCCAGTTGCCATTTTCCTTTAAATGAATAGAAATCCCCTTCAACTTGCTCAAAGCTGATCTCACGTTCAAGTTTCTCACGAAGATCCATAACAACACGGGCATGAAGCACCATATAAAGCAGACCCTTGCAACCTTCCTGTAGAGAGAGAGAGATGTTTCAGTACTTGCAAAGCTTGCGAAATAATCAAATTCAATTCAACTCTTCCAGAAAAAGGATCATTCAGGAGGGGAGATGATCTTTCTTCCCATTTGTAGGGCAAAAGGCCAAATTCCATTTGTTTAATATTCTGGAGTGGTATATGCTACACAAAAATATGAAGGTGTAGGGCTGGGAAAAAATTATAGATCACCTGATAGTTAGGAGGCAATAAAATACTGGATAAAAACTGAGAAGGCTAAGCTAACTAACAATAGGAAAGTGAAATTGTGGATTGATGCTTTCTATAGAAAAGGAGATCAATGATCCCACCTCTAGACTTATACGCTAATTCAGAAACTAACACATTAGATAAGGTTTTAGGAAAACTCCCACCTGCAGCATGCGAACCTTGTTATTATCCCTAAGAATAATCCTACTGATAGCCAGATTTGGCACAAACCTGTCAGATAACTTTGTTAGATCATACTTGTGTAACAAAATAAGCGAACTCCAAACACTGCAGAAAGATAGTACTAACTCAGGCAACTTCTCATATGCAGTGAGAATATCCCATACATCTCGGACTGGTGCATTCACAGTGATACTAGCAAACACAAACCTGTGAGCTCCTTCATGTTCCTTCAACCAAATAATTTCACAAAGAGAAGGCAAATCTGTCAGTGTGCTTCCCATCAAAATTAAGAACCCAAGGCTAACTATTAAATGGATACAAGTTTAGTTAGTTACCAAGAGACCATCAAATCTTCAAAGATGGATCTCATCTACCACACACGGCCTATCAAGTCTGCAGACATTTCCATATACTCCCCATTTGCCATCCAATTCAGAAGAAGGTGAAGCAAGCACGCCACCAAAACCAGAAGGAGGTGCTTCTTTGAACTTGTTAGAAGAAATGGCATCATCAGTGGTTGCATTCCGGAAGTTATTTAACCTGGAGACTGCACCACTAAATTTTGCAGTTTCATGTCTCTGATTTCCTAAATATATGTTTTCAGCTCTACAGGCCAAGGCTCCAAGATTCACAGGAAGATCTGACCTTATAATCCTCTCAAGAAATAATGCAGGGAAATTAAATCTTGGAATCACTAACTTCATACAACAAAATTGCACTAGATGACCTGTCATAAAACAAAACAAAGTATGTCATGTGAGACCTCTAAACTGAAATTACTTTTCCTCTAGCTAAAACATGAAGCTGTATAAGGATCCGTGAAATGGTCTCTTTTTTCTAGATTAGGGCATCATATGGTCGCCAAAAAGATAAATTGCTGGTAAGAAAGCGGTCTGGATGATCGTTGAAGGTGTATGCCAAACATGACAGTAAGTGATCATAATATGCCCACCTCGGACCAGATCTGATGGACCATTTTCCCTCGAACTTCTTAAAGCCACCATCAACCATGGAGAAGTGGAGCTCTCGTCCATTAACCTGAATGGTGACTGTTACTATTGAATAAGGAAACATATAATGATATAACTAGGAAATGAGGGGAATCATCAGTAGTCAGCACCACTTTAAATTTACTACCTCAACTTTATACAACTAACAAACAACAAAGAGATGGTGTAACATTATCAAAGACAGTTTGACCACAAGAACCAACACATTCAGACAGGATAACAGCAAATGTTGACCACTAAGTACGTTCATGCCACGGGTCCAAATCAACAAATTCTCCCACGCGTTCAGCTCAAGTGTGCACCTAACCAAAGTACCTAACCACCTATACCTGGTGAAAAACATAAAATTGTACAACTTACGAATCAAGATTAAGATCTTGCAACTTAGCAATAACGAGGTTATGGTGGTCACTCCACGTACTGCATCTGGGACCTCCTGGAGATCCAAAACGACGCGCGCCTCGATGTGCCAGTACAGAGCTTGCTGCAGCCCCCTCTGTTCGAGCCATATCCTACCCTGATGCGGGCACGGAATCCTTCCGCTGCGTTCCGCACAAATTTCCCCAATTAGACCCTTGATGAACATCAGAACATGCAACATTTGCAATGACAACTGAGAAGCTGAGATGTAAAGAGTGAGAAAATGTGAACTTGTGAACGAGGTTGGGGATGAAGTCGGCGAGCCGCTCGTAGTCGGTGATGACGCGCCACACGGTGTCGACGTCGGCGGCCACCGCCACGGACGCGAACACCCGCCGCTCGCGCCACGACACCACATCCACGTCGCACTGCACGATGGGACCCGCGCGCCCGTCGGAACCCGCCGCGCTCTTACGTCCGCTGCCGCCTCTGTTGCCGTGATATTGGTGGTGGCCAGCATTCCAGTGGTCGCCGGTGGCGGCGGCCGCGACTGCGGCGACAGCACGGCCAGAAGGGTGACGCGACAGCGCCGCCGCGCGAGGAGGCGTACGGTGGCTAGGGTTCGCGCTGGGGCTCGGAGTTCGCGGCAGGAATGCGGCGGCAGGGGAGACGAGAGCCCTCGTAGCACATATGGGTGTACGGCCTTACGGGCAAATGCAACCATGCGCTCTGGCCTGGTTGGCCTCGAAGACTGTGGAGGAGAGGCCTGTCACTCGGCTCGGGTCGGTTCGGTGTAATACGCGCTCGGTTCGGTTAGCCCCGTTTGGTGCGATTCGAACTTTCGAAGCGGTGGTCTCGGCGGCTACCACTACCAGCGATGTCGGCGGCGGGGAAGGCGAAGGCGAGCGGCGGAGGGAAGCGGGGAGCAGCCAACAGCGCCACTGATGCGCTCCGCTCCGACAAGAGGCGGCGCGACAGTGACGACTCCGACGACGCCGAGCTCGACAGGTGCCTAGCCTCCCCTCGTCCTCTCCGTCCCCATGCCAGATGTCTCACTGCTCTCGACTGTGATCGAGATAGTTTCGATCGAAGATAGGTTTCGTGCGATTAACCGATTTCTGCGTACGCATTTCGTGATTTGTGACGCGCTGCGGTGGGGATTCGGGGGAGGCAGTGACATGAAGGAGATCGTGTCGCTGCTGCGACAGATTAAGGACAAGGCTCACAAGGATGGCCAGAAGAAGACTGAGCAAACCCTCTCCAGGTGATTCACCCTTTTCTGCCCCGGCTTACGATTGTAATTGCTATTGTAGATTACATGCGTGCGACTGTTTTACTTTGTTCTAATTGAGGGAGACTTTAGTGTGTTTACTGTGGAGAACCGACTGTTTAGTGTGCATCATGCACCACATCTGCTTCATGTCTGCAGAATTGTGCTGGAGTCATTGTTTAACTCCTAGTTTTGTATACACCAATGCTGTGTCAGACTGTCAGGAGTTACGATTGTATTGACTGGCAGTAGCAAGTCACACGTTATCTCAATTTCTTCGGAATTGTGCACAAACCACTGTTTAAGTCTCTTCCTTTGTATGAACTGATAATATAGTAGGATGTAGGATAGTAGGACTGTATGAGTGTGCGAGTGACCTGTTGTTACAAATCTGCTGATTTTGATTTTATACTTTAGAAGAAGAAGTTTGTGCTTGAAACGGCTAACTTGCACGATAACATAGCATGGGTGTCAAGTTGTGCTTGAATACCTTGGTGCTCTTCTGAAGTTATGATTGTTGTAGCAATTAATGTTTGTCACTTCATGTATGCTGTACTCAAGGTAGCATAGGTGAGGCATAGAGACAGTGCTAATCGAATTGTTCCCCAACCATGGAAAGTGAGTTGAGACTAGATATAAGGAATAATAACTTCATTGGATCATGGTTTTGATTTCCATGTGACCATGTTCGACGTGTTGCATCAACGTGAGGTGTTTCTGAAGTCAACGTGTGTCGGATTACATGACTAACAGATCTGCATAATTTTCAGTGTTGCAACAGAAATTCAAATTATGGTACAGGACACCAAGGGCAAGTTTGAGAAGGAAAGGTGAACGACCAATCCATTTCACTCACTTTTGAATTTCTCCCTGGAGGACACTACTTTTTTTTGTTATACTTTCTGTGGTGAGATTTAAGTGACCTTTGACTCACTCTTGTAACGTGAATAACCATATGAATCTAGTTGTTGGAAACGATTACTGTGCATCTTCATCCAAATGTACTATGAACTCTGACAAGCATTTCTTATTTGCACTGGCAGGCAAAATTTTCTGAAAGCTCTATCAAAGACTTCAAAAGAGGTTTTGTAACTTGTATTTCATGCAGTGATGTCATATAGTTCTAATTGCCTCATAGTTTTGTTAATGTCAGCTTCATTTTTATTCGATGCAGTGTGAAGGTTTACTGAATAACGAGTACACAAAGTTTCAAGCAACACATGATAAGTTCTGCAAAGAAAAGGCTGCACACATACAGACTTTCAAAGGTATGTCAAATGAGGGGCAACCTAGCTGCCACATTCTTTGAAGATTTAGTGTATTCACCTTTTCAATTCTTCTATAGCACATGGCTTGCTCATATTTTTGTTCTGGAATTGCTTATTGTTTCTGTAAGAACTAATGGAATCCTATCTAGAATTCTAGTTACAAACACATTTTCTTAGAAGTGAATTATATAGGAGAACTTTGCCCAAGGAAAAACTATCATATTTATCTTGAAATTTGGTGAAATTATGTGGTTAACTAGTATGCTACAGCCTAGTCATTCTCAATCCCTGTTTCCTTTTGTTTAAAAAATGAAGAAATATCATTAGATGATACTCATACTGAGCACTGTCCATGCACCATGATATCCTGACTTTAATTCGTGATATCATCAGTTAATGCCAGTTTCAACCTACTTATGCATATACTGTGTTCTGCAGACCTTTTCTCAAAGTTCGAAGATGAAAAGGAGAAATTGCTTATGCAGTACGAACTGCAAAGTAAGTATATCGACCTTACTATTTCTCATGCAAAAGCTCTTTATTCTGGATCGATGTCTTTTAAACAGTTCATCTGCTTGAAAGATCTTTGCTCTGATTCTTGTCTAACAGGGAAGAAGGAGAAGGCTACTCTGTCTGAACTCGAGAAAACATTTTCAGAGAAGATAGCTAATGCAGAAGAATCTCTGAAGAAAATGAAGCAGGTTCGTTTAAGTGTTTGCATGATCTACTAGAATTGTTTGTTCCTGTTGTCATCATATCTCTTTACCCACGATAGAATTGATGTGTGCTGATTCTCTTACTCGCGTGCTACTCTTTATGTGTGTTTTCAGGATGACAAATCCATTAGCATCCTTCGCAAGTCCATTGGCTCTTTCCTGGGCCCTGATGATGAGTTTGGACCAGACGATGACTGAAACTGCTTATATCAATGGATAGTGTTTGAGAATAGAGTTAGGACATACGGGAAAAAAGGTTCTGTAGAAATTTGTTAGGTCCCATCATCTATCTGACGTGCATCATATAGCAAAAGGCTTAAGATCGGATGACCTCTTTGGGTTGTGAATTGCCTTATTATAGCTGTCCTTATAGTAAGCTCACTAAACTATATGTGGTTTTGCATGTTGGTCGATACTCGCTTGCGCTGTTACAAATTATTGATAACAGTCTCCTGAATCATATTTTCATATTACAAATTTGCAAGGTTTATGACCTACGTCGTCCCCTGGAAAAGGGTATGGAGCTATGAGATTTGTCAGCTATCTTGAAGCAACTTGGAAGGACCTAACACCTGACGCTGCATCACCTGTACGAGCTGGGATCACCTGGAGCAAGTAGCCATGTCGGGGCCTTGCACGTCGACCATGGTGTACTTAGAGCATGCCCTGCATCTGAGGTGCCACTTGCCGGCGCACACCATCGGCGCGAACTGCAGCTCACACCGCGGGCCCTTGCAGGGGCACGGAAACAGCTGCGGCTTCGGCCGTGGCGGCGGCGGTGGTGCCTTCGTCGGAGATGGTGTCCTCCTTTCCCACGGCGGGCTCACCGGCCAGCGGCACGTCACGACCTGCCCCTCCTCACTTCCCTGACGAACTTACGAGAAACTATAAAAATATCAATTTTTTTATTCTCATCAATTACATCTCAAAATTTTGAGCACTCCTAAACAAACATATACCTCGCAGCATAATGTGCAACTATCTGCTCGCTCCGCTGGTATTTGTTAGTGCTCCAACTTTCAGAGAAAAAAATCTATGAAAGAGGGTTTCATCCCTATCTTATGAGGCTCCATTTTAGATTTTTTGACACGTCACTTTTTCATCAATCTCAAAGCGTTAGACCATTTCTCTCATTCTATAGGCATGGAGAGGAAGTCGGTGCGCGTGGGGGCGACAGGTAGCAACGGCGCCCGCACGACGGAGGCGGTGGCTAGGAGATTGCTTCAGCTTGCGCTAGACGAACAGCAGCAAGATGAGATGATGCTTTAAGATTGGTGAAAAAGTGAGGTGTCAAAAATCTAAGATGAGGTCTCACAAGATGGGTGTGAGGCCCTCGTCCTTTTTTTTTCAACTTTTGTATTTTTATCTAGTTGATTTGGAGTCAAATCAAATGCTACTACATTTTTTAATTTGTAGGAGCGGAACTAGTAGATTTATTTAATACAATATATAGAAAAAATAGATTACCTTTGTCCAGCTAGATAACTCTATATCAAATTAAAGTTCTGCCAAATAGGTCGAGGTAGTAATACACTGTACTTTACAATACTACTAGCCAGCTGGTCCATAGAGACGCTTGGAGTGATGCACATGTAAGTACTCTTGTACTGAGAGCTGTTTATACATGAACATGTTTGGCAACCTTCTTACCTTCTTGCTTCCTTTTCGGCCAAAAAATCACATGTGCCCTACCAAGTTAATTGCTACTAGTTCTGTTCAGGATCTAGTGTGTGTACTGTATGCGTGCTCGATTACTGCTAGTTAATTAAGCAAGCATAGTAGCTGTAACCTCTTGCGAAGCTGTGAAGTTAATGGTACATGTGATCGGTCGACAATCTAGAGGCCAAGATGATGGGCAGTCCATAGATACTGTTGATGTACATGGTTTCGACCGGCTTTGTGCAGTTTTGAAGCATGGGGTTGTACAGTGAATTAATGAATTTAGCTGTGCTGCTACTGGCTTGCGCTTCCATTAATTCACCGATTGTATTGTCATTTGTCCTTGCACAGAACCGTACGTTTCTCTGTGATTTATTTTGAGGATGTGTCCGGAGAGTTCTAGACTACGAGAAATAGGTGACGAGTATCATCGATGACGAGAATGTAGAGAAGATAAGATAGTATTTTCTATTTTTAGATTCTAATTTATTTTTATATTTTATAGATATTGAGTTTCATAATCTATAGATAGAATATAGATAGTTTGAGGAGCTTTAAAATTTTAAATTAGGTGCGGCTATCATAAACTCTCCAAAATATGTTTTCAATTTATTTTTTAGATTCTGTAGCTATTGAGTTTTATAATATAGAGTCACAATCTATACTATTTAGAGAATTTTAGATTCAAAAATTAGTTATAATTATAACTGTGAAAAGCTTCCCAAACAGTTCTGCTCTCGTTCTGAAACTCTGGATCTGAAAAACAGCTACCGGTAATTAACAGATACAGATCCTGCCTTTGTAACAAGAGCAGCTAGCACTTAACTGACGACAATAATTGAATGGATCGGTGAATGGTCCACGTATTACCCTTTTCCCTTTCGTTCGTTAGCACGTCCCATCCTGTAGTTTACTAATGCAACCATACACGTTTCTTTGATCTATGGACGTCTTTATCTCTTCCATTATTAGTCATGGACGACAAGGAGGACTTCGTCTGAGCTGTCCAAATCTAGGTAAAGCCTAAAAGCTTAAAAATATACCGCTGCTAAATCCGTTTTTCTGCGCGCGTGCACACATGGCATGAGAGTTATAATGTACTCCGTATTTGGTTAGATTCCATGATGAGATGAGATAACTTTATCCCATTTTTCTGGAATGGAGTTGACTCCAACTCCATTCCAGTTGTTAGGAATGAGATTACTCGTCTTAATTTAGGAAAGTATGTCCTGTGCTGTTTGGAAATTGGAATGCAGGGGTTCCCAAAAGGATGTATACTGATTCGTGACAAAACAGCTAGATTCGTGTGTATCAAAATGTTCAGGGAGAAACGCTGCATTCAGTTTTCTCCTCAAATAGGCACATTTGATTGCCTTCAAAGTTTTCTGGGATGGCTGGAAGCCTGGAACGAAGTCAACGAACAACAGCCATGTTTCCAGCACCGAGTGGCTGACAGAGGGTGGAATTCATTCATTGCTGCCGATTGCAGAATCGCAGTGATTGCACGTGGGGGCGAACTTTCGTCATTAGAATCCTAGTTCCTAGCCACATAACCGGACAGGTGTCTTACCGGGCAAAGCTGGTTGGCTCTTTCAATGCTCAAGCGACGCGTTGGCCTACAGCCATTACATGTTTGCAAAAGGGAAGCAGTGCAGGCACGTCAGAATAGCAGATGGGGAGGGATCACCAGAACATTGGATGTAGTCACTGGCAGTCAGTAAACAACAAACAAACATAAACAATCCATCGTTACCAAAATCTAGCAATTTTACATGATTTTTACGGGAATTAGTTTAAACCTTATGAAATTTCTTCAATTTTCTTCCATTCTAAAGAGACCTAAGTGTTGGACAAAAGGGCACCTTCTACAAATTACAGCACTGGATGGGCTAAATTACTAACTCCAGATGTCTTTGTTCTAACAAAGAAAAAAAGTAGAAAGACGAAGAAGGAATGAACAAGCCAGAATTCAGGCATGTTTAACTCGCTACATAAATAATGTGCATCTTCCTCTATTCCAGTCTCCAGACGGCAGATCCATTCCTGCCTTATTGAGAAACAAGTTCTGTATTTTGTAGATGGAGAGCAATGCAGAATCAAGCAACTTTCTGTTCGGCTCACCCGATCAAGTTTCCACCAAACTAATAAAGAATGCAGAACAATCAAACACAGGCATTGACTGTATTTTGGCCGAACCGCACAAGGTTGTCGCAGCCTCCCGTTTGCTCAATATTGCAGATATGAGGCTGAGCTACCACCATGGAACAAAAGAAATGCAAGATGTTTTTTCGTGTTTCTATCTACATGGGAAAAAATATAAATTGTTATATCGCCGTGATTTGTCCCGGGCCGCCGGGCGTGATGTGCCGCCCCCTCAGAAGAGCATGGCACAATGGAGATGTGCCTTGGTCTTCATCTTTATTGGCCGGGCCTACGGCCCAATTGTCCAGCTCTATATATACTCGAACTTTCCAGGACCTGTCGGCTTGTTTGTTAGTATATATATATTTTTGGAAACCTCGTCGACGATTAGAAAGGCGTCTGGGGTTTGGGCCTTGCAACGGCGGCGCCGGCGATCACCGTCATAGCCGCGGCACGTCTTCTCACCGCGACACGCTCAGCCGCACCGACCCGCCCAGGTTAACAAAACCATTCAATAACAACAGTTATAGACATACCGCTCGTGCTCAGTACCGACGTATTGACCAGTTTTATTTGAAATTCAGATTTAAAATTGAAAAAAAAATTCAAAAATAGTAGGTAAATTAATATGCTTTATGGTGAAATTAGTTTTCAAAGATATTGAACTATCGCAAAGTTATGAACCAAACAAGATGAATAAAAATACAAAATACAAAAACAATCCATTTTTCAATCTTCTTCACTCGTTATTGTTTGATTCTTTATATGCGGGTCTTTTAGATTAATGTCATATGTTTAATCAAACAAAATATCATTCTTGATGAGTGTTGCTTGTTAATTATTTGTTCTAAGCCTATTGATCTATAAACACTCACATTGTTGAGTCATAAGACTTACTTTGTTGATTGACGTGCAAGTAAGATCTGTAGCTGTTAGTATGTTAATTTACATACATATAAAGTTTAGCGATCCATATACACAATAGTGTGGCAACTTTGTGTTGCACACACTATTAATCTAATGTTAAAGAGGACAACAATTACTCTCCGAGATCGATAACAAATGTTCGACGCTCTCTAGGATAATTATAGCTATAGTTCTGACTTTATAGCATACGACAATATCACTTATGTGTATCCTTATCCGCATCCTTATCCCATTTCAGAAGCTACTCCTACTAGATATGCATATGAGTGGGAAGATCCTCAATTTTATTCCATGTTATATGAACAATGGTAAACTACTGCAGTTTGGACAGGATAAAGTTGGGAGGAGTATAAAGTAAATATTCTTGTTTTACGTGGCTTACAATTAATATCTACAGATGAATACAACGCCGCTTATAATCATCGAAGCTAACAATGATAAGTTAGAAATACTCGAACTGTCAATTAATCATGTTGTCTTGTAATTTATATTTTATTATAAACTTATAAAATTTGTGGTATTGTAAGTTTCCTATTTATCTCAAAAAATAATTTATGTAATTTTATAATTTTTATTTTTCACTAAAAAATTGTCTGACCGGTACCGCTGTAACCGAGCTCGGTACCACGGTAACCGAAACGCATACCACAGTAACCGAATTTAAAACCGTTTCATGAACTGATGTGAATTTAAATTTTAAAATATAAAATTTAATCAAATTTTTTCGGTAACGACTTGGTTACCACGGTAACTATTATATCGAGACTCGACGGTATCCCGTCTCAAAAATGTTTTGTTAAAACTGCCCCGTCTTAGCTCCGGGAAGCATCTAACGCTGCGCTCCTCCGTGCTTTCTACCGTATCCCCTCAAATCCCTGCCGCCAGGGAGAGGGGCAGTGGCGGAAATAAAGGGAGCTCGGGGGGCGCGCGCCCCTCCTACTACCTGCCAGAAAAACCTATTAGTAGTAGTATTCAGCAGTCAGCCCAGTAGCAGTTTAGCCCAATAACAATCAAGCCCATGAAAGAAATAGAAAGAAACCCTAGCAGCAGAGTTGCAGCGCAGTCTCAGGCATCCAGCCGCAGGAGCCAGCAGTCCCAGACTCCAAGCAATCGACCCGTTCACCCGTCGATCGCACTCGCCCCGCCCGCCCTCGGCCCCTCGGC
>KE372711.1:1082301-1131250 GCA_000418225.1 Zizania latifolia | reverse complement strand
GAGAACTTGAGGAGATGATCCGCTCCAAAGAAGCACATACCAATGCTGTGATTCTTGAGAGCGTAAGTCTTGGTGGCAAATCAAAACCAGCAGTTTGCTCATTAATATTATATCGTGTTATGACTAATAAAAAGTTTTTTCTTATTTAGGTGGGCGATATTCCAGATGCTGAGATGAAACCACCAGATAATGTCTTATTTGTTTGTAAACTCAACCCAGTTACACAAGTTAGTATTAGTTCTTAATTGCTCACTTTTGTTTTTCCCTTCCACCGACGTTTTTATGTATCCATCCTGCTTTTCTCACATTACGTTACTAATTCATGGATCTTATGTACAGACATTTCTTTTTTGTGTTGCTGTGAGTCTGTGACTATACACTGTAACACTGATTATTTTGGAAATCATAAATATTGTTGTCACATTTCTAGCCCATAGCTTTTCAACAATATTGTTGGGTGACTAAAGGGTTAACTTTCATTGTTTGCAGGATGAAGATCTGTATACAATTTTTTCTCGTTTTGGAACTGTGACTTCGTGCGTGCCTTTCCTAAGCTCAGTTAATGTGCCCATCTTCTTGTTTCTTCTTGCTTTAATTTTTTTGTTCTTCCTTGCAGAGCTGAAATAATTCGTGACTACAAGACTGGGGATAGCTTATGCTATGCTTTTATTGGTAAGGTTCATCCCTCAAAAGCTGGTGTGCATTGTCATACTGTGACCAAGCACTGAATTGTTAGATAGTGTTCTGCTATTTCTATGGTGTTTCTAAGTCCATTTTGTTCATTGAACACTTGCATGACCTTCGTTAGTTAGCTGTCCCAGACACTCATCCTCCAGTTCTTTTATTCTGTTGGACATGCATGTTTTAGCCTTTTAGGTTTGTTATCCTAATAAGGGTCCAACTTTAGTTCCAAATGTCAATGGCCATGTATATACTTTAGTTACAGCAAGTAAAACACATATTTTACTTTGTTAATAAACTTGCAAATGGATAAAATGCATGAACTGGCAAAGAAGACCATAGAATAGCATATAGTAAATGCAACAATATCATTAACTTATCTCCTCCAAAATAAATAATAATGATTCAAGAAACAAATCGAGAGGCTCCATTGCACACTTCTGAGGAATTAAAACCTTAGAAGTTTATTGATAGCTAAATTGTTCTCTCAGGGTTACAACAGCAGTGTGGCATATTTTTGTGCAGACTGCAGTAGCCAGTAGATTGTCTATAAAGAATTTGTTGTTCCATCTGGATTAACTGGCAAGAGCTGAATGTTGTAATAAAATGCTAAAAATATCTTTGTGTTTTATAGAATTTGAGACAAAGGAGGCTTGTGAGCGTGCATTCTTTAAGGTTAGTTGCCTAAATTCCTCTTTACAATGGCAGATAAAACTTTCAGTATTCTTTAAGGTTCAATTTGGCCCTACAATGATGCTAAATTGATTATAAGTTTGTATAATTGTATTTAACTATTTATTCTACTAGTGTTTTCATGAGAGCATTGCTTTCTCAATGATATGCTTGTAGATGGACAATTGTTTGATTGACGATCGAAGAATACACGTTGACTTTAGTCAAAGTGTTTCAAAACTGTGGGGCCAGTTCAGACAAAGCAAAAGGAATGCAAATAAAGGTAAAATTATAAACCGCACCATATTATTTTCATGACCTTATTAAGATGAATCTTTATTTTACAAACTTTTGGCTAAACCACTAACTGCATACGTCTCAGATTTTGTCAAATAATAAACTGACCTAGCATCATCATTTGCTAGAAAGTATGAAACTTGGATTGTTGAATTCTTTGTATATGTAAAATGCGATCAACTGTAGATAGCCTTGTACAGAAGTTATCTTACTGGTCAGGACTGTGGCTTGTGAGGGGGAAATCTGGGGTGCCGCTGGTGCTAAAGACCTCTGTGGTCTTTTGGCTAGATAGCTCTTTCAAGACAGAGTCGGAGTCACTCTCTTTTAGTTGGTGGTGTTTTTAATGTTTTGTTGGTTTGGGTGTTGTGTTGTGTTTTTTGGGTGAAGATTGAGTGGGTGTTTTGTTTTACTTGGTTCTATTCTCTTCTTAAATGAAATGACACACAGTTCTCCTGCGCGTTTGATAAAAAAGCAGGCACACCATTCTTTAGTCCTTGCACTATGAACTAAACAATGGACCTGAATGGTTGTACTGCTTTAAGAACATTCCTCGAGTAGAGTAACTTGTACAACTCTGTGAGAGAATATTAAACCACGAAATACCCATTTTCTGTAGAAAAATATATGATTTACCAAACAAGTTTACAAGCAGCAAACTCGTTTTATCTCAAGGTTAATTATATCAAGCCCAGTGATCTCTAAGTACTAAGAAGATGGAAGGTATATGCAGCCTGCCCACTTCATTGCTTAGTTTTAGAGAACTGGACTCAGCTCTATATCAAATATAATTATTTGAGACATTTTACTTTTTATCATGTGGGAGTTAGAATTAATTCCAGAAGATTTCATGGCTTGTGTTGTTTATTTTAAATTGCTTCACAAATAAAATGTCTTCTTTAATTATTTATTATTCAAACATGCTTTAATAATCCTCAAATGAAAACTATATGATGCTATTCTTCCTCATTGCAGATGGGTGCTTCAAGTGTGGCGCACCTGATCACCTAGCCAGAGATTGTGACCAGGGAATTGAGCAGAAAAACAAAGGCCCAGGTTATGTCCTGAAAGATGAAAACACTCAGCGTGGCGGGAATAACCGTCGAAGGTCATTCTCCACCCCCCACCTCAAGTTTTTTTTGTATCGATTCACTCTCTGATAATCTGCCCTTATTTTGCAGCTATGATCTTGTCTTTGATGAAGATGGTGCTGATCATACTGATCAGCAAGACCGTGGAAGCGCTGACCCAAGAAAGATCCAAAGAATAGATGGTCGGAGATTAGGCTTGCCACCTCGAGGTGGCCATGATAGAATTAGCCAGGAGAGAACTCACGGTGATGAGAATGGTAAAGAAGATGATAGGGGCAGAGGGAGTCATGGAATTAGCCAGGAGAGAACTCACGGTGATGATAATGGTAAAAAAGATGATAGGGGCAGAGGGAGTCGGAAGTACGATGACCACCGTTACAATAGATCTGCTGATCGAAGCTCTAGCAGATACGATGATCGTGGCTACAGCAAGCAGCAGAGCAGGAGCAAGTACAGGGATGGCGATGAAGACCACAGACGACAATCAGGAGGTAGTCGATATGGTAGGGATAAATATGATGGTGAGCGACGCGACAGAGAAGATGATGGCCATGGAATGAGCGGCCCCCACAAGAGAGACGAAAGTGATAACAGGAAAAGCAGCCCAGATGCTGGTAGGTATAGAAGAGATGACCGTGAGACAAGCAAGCACAGGGAAAGAAGCCACAGAAATGATAGATAGGTTACTGTATCACCGTCAGTTTTTCCTTGCCTGTTTGTCATTGTACATTGTATTTATATTTCTTAATCCTAAGCTAGCACCAAAACATGTAGCTTAGAATCCGTCTGTAGACATCACGAGTGCTTCCCACCGGCTACTCATTGTTGTAACTTGTAGAGTTTTTTTCTAAACCTGCTTGTGATCGCTGTTTTTAGGGCTATTACTGTCTAAGGGTTTCTTTAGATCCCTGGTATTTTAAATGATTTTCATAGTAACTCAACTGAATTTTTATAGTTCTTTTAAAAATACCCTATTTCAAAGGTGGTCTAATTAATTATCGTCAAATTGTTAGTGTTGCGGTCCTCTAGAAAAAAAAGTCCATGTTACAGTTTTGTTCGGATTGTTGTTAAATAGGCATTGCTCTTACTAAAGTATAACTTTTTAACTATTTGTTGCTCTGACGAATGATCGGGTTTTGTGGTTGCATAGTGTTCATTGAGTAATTTTATTTTTATATTTATTTATTGAAGTTGGATTTTGAACAAGATCGTAGCGGGTGATTAAATCTAGATCGTTAGATTAGAGGAGCGATATATCTCTCTCCTTAAAGAACAGATTGATCTCTAATCTTCTTCACAGCTCTAGCCGTCACTTTTGCCGAGTCATAACAATGCTCAAGGATTTTTTCTTAGAATTTTTAGGAATTTTCTAACTAGAATAGAAATATTCACATCATTTCAGCATTTAAAATAAAACATGAAAATCCCTTTTATCGGGCCGGCCCACTGCCTTTCTCCGACGACGACGAACTGCATCCTTTCCTCTTTTATCTCTTGGATTCGCGTGTCTAAATAATATACCTGTTACGTATTATATATCGTTTAATTTATTTTTAAATTTCAAATAATTTTATTGAAATTCTATCAATAATTATAACATCAAAACAATTTTATTAAATCGATCAATAAATATGTTTTAATATTGTATATAATTTGATAATGCAAATATTAATATATTTTTATTTAAACTTGATAAAAATTAAAGAAGTTTAACTTTGTTGTTTTACAACACCAAAGATTTATTGTTTTAACATCCAAAGATATGTTATTAATGATAAGCTTTATGGGTGTTACTAATGGTAAGCCTTACGGGTATTCGATGTATGTCAAGTGTATTTAGTGGCATTGGATTTACTCTATTTGGATAGCTTATAATTCAAAAAATAGCTGGTGTATATAGCTAATAAGAATATATAGAACTAAGTTCTATGCCTTTAATATACTAGTTTATTTTCAAACTTCCCAATTGATTTCATAATTTAAAACAAAAATTTGGAACGTTTAGAAGGTACACATTCTCTACCAAAATGTCGCAAACAGGGCCAGGACAGCTGGCGTGGCTAGAGGTCGCTGCCGGGTGGGCCCAGGCGCAGAGACCGCCAGTGCGCGCGGCGAAGCAAAGGCGAGAGCTCTCCCACTTCGTCCAGCAGAGCGCATTCAGACTCTTGGTTGGTCAGGTTACTCACCATCTGATCGCCTCCTCGCTCCAAAATTCGGTACGGAAAAAATCCCGCGCGCGGCTCCTAGGGTTTCTGGCGGGGAGGTCGAGGGCGGGCGCGGCCATGGCGCGGGGCGGAAGCGGAGGAGGAGACGGCAGCTGGAGGAGGCTGTCGAAGGTGACGCCGAACCTGGCGGGGGACCAGGAGGGCACGCGGATGCTCAACCTCACCGTGCTGCGGCGCCTCGACCCCGCCGTCGCCGACATCCTCATCACCGCCGCGCACGTCGCCCTTTACAGCTTCGACACTCCCACATCCCAATGGGTACTCTACTACTACAGTACCGCCCTTCCCTCGCGCGCTCTCCGCCAAGCCCCTACTCTACTTCGTTTCTGTGTTTATGGGCTCACGTGCGCGCGTTTCTGCAGAGCCGGAAGGCTGTGGAGGGTTCTCTCTTTGTCGTCAAGAGGTTTGCGCACTCACCCTAGCCAGTGTACTGTATGATCTAGCCTAGTATGGCCGTTATGTGGATTAGCATGGGTGGGATTGTTTGGTGGATGCTTGCACCGTTGCACGATTCTCATAAACTAGTTGTTCGCTGCCGATTTGATTACTTGAATGCTAATGTTTTGAAATCTTAGACAAGAGAATCGAAAATGGCATCGTGATTGGGTCCTTGTACTGCGATTTTGTGTGATTCAGCAATTCCCTGCATATCAAAGAGTATTAGGGTCCGGTTGCTAGGGAAAGTGTTGTTACTTGTTGGTGTTTCTGAGATATTTACTGTGTCAATTCTACAGAAGTGAATCGAGTTACTAATTTGTTGCTGCTGGTTACCTATAAATACAGTGATTCATATTTCTGACATCACAGGGAGATTGCCTTCTGATAACCTATAGCTAACGTAGAATACTTTGGATTTGGATAAGGTTCAAGAAAACATTGACACTATTTTAATAATTAATACTTAAGGCCAGAAGACCTTTTGTATTCTCCTGATGAGTGTGCGTCTACTGGTTGTCTAAAATTATTATTTGCATTTTAATGCCAAGTTTTTATTCTTTCAGAAACACTCAACCCAGGTTTCAGTTTGTTGTCATGAATCGTCGAAATGCAGGTATTTTTTCATGTCTACATCATTGGATATGGCATGCTTGTGGCTTGTGCAAGATCATCCTAATTAACCATAAGATACCCAAAGACTTCCTAGATAATCGTAGCTATCTGTTCTTTGAATCAATGTGTACACTAATTTTGATATAAAATGTCTTTGCTTCTAGCCTCTTGCGAAAATTAAGCTATCTGCTGCTTGCCTATCAAACATATCCATGCTGGATAACACTTGTATGCACTCTAAGTAATCAATAGTTGAAAATAGGTGCATTCCATAAAATGGTACAAAGTTGGCTCACTTACTAGAAAATCGTACTAAATTGTGCTTTTGGTCTTGAAACATCAACCTCTATATCCTATCTATGTGATTTTGTGATTTATCTCTGGTTTCGGCTTACTTTGTATGATTGTATGACGACTGGCTATGTAGATTATCTTGCCTTCCTCATTACCTCCTATGAACAGAAAATCAGACTGAAGATCTCTTGGGAGGTTTTGAATATCAAGTAGAAGTTCCTTACATCATGTACCGTAATGCTGCAGAAGAAGTCATTGGAATTTGGTTCTATGATCCCCAGGAATGTGAAAAGGTTGCACATGTTTTTTGTAGGTAATTACCATTTCTTTCTTACATCCCTAAATCATACTGACAGCATTGTTTTGATCTGTTTTGGCCTGTCACCTGTGGAGTACATCTGTAGTAGGTTCATCTCAGATACCCTGCTGCTAGGGGTGGGTATTGTTTAGATTGAGACAAGAAAACTGATTTTATTGGCTTGTTTGGCATTCCCTGTTTGATATATTATTTGTTTGTCGAAACTGGAGTTACTGAACTACTAAATTACAATTATCCTCACGCTGATATGTGGCCCTATTATTATTCAATGGAAGGCCCACTAAAGCCTTAGTTAATTCACAAGTTTCTATATGTAATCTTACTCCACTGACTTTAGTTGCTTGCTTGCATCCACTGGCTTGGTTTTAAAAAACATAAATGAAGAGCAGAACATTATTTTTTTGCAACTGTATGTGTGTATTTTGCCTATACTTTCTGCATTATACATCTCACTTGCAATGGTGCAGGATACTGAATGCATTTTCCAGACTGTCCCCAAAGGCAGAGGTTTCTGCAACTGAAAGGTATTTTTAAATTGCCATGCATTTCCTGTTCACCTTGGGAGTGAATGTGGCTTGCGGCAATTGATAAGACATGAAGTGTTATTGCTTTATTTTTGTTATTTTCTTTAGATGATTTTTTATTTGATGTCTAGCAATCATTTCCTCCTTAAGGTTGAATATAATATTTCTACATGATCATTGATGACAGATCAATGTTGTAATATTACCTAATCTAGTATTTCTCTCATGTGTTGCAACCTGAACAAATTCGCCCCTTAAAAGAACTAGACAAATTCTTTGACGGGCGATCTTCACCAATATTATTGTTGAAAAGAATTTTCTCCTAGTTTACAATATGAGGGCCTCTTTAGATTACAAGCTTAAAATTGCAGGAATAAAAAAAATGTGTGGGGTGATGCTCTGTGTGTAACTGCTACCACCTGATTCAAAGGAAAAATGAGTTAGTTGAGTGAACTGTAGGGAACCAGAGGGGACATTACAAACTCACTGTGATGTGAAATTTGTTAAAATGATCACTTTGACTCAGAACAATGATGCCCGAAATTGGTGAGGTATTGAGGGGGTTACACTATGGTGAAATTCTCTTACTGTGCCCATTTCAGTTTGTTTGAAGAGTCAGAAGTAGTGCCTGCTGTTTCTTCAACTGAGGATACTCTAGAACAGTCAACGTCAACTACCATGGCACCCAACAATGCAGAGTATAAGTTCTTGTCAGCTCTGCCAAAGGTAAGGAAATTTGCTGTCTCTACCTAGCTGTAATTTTCTATTTCTAAATTGTGGCATTGTTCGCTTTTATTCTGATGCTTAGAAATCTAGGATCGTTTTGTAATTTTCCTGAGAGTAGATTTTGTTTGTTGAAATGTGAATCAGGCAGCTGGATGTGTCGGTGCTACCATGGACGAAGCAGCTGCAATAGAGTCAAATAAATCTGTTGGAATGGTTCCTTCCTGTACTCATTCATCATCTATTGCTATTCCATCAGAGTGTCCTGCCTTGCATTGTCTTCCTTCTCAAATGTCATCAGTTCCTGTGATGCCCCTTGATGCTCATAGATCTAGTAGTGCTTCTATCATCCAGCCTACTAGTCTTGCAAATCCATTATTCTTTCCTCCAATGGCATCTTTGCAGGCAACATCTCATGCTGCTTTGTCATTGTGTGCTCCTCCACTTCATCCTCCCATTACCGTTCAGCAGCTTCAAAGTGCTCCCTTGTTCCAGCCCTTGTCCCTACCGTCTGCATCCCATACTCCACCATGTGGTATGCCATTACTGCAGCCATTTCCACCGCCCAATCCTTCCCCACTGCTTGCTCCAGCAGTGTCCTATGGTCCAGTGGTAACAAGAGACATTCTGAAGGGTGTGATGCTGAAGCTTTCAGAGGTATGGTCTTTGAATCTGTTTTTCTAGATAGTGGAATCTGTTGGTTTTCAGTCCATAAACTTGTAAAATGCAGATCCAGATCCCTAAACTTGTTAAAGTATGTTATCTTCATCCAAAACAGTCTGATACCCATTTGGGCGCTTACATGGCTGTTGATGTGGCAGTCTATGCATGTGCTATGGCAGACAAATCAGGAGAAAAGTTTAAAATACAGTCTACATCTGAAGCAACTAAACCAATGCCACCATTAGCACCTGAGCTCTCCACCTTGCATTGTGAGCCGCCGCTATATATGGGCTAACCTAGATCAAAGCCACTGGTACTGCTAGCTTCACCTCCCTTCACTTCACCACACAGCCTCGCCAAACCCTTGTACCACACGCGAGCAGTGAATGAGCTGATACCGTGGCGGTCTTAGGGAAAGGTGTGAGATATCAAGGAAGGAAGGGAGAGATACAATAGGTGGGTTCCAACTGTCAGTGTAAGTGATGGTGCCACATAAGTGTCCATGCTGGCTTCTATGTCGGATTTTGGACCTTGATGACACATTTAAGAAGTTTAGGGGTTTCAAAATGCATTTTGGAAGTTTATAGACCTAAGTGACACCCACTTACAAGTTTGAGGACTGCTACTATATTTTACTCTAATTGTATATAGTGACGCTTATTTACTGTCCATCTTTACTGCGTCCATGTGATTCTAGTGTGTTTTTGGTTCTAGATCAACTATAGCTCGTTGCTACATAGGTAGGCGTTAGCCTTCTCTTACATGTTTTTAAGTGCATTTCCTCAAGACATCCATCTAATCCATTTTTTGTGGGGGCATCTATCCAATTTTGTCACAACCTAATGTTAACCTTCTATTTTTAAAGGGAATGTTGACTAAGTTTTTACTCTTGAATGTTTTTTCTGGCAGAGTGATGATTTCATCGATATGATCTATCGAGAGATCCTGAAGGCACAATTACTTTGACGAGGAGGTTGTGTCTACAACAGGCTTGGCTTGTGTTCTAGGTGGGGCCTTTTGCAAAGCCTGTAGACAGACATATATGTGCATTTAACAAACCATAGAGGCTAACGTAGTTTAGGCCAAACTGTCGACTAGTTTTGAACTGTATTCTCTGTGCAGAAAAAGGTCTGCTCCGCCTCCGAATACCAGAAAAACAGAAACCCTTCGTATTTGACAGGATAGTATATATACAGAGTGCACTCTTTTGGGTGTCGTACTTGAAATCAAAGAGAAATAATACAGTAAGATTAGTTTGGAAGGGGAGGGACTGGTCGCGGTTGTTGAACCGTGACAGGCACTAAGGGAATTAGGGAAAGGAAAACTAGTTGGGAAAGAATTATCACGATGCTGCTTATGCTGACCAACTGGAATGCTCAAGAAATTTGATGATTTTCCATTCAAAAGATTTGATTTTGATTATGATGACACTCTGTTAAATGACACTTGAGACTGTGAGTAAGCCACTTCTTTTTTAAGGCGAAAAAAAATCAAATCCCTCTCTTGAGGATGCATTTGTTGGTACTAGCTGTTTTTGGTTGGAAAACATGCTGTCTTTGAAGACGACAGGGCTCAGCTCTTTGCAACATTTGATAAGCAAAACTGAACAGTAATCCAGAACATGTGTCGCTGCTAGCTTTGCCAATCACATGTTGCATACTTGCATGCGTGCCCCCACAATCCCAGTAGACCCAGATTACAAAACTGTAGCCTCTAAAAGATGTTGACGTACCGTCGAAAGGTCGCAGAATGAGTAATAGAACAAGGTGTCCTGCACGTCGTTTCGATGGGGAAAATGGCTCT
This sequence comes from Zizania latifolia, assembly GCA_000418225.1. NCBI lineage: Eukaryota > Viridiplantae > Streptophyta > Magnoliopsida > Poales > Poaceae > Zizania > Zizania latifolia. Next base: position 1,120,911 of record KE372711.1, on the reverse strand, counting down.
TTTGCCCAGTTTCGGTGTGTTCTCCTTAGACAAATCATAAGAGCATTTTAAGATATTCAATAGCTAAATCATAATAGCATCTTATTGAATTATAGCTGTTTTTAAAACTTTGGATCTAAAATATCTGTCAAGACTAAAATATAGAGAATATGATATTATGAATGGTAGAGAAAAAGATTTAGAAATTAAATTATATTAAGAAGAGTTAATCATATTAGGATTGAGTTTTTAAACTATACGGTATGTCGGTATTACGGTAAGCCGGGAAAAGAGAGAAACAGTCAAAGGGCGGCGACCGCTGGTTTTTCGTGTGGGGAACTACGCGAAGAAATCGAAGAACCCTGCCTCATTCCCAAATCAGCGTCGAATCTCAAAGTTGGCGCCCGCAGCCAGCCTTAGATGGTGCGATTTCCTCTCCTGCGAGTTGCTCGTGTGACCCATTTTCAGTAGGACGTCTGATCTCTCGGTAACCCGTTTCAGTTTGCGGCTAGATGATTTACATGATTACTTCCTTAGCATCCTTGTTGCGATGGGGAGTCCATTTTTGCCGTGAAGTGTTCAAGCATGTTGGTATAGTCGATCAGCCGTGCTCTGAATTATGGAAGCTTCAGTTACTCCATCCAATTTTATCCTGTTCCGTTAGTTCATCCATTTTAAGATTTTGATTATAGGTTATCGGCTTATCAGTAAATCGCTTAACAGTTCTGTCTGGTTGATTGATTCCTCTTATAGAATGGGAAGTGATCTGTAGAATACTAGAACGGCATATTTGAAGGAACTTGGTGACTCCCCCTCCATTCGTAGAACGTAGTGCAAATTCCCAAGGATCTTCGAAGACTGTAGTTCGTGAAGTCCTAAATTCCAAGTCTTTCTACTTTTTAAAGCTATTTTTTCCTCGGTGACCCGAAAGGACCATTGATCAGACAGAAGTTTTGGTGTTGGATTCTCGAATTTTCAGACGCTGTGGAAGTTCTAATCAGCTAACAATGGTGTCTCTTTTCTTAGGTTCTCTGATTGCGGATTGGAGTGATGGTTTTGAGACCAATAGTTCTCATCTCCCTCCTGCTTGTGCTCATTATAACATCACAGTTTGAATGGAAGCAGCAAGTTGGTGAGGCTGAGGCAAATCCAGCAGCTACAAGGCGAAGGCAACAATCACTGCAAAGGCCAAAGGGATGATGCTGTTTAGCATATGTTCACTGGTTATATTTGGCAGATCAATTATCTGTGATGACAGCTTCATGCTCTGTTTCATCAGACCTCTGGAATTTGCGGGACAATATTTTTGCAATGCAAGGTCCTCCAGTCAAAATAGAGAATTTCCCCCGGGATCTATCTGTACCTGCTACATATTCATTCATGTCCTGTATTAACAGTAATGGGTACTACTGCAAGAGATAAAGCAGTAAAGCAGCACACTCTAACATGAAGTAAGGGATTGAATTCCATGCACTTTTGAGCTGTTCACATCGGCAGATCGCCACCACCATGCTTCATACTTGCACCCTGTTTCTATTGCTGATTCTGCATTTCTGTTTCAGTCTACTTTCTTTGAACCAAAGTTAGTTTCCAGTTGCTGCACGCTGCATGCTGCGTGTGTATGACTAGGCTTTCTTGAATGGAAAGGCATTAAACATACTTGGAGAAATATGCTGGGTTATGACCGGGGATTATAAGGGTAGTCTCAATCCATAGTTTCTTAAATAGTGTCCTATCTTATTATATCAGTAAGACACTGTCTCTATAAACCATACTTTTAACCCCGATTTTTTGGTATGTGTCCATAATAATTTTTATTGTACTCTATTTTCTCTCTTTCTCTCTCTTATCCAACACTATCCATCTCTGTCTTGGATAATGTGAAGACTTAGTGTCTTACTTAAGACATAGTGTCTCTAATTTTATTCTTCATCTTCGTTAATTTAGTTGTCATCTTATATTTTTGCTTATATGTCTGCTCATTAAATGTTTAAACACCAGCTGAGATGGAGGGTTAGGACTGTCTAAGTGTGTCACTGGTATAAAAGTACGATTTTATATAAAAAAATTGTTAACATTGTCTAGACCGTTTGTTTTAATATGCTTGTTAGGTTTATAATATATAATATTTCATTCATACCTATAAACAAGTAGACCATGTATCAGCTTCCATCTGTATTTCTAATTCAAATGCCCCTGAATGCATGTTACTACTTGCAACCACTTTAACTCTGCTTTTTCAAAGCAACACGCCAACATATATATACATGGCAAAAATATTGTAGATTAATCTATCTGAAGAATCACTACTACAAAAAAAAACATCTATACGGGAGGAGGCCAAATTGACATTTGCGTAGATGTTTAGCCAACCGCCTCTGATCCAAAACATGTAATTCATATTTGGTACCCTAGATTTCTTCAAATGAAAAGAAATAACAACTACAAAGTTAATCTCATTGAACTTTTATATAGAGTTTGTCTTCATCGGTAGTAGTTTGGTTTTTTTTAAAATCCATTTATCCAAATAGATATGATAAATTCTAACATGTATTCAGACATATAACCCGTCCCAAATAAAAAGTCATCAACTTTATTAGATCTCATAGTGCTCTGTATTTTTTATATAAAATTTGCCGTAGTCCAATTTCATATGAAAAATATGAAAAAGTTTATATGCACGATACTTTGCAGTGGTAATCGGTTATGACAACCGTCTTTAAAAATCATTGGTAAAATGTTTATAAAAATAGGCTCATTTCTCGAGACGGTGAGCATAGGCAATCACTTATAGAAATCCTTAGTGGTCGTAGGACATACATGACAATCAACATAAGTACTTTCTCCGTTTATTAATATAAGTTATTCTGATATTATCTAGATTCATCTATAGATCACGTGTCTAGATTTATTGACCTATAGATAAATCTAGATAAGATCAGAATAACTTATATTAATAAACGGATTAATAAACGGAGGAATCAAACAAAAAATCAATTAGAAGTTGATAAAACCATACATCATGCACGCACGCACGCACGCATATGTGCAGAATCACAAGTAGTAAGCTCGATCTCGGCAGCAATGGCAATGAGCTAGCTGAATTATTATGATATCAGCACCCCTTCTGCGACGACCGGAGAACCTCGCAGGTGGTCTTCTCGAAGACGACGGCGCCGCCGTCGGGCGTGGGGAGCTGCAGCTTGAGTGGGCACTTTGCCTCCAGCCTGCACCACGTCCGGTGCAGCTGGTACTGCACCTCGCCGGACAGGTCCACCTCGACGTCGAACACACCCTTGTCCTTTTCCTTCAGGTACTCCTGCGTCCCGGCGTTTCCCAGCGAGGCGTTGGCCCCGTCGGCGCCGGTGGAGAGGCGGAACACGGCGGTCCTCCTCGCCGACTGGACGTACTCCGAGGAGATGGCGGCGATGCTGTCGAAGCGATGGCCGTCGAAGAGGTAGGCGGCCTCGAGGGAGCGGTAGGTGACGCTCATGGCCCAGTTGGGGTTGCGGACGGCTAGCGAGACCGTGAGGTTGTAGGAGACGGCGGTGCTGGTCACCGCGAACCGCTTGAGGGAGGCGTCGTCGACGGCGACCCTGAGGTGGTAGATGCGGCCGTAGCCGAGGAGTAGCACGACGATGACGGCGACGGCGGCGATGATGGCGAGGCCGAAGCAGAAGCCGAGCACGAACCTGCGGTACGGGCCGCAGCACTCCGACAGCAGGTCGCACATGGCGGGACGCGCCCGGCCGTCGTTCGACGGGACGCAGTAGCGGAGTGTAGCTTAGCAATGTCTGGTTACGACAGTTGGCGTGGCGCCGTAACGATCGAACCAGTCAAGTCACTAGCTCATGTTTTTCTCTTCGGAGCAAAATAGCGAATATATAAGCCCCTACATGTGCCCTCAACTCATATACTCCTTCGATTCCTTAAAAACTTTAATTCCTTAAAATCTTTAATTAATTTTAATATAAATTTAATAAATCAGTAGTGAAAGTGAGATAAAAAATATTTTTATTAATAATAATCAGTAATGTGAAATGGCAGATTAGATATATCAAAAGTAATAAAGCCTTTTAATTTGAAAATAGAGAGTACATAAGCATAGAATAAGTCTATATAAACCCCTTACGTATTGCTGATTGATTACTTAATCTACTGACCTAATAAATCATTGTTTAACCTCCTAATCTTTTAAATACCGTTTACTTAACCTCCTAAGACAAACGACGAGCTGATGACTGGGAGTAGATCATCCGATTACAACCTGAGTTGAAGGTGAATCTCCACACCTTATAGTTGTGGTTTTTTTCCAGCCATGTTATGTTAAAGAATAAAGAAAAGTGAAAACTAGAGCTCCAAAAGTTGTCTAAAAACAAGTAATGGTAGGATAAAGTAGAAATTATTCCAGGCACTGTATTCATAGGATAAGAAAAACTAATCAATAGCAGTCTTCTTTTTAGATCCAATGTTAAATTTGAAAGTACATCTTGATGCATCTAGACCCTTAATTTATTTTAGTTTATTAATGACAATAGTAATTAAATACTACTAACATTGTTGCTAAGATGAATGCAGATATCAAAGTCTAAAGTGACGTTGCAGCTCAATCAATCTTAAAGAAATCGTCCTCTTTAGTATTATTTAGGCTCAAATTGTGCAAATTGCGTATATTTTACATTCTCTTGAGTCTAGGTATGCTATACTATCAAGAGGAATGCGTTGATCAATGATCCAAAGCTAAGTGCTCAAAGCAAAATCTTTCTTAAAAAGTTTTGGAATTTTTCTAAGTTGTTTTTTGTCTTTCTAGAAAAGTTGGATCATTCGGACTTGTCCGGACAATCCAAAAACATGCTTCTATTGGTTTTTATTTGCACGTTGGACTGTCCGAGTTTAAGCCAGACAATCCAAAAACAGGCTTCTGTTTGATTTATTTTTTAAGTCGGACTGTCTGAATTTTGACCAGACAATCCAAAAATATGTTTCTGTTTGAATTTTCTTTAAAGCCTAGAATATCCGGACCTGTCCGGATGATCCAAAATCATGTTTCTGTTGAATTTATTTTTTGGAGACAGAATATCCGGATTTTGGCCGGATGGTCCAAAAATTGCTCTCTGTTGGATTTTATTCCGTGGCCCGGAGCATCCGGACCTTGGTCGGATGGTCCGAAAGTACCTATCTGGTTGGATTTATTTTTGGTTCGAAATATCCGAATTCAAGCCGGACTATCCGAAACATCGGTTCTGTTTTGATTTTTTATTAGTCTGGATCATCCGGTTAAGCCCGGACTGTTCGAATGAACAGTACATGATTTATTGTCCTAACGGCCAGATTTGGGACAGGGGTATAAATACCCTCCCTCTGCATAATCAAGGCACACAGGGGTATAAATACCCTCCCTCTGCATAATCAAGGCACGTGATTGCAAACCCTAGCAGCCCTGCCATATTCTCTCATCCTCTCTAGTGTTTGATTCTTCATTGGATCTTGAGGGAAGGATTGAGAGTTCTCTACAAACTCCTCATGTTCTTGAGTGATCTACTCTTTAGGAGTTGTTGTGGCGTGTGCATTGTGTTCTTCGTGATTTTTTTGAGCACTCATCTTGGATCACGTCAACGGGTTCGTTACTCTTAGAGATTGAGATCTCCTAAATGGTTAGATGTCGATCCGCGAGTACACAAGGATTGTGGGTGATCGGACAAGTTTGTACAAGGCTTCGCATCGGCTTTAAAGAGGTAACATGGTAAAAAACCAAGGCTTGTAGTGGTGAGCGCTTAGTGAGGATTAGTGTTGAAAGAGACTCGGCCCCTTGCGGTTTCATCAACGGAGACGTAGGTCGTTGGATTCGAACTTCGGTGAAAAATCACTTGTCTCCTTCTTTACTATTGTTAGTTGTGTTTACTGTTGTTCATTGAGTTAATTAACTATCATATGCGTTATTGTTATATAATCTCGTTGGCTAGTTTATATTCTGCAATATTTATGGTTTTTAGATCTATTGTGCCCGGATTATCCGATTATACCCAGATAATCCGGACCTCGGACCTTTTCAGTTTCATTCGGTACTCGGAGCATCCGACTAAAGCTCGGATAGTCCAGGTCCTAAAGGTTTAAACTAACAAGTTTTTGTTGAGAAGTTCAGATTGCCTATTTACCCTCTCTCTAGGCAACTTTCAAAATTTACCAAAAATAGCAGCAACAGCAACGCGTTAGGCACCAACCAACCACCTCACACCAACCAGTATAATTTTTTTCCTTCTACTTCTTCTGAAAGATAGAATGATTTAGCAGTGGCGTTAGCATCAAGGAGTTGAGGACAAGGAGACAAGGAAGAACAGGAAAAAAGCAATCTTGTCTAACGTGGCACGCCAGCAGGGCAAAACCATTTTGCAAAACCACCTTAGAGGTTAAGTAAACGGTATTTAAAAGATTATGGGGTTAAACACATGGTTTATTAGGTCAAGGGTTAAGTAATCAACCAGCAATATGTGAAGGGTTATGTAGACTTATTCCCATAAAGATAGATGTAGAAGTAAAATATTTTTTTGATAAAATTGAAGATGTAGATGTAAATTATTTTTTGGATGGATGGAGTATATATTAAATGTTCATATATATGCTTGTATCTTGTCAACACGCACCGTCCAAGTATATTATATATGTACAAATTTTCTTCGTGTCTCAAGTTTTTTGAAAGAAGGTCTTAAGTTTTTAGTTGAAATATTTAATGTATGTAACTTGGCCGATATTCACGTTTCTGTGTCGAGTAGAAGATGTCACTGATTAAACGTATACATTTAATTACCAATATTTCCGGAGTATTATTCTTGCCAGGTTTTATTCTTCATCGTGCTTTAGATTAACCTGCTATGTAGATGGGAAAGCCATTCTCTCTTCATGTTCTGCATGCCATCCAAATAATCATGAAAAATTATTGATTTTTTTCAAAAAAGAATCATTATACGATATATCACTCCACAGCTTTATATTTCATCTACACCGGTTGTAAAAAAACAAATCCTGTATCCTTAATTTCCTTTTCCATTTTGCCTTTTAATTGAGCAGCTCTCCATCTGCACGGGTGAGTGCTGGGTCCAGCAATTGAGCAGTAAAAAGTAGAAAGTATAAACTGCTGCTACTCCAAGCACAAGGTATTGTACAATAAAATTTAGTTAGTAATTAGCATCTGCAGTATATTGGCTGTTAATCCTGTGATTGATGGATGAGTTCACAAAGATAGCGAGGAAACCGCGTCCATTCTGGCGATCTGTCTTTACGTCGCTGTGAGTAGTAGGACGCAATACAGCGTGTGGACCAGCAGGCATCGATCTGAATTCTGGAACGAAAGCATCGCTTGCTTGCCTGAAAGTTTTTCCATCGGATCGAACAAAGAACAATGGCATGTTGCGTCCTGGGGTGCGGCGAGAGCAATATTAGGATAGATAATGTTCTGAAAAATTCTTGTATCATATTTCTGTCACAGGTCTTTTAAATAAGACCGGGCGTATGACCCTTCTCTAAAAAAAATGAAAAGAACGATAGCATGTTTCCAGCTTGTTCGTTCGTTCGTCAGGCTGTACCAGTACTACTGCTGTGCCGTGAGCATCATCCATCGTATATATATCTTTGGAGGCAACGATCTACAGATTAAAGAAAGATGCGTGGTTTAGGCGAGGTCTTTATCAACACTTGATGATTCAACTGCGTGTAAACTGATGCTCACATCGGCAGGCGGCAGCCAACGCGGTGAACCAGGTTGTGCAGAAAGTTGGGAGTTGGCAGCACCCGCAATTGCATCTGCAGACATATCAATTCACATGCTTTGCTTTGATAAAAGCAAGTGCAAAGCAGAGAAACTTCATTCTTTTTCTCAACTTCTCTTTCACAAAGATGACGAGATTAACAAAACAACAATTACTGGTTTGATAATTGTTGTTTTTAAATTGATAGTTAATAATAATGGTCTAATGGTTACAACTAAACTAGACCAGTTATCCTATGCGGATACGAGGCGGGAGGGGGGGGGGGGGGCTAGGGCTTAACCCTTAGGCCTAGCTCCTTGTTTTTATTAAATTGTTATCGAATTGTTATTAAAATCTTTAAATTTTTTAAATAATCAGTTAATTAACAATAGTTACCCTTGTCCGTATGCCGATGTGGCCCGCGGATGGTTAGGCAAGCCCTGATCATGATCGTCTTCTTTACCGTGGGTTTGGACATGCGGGTTGAGCTGGGCTTTGGATATCTGGGCCTAGCTGGGCCATATATTAATACGGAGTACTATAGTTTTTTTCTTTCACTTGTATGACTTGTACAAAGTCAACGTGTGACCGAACGTCTTGCCACCATGCTTTGTCTCTACCATGTCCGACAGAGAGCCAAACCATCAGTTCATCTTTATCACACCACTGCACCAGCACAGCTAGATAATCTCGAATCGAATTGTCCCAAATGCTAGATGCAGATAAATAAACAGACGGTAACCAATTCACAATCCGAAGTCTGAAATGTAATCTTCAAATCATACACGTACAGCAACAATCTCCAGCAAATGAAACAGAAGAAAAACAGGAGAGAAAAAAAAAGAAATCTTGAGAATTTTGCAGAGGAGGCATAATTAACTCCGGTGAATTACAGGTTAGCATCCGGACTTCTTGGTCCGGAGGATGATGCAGCTGGTCCTCTGGAACGCGGTGGTGGCGACGTTCGGGTCGACGAGCTGCAGCTCGAGCGGGCAGATCACGGCGAGGGGGCACCGCGCCTTCTGGCCCTTGTACTGCATCGCCGTGTCCAGCCTCAGCTCGACGTCGAACTTCCCCGTGGCGTTCTCCGCCTTGAACGCCGTGACCCCCGCCGCGGCGAGCTTGACGGGCTTGTCGACGCCGCCCACCGTGACGTGGAACGTGGCGGTCTTCCTCGGCTTGTGGTAGAACGCCGGCACGGTGGCGGACTCGTCGAAGCGGGAGCCGTTGAAGGAGAAGGCTGCCGCCACGGGGTCGTAGCTGATGCCGCGGTACAGGTTGGGGTTCCGCAGCGACAGCGTGACGGTGACGTTGTAGGAGATGGCGGAGTTGGACGGCGGTGTTCCCGGCGCGAGCGCGAACCGCTGCAGCACGGCGTCGTCGGTGCCGGCCTTGGGCGGGAACACGAGGGCGAAGGCGAAGACGAGGAGCACGATGAGGCCGCCGACGCCGGCGATGACGGCCGTCCAGATGGCGCACTCCTTCCAGCTGCAGTCGCAGTCGCAGTCGCAATCGCAGCAGCCGCCGCGTCTGCACCAATCCTCCCAGAAAGCCATGGCCTCGAGTCGAGCCGAATCTTGGTTGGCTCAGATGGACGACTGAGCTAGCAGCAGATTTGTTATGAGAAAATTTCTGAATGTGGTGGCCTACACAGTGATAAATATTACTTCAAAACCCCAAAATTTATAATGATATATTTCTAATTTTCTGAATTATTAATGGTGGAGCAAAGTGAGAAGCCTTCGCCGATGTCTGGTGCAAAAGAGACCAGTAAAGAAAAGGATTATTACTCAAGACGTATGGCCAAAGTGAAGAACCAAGTGACCATTGGGACGTAGTCGTATGCTGACTTCAAAAGCAGGGTTAAAGGTATCTTTAACTAAATCTTTATTTTTAGCTTCTTATAACTAAAAATATAGAATCTTCGTAACTAGATTGACTATCTATTTTTAAAACACTCCATTAAGCTCTCCATATTTTACTCTCTATATTTCATCTACTTATATTTTATTAATATCTTATAACTACCACTAATAAATTAACTTTTACATGACTGTTAGACTATTAACTGTAGCATATCTGTCATTAAATTTCTACTCCTGTTAGTAAATTATTTCTATTCTCCATATAGTTTCAAGTTTCAATTCATTATCCATAACTTTTACTCCAGTTAGTAAATTCTTTCTAACACCTAAAATTATTTTGTGATTAATTTATCAAATATATATTATATTTATTTAGGTCATGTAATTTGTATGTCTAAAAAACAAAAATACATGAAAAAGTCAAAATAAAAAGGGTAGGGAAGGGTTTTGGCTCCCTAGCTAGCTTTGGGAAGGAGAGCAACAAAAATAGAGACTAGGACGAGATAGGAAGGGGAGTAGGAAGTTAGTTAGAGAGAGATTTTAAGAAGATTTTACTAAATAATAGGATAGAAAGTGATATGAGTGATTGGATGGAGATGCTCTAACCAAACCTCACTCTATTTTGGTAACCATGGTTTCTGATTTTTCATCTAATAACTAGTTGGTACTAGCAGTTATACTAACTAAATTGATTCATTAAATCATTCATATAACAGTTATTTACTGCTATTTGTATGAGATAAATTTTGAACACTAAGATTCCGTTCGGTGGAGCTGCTCAAGATATAAAATTTTTAGAGCTGACCAAATTTAGCTCTATAAAATTCTGGATCTAAAATTATAGATACATTGAGAGTATTTATAGTTAAGAAATTTAGTTTTTATTTTAGACTAAAAATAAAAATACTGTAAAAATGTGTTACGAAGGATACCGGGTTACAGAAGCCCATACTGCCAACGGTTTAGCCTTCGACTTACTCCTTGCGACCACTTCCCGAGTTAATCACGTCGTCCTCGTCCCCTCTGCCTCGGCTTCCGTCTCCTATTCTCCTCGTAGGTCGCCGCCGCCTGCGCCGATCCATCCCAGCGGCCCCGGCGTCCTGCTGCTTCCGCCTCATCGTCTCCGGTGAGAACCCGTACGGACATCTTCTTTCTCATTTCTCGCTACCTAGACCTTCTCTCTTTCATTCTCTTCTAGATCTGGATGCTCTTCTCCTCGCCTTAAACCTTAGCGCTATTAGCAGTTTTGGTTCCAGAAAATTTCGGGGGTTCATCTGTATCCGCATGCCCCACGCTAGGTTCGCCGTTGATGACGTTAGGATTTTTTTAATTCCAGCAAACTTCTCCATATACAGTGGTCAACATGCTTGTTAATCACCGTAGAATCGTGAATTGCTCTCTTTTGGTTGGTTCTAACTTTTTGCCCATGCCCATCTGTTGGGTGTGTTCTTTATCTTCTTAGAGATGGCGGATCTGGAAGAGTATCGTTGTTTCATTGGGAATCTGTCCTGGTCCACAACTGATGAAAGCCTGAAGGATGCCTTTGGCAAATTTGGCAACGTCACCGAAGCAAAGGTAATATCAGGAACATGGGGAATCCTTAGTTTTTCCATTTTCTGGAGGAATGCTCTATTTGCTCATGTGTCAATCTATAATAGTGCTTGGCTGCTTGCATAACTGTGGCCGGGGATGGTTTGTGTATATGTGTCTCTGGGCCTGGTAATCCTGCACTCAGCATTTCAGGGAGCATTGTAGTGTTTATGTTTAGTATTGCTTACTAACTTTACTATTTCAAGTGATAGTTATCTTCTCTGAATATAGTAAATAATTGTATTAGGATGGTTGGGCACTATCATCTTTCCTTGTTCTATGTCCAATGCTGTCAAAGGAGTTAGTAGGAAATTAGATGAGAGATTGTTCCCATATTGATGTTTCATATTGTTTGTTACTTTACTCTATTTCCTGAAAAAATTGAGTAATATGCTGACCTTATCTAGTTTCACTGAATTGTTCAGTATCTGTAATTCAGATTTCAGAGCCAGCCTGCTACAGCATATACATGTTCTTGTAATTGTGCTTTACGCTTTAGCTATTGTTAACATCGACTGTACATAATACTTAAATGATTATTTTCCTGGTAATGCACAGGTGGTTCTTGACAAGTATTCTGGCCGTTCTCGTGGTTTTGGCTTTGTGACCTTTGATGAGAAGAAAGCCATGGAAGATGCTATTGAAGGAATGAATGGACTGGACTTAGATGGGAGGGCCATCACTGTTGATAAAGCTCAACCACAAGGACCTGGTAGAGACCGCAATGGTGACCGTGATTATGATCGTGAACGTGGATCTCGTTATGACCGTGGCCGTGACTTTGGTGGGGGGCGTGCACCACGTGGCTCAGGTGGTGGGGATTGCTACAAGTGTGGAAAACCTGGCCACTTTGCTAGAGAGTGCCCATCTGGAGATGATGGTAGAGGTGATAGATATAGTGGCCGAGATGATAGGCATGGTGGTGGCGGCGGCAGCAGCGGCCGCTATGGATCTGACCGTGGTGGTGACCGATATTCTGGTCGTAGCCGAGATGGCGGCAGCTTTGGTGGGGGTGGTGACCGCTACAATCGTGACCGGTCTGGTCCCTATTAGAAGATCTTTGAGAAGTATGTTCCATCCAGGTATGGAAGTCTATCTACTATTGCCAACCGTGTTTCTTTGGGTATCTGGAACTTTGTGATCTGTAGTTTGAGAACTATGGTGTACCATGAGAAAGTATCTACTTCATTATAGACTATTACTGACCTGATATTATTGTTTCCTGCTTATTGCCAGGCATATGACTTGTTCATAGTGCTTGGCGCTGGTCCTACATGTTTGCTTGGTATGCTCTTGGTTAAAAGGTGGCCTTTGTCACATTACTTGTTGGCGCACTGTCACGTTGGTTGTGCTTATGTGGCTTGGCACCTTTTGAAGTGGGATGTGGGATGGACTGGTAAACTGTTGTTTCTAAATTCTCTTGGGGAAGGAAGTGATCCACTGAACCTTGCTTGAAAACACCATAAGAAAAATCTATGTGGTCCTAATCATCTCTTGTCAAGGCGGTGATGAATCATTCATATGGGAAATGAACCGGTAATCTTTAAATCTCTAATCTTCAAGATTATGTACACCTATAATTCCCAGATGTGTGTTTTTTTTCTTGGCAGGCCTATTTGAGTTCTTTGTTCTCTTGTTCTGGACTGGTTACTACCGACTTATGATTTCAGATGCCTGAACAGTCAGGCAAATTGTTCTAGTCTTATACTGGCTTGTTTGTTGGCTCCAATATATCATGCACAGTTAGCGTTGGAAGTCCACTGCAGCCTTGCATACTGTTTCTTGTTTTGCTTCTCTTGTTGGCTTCGCTACCTGGTTATTGTTCCATTGACGCTGGCCTACCGGAGTTGCTGCTGTTGCCTTGTTTCTTGGGTTGTGCCGTTCCTTGTTACTCTGAGAAGCCGAGAGCTTGTTTATTCAGCATGAGCGATGCTACGTTGTTGCTGCTCCTTTGCCATTGCCCACTGGTGTAGCTACGGCTACGACCTGCTGCTGCTTTGTTTCTTGGGTAACAGGTGCTACTTTTGTGAGAAGAGGGGTTTCGAAGATTTGCTAGCCACAAATTGGTGTATTTGACAATAAAACTACAAATCTTGCCTGGTTCTGAATTTCGAGTACGTTTTAAACTTCGTGGGGTTGTACCATTGTAACATAGGATGTGACCTGTAAAAACCACTTTTGTTGAGACATATAATCTGCTAACAGCAGTGCAGTTTTGCAATGCGAGTTGGGCTTCTGTCAGGTATTTTTTCCCCGATTGATGCATGATCCTACAATGATATCCTAGCTAGACAGTTCGCTCGAGTGCCAAAAACATCGTATAATGTGGCATCAGTATAAGACTGTAGTTTCCGTGTCCGTTTCATGGCTCGTCAGGTTGGTGTCCGTTTCATTTGTATTTCTTTTGATCAAAAAAACAATAGCCTGACTCCTCGAGACCGCGGTGGAATGTTGTTACTGGGAACTTGAGAGGCAGTGACGCGAAGGAAGAAGATATGGTCTCCTGATCCTATCCCTCTGGCTCCAAGCTCGTCAGCATGTTGGCGATCACCTTGAGAGTGAACTGACCCAAGCAAAAAAAAAAAAAAAATCAGTTCCAGAAACAATTAGATGAAAATACTTTGCAAGAAATCAAGAGATGGATTGGAACATGTCTACTTCCTCTCTGAATTGTTTTTTCCCCCTGGGCTGATCCGCAATTCTGCTGTTTCTGCATGTGTATGGACCATTGGATGCATTGAGCCTCTCTGAAATCGGAACAATGACAGATGTGCGGGACGTTGCTTGAAGCTGATGGCCGGGCAACGCCGGTCTGCTGTTAGGAAGCAATGCTGAGTTTTGGCGACGTGGGCTGGCCGGCCTTGCATCTCCATTTCACTCGCATAGACATCAAAGAGTAATCAGAATTAAGGCCTAACCCTAACTCTTTATTATTATGAAAATTGCTATGAAATTATATCAAAATCTTTAAAATTTGTGAATAATTAATTAAGAATAGTTGGATATTTCTTTGCTCCGCCTATGATTATAGAAAGGCTTCAGTTTGCTGATCGACCAAGTGAAAACAACTGAATTTCTACGCTATTCAGCAGCATCTGGTTTGCTTTGTTACCGTTGTTTTGTTGCAAGTGTGGGTGAACTTTGGCTTAAAAATCTCACCAACTTGTATTTACTCCTTGTCCCTGCAAAATGGAGCTCTTCCTTGTGAATTGTAGACATGGACTTTGGATCATAAATTCACTGACCCAAGGCATGTCGAGTGTCATAATTCTTTTTTTATGAGGAACATTACTAATCTTAAACCATTGCAATGTTACAGCGAAGCATATTAGTTTTGATAGAAAACACATGCCCATGACAGAGAATTAATGAACAAGCATTGTTTATATGTCCCCCGTTCCTGACAGATAGACAATATTTCTTTTGAAATCAGGACAGGTAGACATTTGAGATATGCACAGTGTTTACAAAACTGACTGCCTATCAGTAATGGCCAAACTGATCTGAATTCTATTATTATTGATCTGATTTAGTAGTAAACTAGTATCGAACCTGTGTTTTTTTAACCTACGTGCAGTGCGGCAAAACAATTTTAAAAATTTCAGTAATTTACAAAAACAACCCTGTTAGATTCTGTTATTTCCGAATCTATAAAGAAAAAAAGGACATGAAAAGGCGAAGGGGGTGGTGGTCCCACTCCACGCTCGCGTCTGCTCGGATCGTTTATTCCGCTGGTGTATTTAACACGACGCGGCAGAGGCAAGCACTCTCCACTACTCTCCCGTCTCCACTGCTCCTCTCCCTCGCCGGCCGCCTCCGCCTCCGCCTCCCTCCTCGCCGCCATCTCGCTCCACAAGGTCCGATCCCTCACGGTGCCCTCTCTGCTCTTACCACTCGCGGATCTGATCGGACTCAACCTGATCTCTTTATCTTCGTATTTATATTCGCGCTGTTCTGCTTTGAATTTTTCGTTTTGGGTTCGTGGGGTGGCGGCGGCTTTGATGAGGCCGTTCTGGGTGGATCTGTCGATGCTGCCTCGTTGTCTGGGGCGCAATGGATTGCGTTTTGCCTTGCTGTGCGGCGATATCGTCGATGCGCGGATCTGCCCATGTCGGCAGTGTTCATTGTTCAAGCTGGTTTTGTTTCAGCTTGAATGCGATCGCTGCTGTCTTGGTTGATCTAGTGGTCCTCGGATCGGGGATTAGTCACTGACTGTGTTAAAAATGTGAAGCGAACTTTCCATGTCATTAGCGCGCAATTTGCGATTTCTAAACTGGTTTCAGTTGAAGTTCGCTCCTGTTGGTTGGATCGGGGGTCGACCATGTTAAACCTTGAAAATATCAAGTAGTTTTTCTGGAACATGAAGTAATCTTGCCGTCGTGGTGCTAGGTTCGTCGGATCTGTTACGTTTATTTTGTGAACCGGGAGGTTCCATCGTGCGAAGGGGGTGAAAACTGTCCATATGCGGATGCCATGGATCATTGCGTCCATGGAAATTGAATCGTTTGTTTGGATCATCTGTTTGGGTGACGGACCTGGGCTAGGATTTAGTACAGATTTATTGGTTTTTCTTTTTGTTTCTCAAAAACAGTACAATATTTCGTGTGTTGATAATTTGATACTGCTAGGCTTAGCCAGAATCCATGTGCTATACGCTAGTCACACTATATTGTCACAGATTGCATATTAATGCCTAACTGCTCAGTTTGTATATAAAAAGTCATGTTCAGTGTCAGTAGGAACTAGAACGTGAGACACCACTACTTGCTGGCATTTCGGCTTAAAACGTCCACGATTGTATGTTTGATGACCAGATATTGATCTCTAACTACTAGGCTGGATGCTCAGCAGCTGCAATAATTGTGATCCAGTACTGTTATCATTTTATTCAACTTTGGTAGGCACACTGGCACAATAGCACATGGGTAAGCATGTCTCTGCCTGCCAGGACAGCTTATTGTTCTAGTTTCTTGAACATAAAGGGCCCATTAATGTCATTGAAGTTATATGATTTCATCTTTAAAGCTATTATTACTCCTTTTTCTAGTCTGCCCTTCCTTCAGTAACCTTAATTGTAATAAAAATACCTAGTCCAACAAATAAAGCTAGAGAAGTAGAGATGAGCTCTGCTAAATACAGCAGTAATTTCCCATTACTTGCTTATGATAAGCTTAATTTTTATTTGATATCTGTGTTTTTAAAACATTGGATAAATGAAACGACAGATTCTTAAAGCTGTGTGTGTGTTGTTCTATGTTGTTCTCAATCACAATTTTTTCCTGCAACCAGTCTAGCAAGAAGTATTTCCAAAATTCTTCTGTAACATGTAAATGATTGAGATGGATTTTGATTTATGTTCAGATCAATGGCTGATGGTGAGGATATCCAGCCACTTGTCTGTGACAATGGCACTGGAATGGTCAAGGTTTGATGCTCATACCATTTGTTCATTCATTTTCTGAAATGCACAACATGAGTTCAAAAAAATAACTCGCTCGCTCGCTCTCTAGGCTGGTTTTGCTGGTGATGATGCCCCTAGAGCAGTGTTCCCTAGTATAGTTGGACGCCCTCGGCACACAGGTGTCATGGTTGGAATGGGCCAGAAAGATGCCTATGTGGGTGATGAGGCACAGTCAAAAAGAGGTATCTTGACCTTGAAATACCCTATAGAGCATGGTATCGTGAACAACTGGGATGACATGGAGAAAATCTGGCATCACACCTTCTACAATGAGCTGCGTGTTGCCCCTGAGGAGCATCCGGTTTTGCTGACAGAAGCTCCTTTAAACCCAAAGGCCAACAGAGAGAAGATGACCCAAATCATGTTTGAGACATTCAATGCACCAGCGATGTATGTGGCTATTCAAGCTGTTCTTTCTCTATACGCCAGTGGTCGTACAACAGGTATGTGTCCATTTTCTCCTATTCGAAACGAGTGTCTGTACACTTGAATATCTTCATCGGTGATATGACCCCTATGCACTATGGCTTGTGCAGGTATTGTGCTTGATTCTGGTGATGGTGTGACCCACACAGTGCCAATCTATGAAGGATATGCACTTCCTCATGCTATTCTTCGGTTGGATCTTGCCGGTCGTGATCTGACTGACTGCCTGATGAAGATCCTTACAGAAAGGGGTTATTCCTTCACAACAACTGCAGAGCGGGAAATTGTGAGAGATATAAAGGAGAAGCTTGCATATGTTGCCCTTGATTATGAGCAGGAGCTTGAGACTGCTAAGAGCAGCTCCTCTGTCGAGAAGAGCTATGAGTTGCCAGATGGGCAGGTCATCACAATTGGTGCGGAGAGGTTCAGGTGCCCAGAAGTGCTATTCCAGCCCTCGTTGATTGGGATGGAAGCTCCTGGTATCCATGAGACCACCTACAACTCTATCATGAAGTGTGACGTGGATATCAGGAAGGATCTCTATGGTAACATTGTGCTTAGTGGAGGAACTACCATGTTCCCTGGCATTGCTGACAGAATGAGCAAGGAGATTACTGCCCTTGCACCGAGCAGTATGAAGATCAAGGTTGTGGCACCTCCTGAGAGAAAATACAGTGTCTGGATTGGTGGTTCGATCCTTGCTTCCCTCAGCACATTCCAACAGGTACTTATTTACACACTCTACAATTTTTTGGAGGTCATGGCATTTACCATTCTTCAGGAGGAAATTTATTTTATGGTTTTATTTAACATCTTTCTCAAACCTTAAAGTTCTAAGTGAGCTGAACATGCAGCAAACTGATATTATGATTCCTGGTAAATCGGAGCACATCTTATTGTGTTTTTTAGTGTGATCATAAACAATATGATTATCATCTATTTAAATTTCATATTCTGGAATAGAAGAAAGCAAAGAAAAGACGCCATCGTTTAATATCGATGATTGAATAGTTTAGATCATATAATTGAAGACAAAACAATATATAAAAACACCTATCCTGATTCTTTTTCCTACTGCAGATGTGGATATCTAAGGGAGAGTATGATGAATCTGGCCCTTCAATCGTCCACAGGAAATGCTTCTAAGCCTTCTATCAAAAGCCTTCGCCGTCAGTATTTTCGGTGTGCCTCAGTTGTCAAGTGTTTTCGGTCTCGTGAGCTTTGCTTGCTTGGGCGTGTCTCGGCATTCTCATTCTAGTAAATGTCAAGTTTCTGCGAACGTTTTTGCAGATGTGCTAGCATTTTACTGGATGGAGAAAAGGTAGATCCAAGCTCGTTTGTTTGAGAGGTCCTGCTTTAGTGATTTCAGATGCCGTGTGTTCTAGTGGTATGTATGTTGATATTAGTGACTGGGAATTGTATCGGTTTGGCCGCCTCGGCCGCTCTGTCACCGCCGAACATTAGCTATGCATGTATATTTGCCTAAATATTGGCTGTATGGTTGTTTTCCATGTAATGGTATCCAGTTCTACTTTTGTCGTGTTTTCTCGTGTTTTTACACGCTACACACTAGTCGTACGCCCTGTTTTTTTCTCGTAACTTATTTTCTCTTTTATTATATATTATAAATCATTTAACTTTTATAAATTAAATTGCGCTAACTTTAATCAATTTTATAGAAAAATTATATCAACACTGTAATGCCAAATTAGTTTCATTAAAGGTACAATTCTATTAGTTCGATATTATAAATGTTAAAATATTTTTTAAAAACTTAATTAAAATTAGAGAATTTTAACTTAAAAGGTCAAAATTAGATAAGTTTGGTTTAAAAAATCAAACTATTTCGTTATGAAATAGCCAGAGAAAAAACGAGTCGAATGGAGCAAAAAAGGAAAATGAAGTTAGGTGAATCGCTTGGCCACGGTGCATGCACCAGCAGACTGAAAGCATCACCAGTTCAGGAGACAGAAGCCAAACACGGGCAAGTAGGCAACGCATCAAGTACCACGCCAAGATGCCGGAGCAAACAAAAGAAACAAACTTCCAAGGCAAGAACTCGCTATCGACATGACAAACTTCGACAGGCCCACAGCAGCTGCCTTGAGCATCCCATCACCTCGAGAAGTTTGGATTCTTGGCAAAGAAAAGCATGTATTTTCTTAGAAAAGGACTGAAGTTCAAAAGTTCACACATTTTCTGTTTTCACTTGTATCAGGTCTGAATGAGTTGATGTCTAGACAAGTACAACATCCATCTTTAAGTACTCATAATCAGCAAATTGAATGAGTACACCGGTAAATCAAGTTGCAGTGACATTCAGAACCAGCCAGCTACGGAAGATAACATTGCGAATTATATCAAAAACAGTGAATATTGATTATACCATAGCAGCTGGTTATTATTGACTAGCTAGTATTTCCATTGGTTGCCCATCTCAAAGCACCAACCTTAACGAACGACAAACAACCACCACCATCAGAATCCGATTCTAGTTTAAGATATAACTGGTACAAACGCTGGACCTTGACAATATTGGGAAATTTTGCATCTTGGTAGAAAATCTCAAGAAAAAGCCCTTAGTAAAGGTCTCCTTCCTTGTGAGTATGGATGACACAGTCTGACTCTGGGTAGGACACGCATGTCAGCACGTAGCCTTCTTCCTGCTGTGCATCATCAAGGAATGATCCATCCGACTGGTCAACAGCACCGGCCTCAATCTTGCCAGCACAGGTGGAGCATGCTCCAGCACGGCAAGAGTAGGGCAGCTCCACTCCGGCGGTCTCAGCGGCATCAAGAATGTAGGTGTCATCTGGAGCCTCAAACTCATACTCCTGCCCTTCTGGTGTGATGAGCTTAACCTTGTAGGTAGCCATTGCCGAAACGTCAAGTTTCCTGGAGGCCTTCAGGCTTGGAATCTGCATGTCCTGGCTGAAGAAGCTTAGCGATGATGGGCACTTGGCTGCTGTCTTGGAGGCCTGAGTTCTAACATTGCTCAAGGTCATGCAGCGAGTAGCAAATGTGCACGTTGCCGCCATCTTGAAACCTACAACTGCTCAAATCCAGAAGGTCTATATCAGTAAAAAGGTTTAAAAGCCATGTTCTATCTTGAACAAGATAGAAAATTTAACCACTCTCCTATCTGATACCACAACACAAAGTTTTAGGAGTTAGGATATCCCGCAAAGTATGCTTAGTCACATATTTACAAGGCAATGAGCAAGATTTGAGTAAATCACAGCACAAAATTCATACTAATACTAACATTAGTTAAGAATGAAAAGAAAAGAAAATCAGGGTCATGAAGGCTCCCCTTTTCACTTGAGCATTTGGAGACAGGGTCTCATGCCATGTTATTGTATCCAACAGTAACACAGGAAGTACAATATGGCCTATGCTTTCTAGAATAGAAGATGTAAAAAGAAGGCACAAGGCCAGCATATAACTATACGAGCCAACGGTATCAACCAATAAATATAGGGAAATAGGGTGACAAGGGTCATCCATTCCTCCATGAGAAGGCCACAATTACTATCTGGAGAAGTATGAGAAAGGCAGGCATTGAGGCATTGCATGCGCTCCCCACCCTTCACTCGAAACTCCATGAGCACCATACATCACTTTTTCCCCATGAATTCAGCACAGAGATTGAACAGATGATTTCACGATCTAGTTCGGAAAACAAACAAAAAAACTCGCTGGTGGTAACCATGCATGTGATTATGTGATGGATTCAGGATTCCTTTCATGCGCAGACAAATCCCAGAAACCTAATCTCCAGCTGGTCACAGAACGCGGCCGAATCCAACCATGGTTCTATCTAATCTCACCGTCTTAGCACGAAAACCGTCGTTCCAAGCAGCAACGCACCAGCCTCCATGATACAACTCAACTCTCCAAGAAAGGGGAACACGAGATCCCATCAACCCCAGAGAAAAGAGAGTACGAGGGATCCTCCTCAAAACCCCAACCAAACCCTCGGAACTGAGGAACCGGGAGAGCCGAAGGGAGATACCTCGCGACTGATCGGAAGGTGAAGGCGCCGGCGGCGGAGTGGTCGCCTCCCCCGCGGGTGGTGCGTATGCGAGAGTAGTGGAGTTGCCACTTGCCAGTGCGCGGCCGGCCTCCGTGCCCTCCTTTTAATAGCGCCGCTTGCCCTCGCCGCCGCAGCGCCGTAAATAAAAACTTTCCCAAATAGACGATAGAACAACGGGAAAGTCGCAAATGGCATTACAATTTTTACCATTAATACGTGTTATTGATAGATATAATAATATTTTTTAAAAATAAAAATTATAATAATATGTAAGGAATTGTTTATTTTTTCTAGAAATTATTCGATAAGAGGATAGATTTCCTACATAAGTTCTAGAAAAGATGGATACACTTATTCCAGTATAAAAATTATGGTTAAAATTGTGTAGCAAAGTTCGTGTAAAAAGTCGAGTGCTGTATATTTTTACCAAAGAGATTATATTGCCAAGTTTTAGCTTTGATTCTTCCTATCTCTATTTATTTTGTTTTGAAACAATACGCCTACATACACGATTCAGAGTGATCACCGCCAACCATCTAAGAAATGAAATTGTAATCGCTCGCAAATGATCGTTCAAAAATTGTAACTATTTCACAGTTTTTACTAGATTCAGCTCTGAGATACAGACATATACTTGATTCAGATTTTCTATTATCAAATAAAGTGTGATTAAATTTTTTATTTTAGTTTAAAATAAAAATTAAATAACTTGACTAAATAACTTCAATACATACACAGCATCAGATTTGAAATTTTTCTTAAATTTATATTTAATCAGGTCAAATAAATATTGCCCAGCAGCACACCACCGTTACTTCACCCCTCGCGCCACCCATTTCCCACGTAGACACGGTCCACGGTGCGCCGAGTGCTTCCGTTTCGGCGGCACGGCGAGCCACGCCAGCGTGGACACGAACCTCGTCGGCGGCGAAGGCCTGAGTGCCACCTGTCGTGGCGATCGCGACGGCTCCATTACCACGTCGGTCGAGCCACGTGGACCCCACCCGCCACCGACACGTGGACGCTCGCGCCAGCTTCACACGGCCACCTCGGAGGGGAGCGTTAAAGGCAATCGCCCGCGAACGAAGCGGAGCGTCGGTGATCGCGTCCAGCGAGCCGTCTTCTCCCTCCAGAATCCAGATCTCGAATCGAATCGAATAGAAACCTCCGCTGCAGATTTCCATTTCCGCCACGGGAGGAGGAGGAGTACGACGACGACGACGACGAGGAGGAGCAAACCCTAATCTCCACCTCGCGATAGTGGTTCGGTACCCGCGCGAGATCCGGGAGGGAGAGATCTAGGGCTTGCCGCGGCCATGGCGAGCTCCGGCCTCGCCTACCCCGAGCGCTTCTACGCCGCCGCGTCCTACGCCGGATTTGGGGCCGGCGGCGCCACCTCCTCGGCTGCCATCTCTCGCTTCCAGAACGACGTCGCCTTACTCCTCTACGGTCTGTTTCAGCAGGTGACGCGCCCGCTGACGTTTTTTCTGTGATTAGTGTGGGTTGGGGTTGGGAAATGCGTGGACATAGGTGAAATGGTGGAATTGGCGCGGCACAGTGTTGAAATATGGTGTTAGTTTGCTCATCACTGGCTTCTGGGGGGAGGATTTGCTTTTGGCTATCGGAATCCTGGTTGGTGATTTTGCGTTTCGTTTTGGTGTAGGCGACAGTAGGGCCTTGCAATGTGCCGAAGCCCAGGGCATGGAACCCTGTGGAGCAGAGCAAATGGACAAGGTTAGTATCAGCTGCCCTGCAATCCTGCTTCAAGTTGTCGCTGTAGTAACACACTCGAAAGTTTTAGTCAAATTTGTAGAGAAATGGAAACATTGGTGATCATGGTAGATGTTAAAACTTGATATGTTAATATAAGATGATCTGTTGTTTGTCTTTTACTGTTTGCTTATGTTATTGCTTAAGCGTGAGCCAGTATTAGAATGGAAAGTTTTCACCTGCCCATAAGTTAGAAAATGAATTTCTAAATGTTTTGTTGAATTTTGGACTGGTCAAGCTAGAGAGCTGACTGTGCCAGCAAATGATCACAGACTACCAATTTAACGTTGATATTGCATGGCTTTAAATCATTGTTTTTTTACTTACACATTTGTACTTTTAGCTGGCATGGGCTTGGAAGCATGCCATTGGCAGAGGCGATGCGTTTGTTTGTCAAAATCTTGGAGGTATGCCTATTTGCATGGTATTCTTCACTCTGTGCACAATGATTTAATTGATGGTTTGGTGTTTTGACAGGAGGAAGATCCTGGATGGTACTCTAGGGTCCCTGAGTTCAATCCTGAACCTGTTGTTGATATTGAAATGCATGTAAGTCACATTGTATAACCTCATAACGCAGTGCGTACACACGAGTTCTTTTCTGTCAAAAGTATATATTCTTTCTGTTGTTTTTCAGAGAATTTAGTATCCACTCTGATCATTGAAAGTATTGCTTTATCAATTACAGTTCCATCTCAATGCCTTGTTTAGTAAATTATTTATGGAATAAACCTAACAAATTGTTTACCTGCATTTTTTACAAGAAACCGATGGTAGATCCCAAGGCTATTCTGCCTTCAACAAATGGAACATTGATTCCGGAACCTAAAACCATATCTGAAAACGGAAGTTCACTGGAGACACAGGGCAAAGTTGTTAATTTGGAAAGTCTTAGTGTTGTCAGTACTCATGAAGAATGGACTCCATTATCTGTTAGCGGGCAGCGCCCCAAACCTCGTTATGAGGTACGCCATACACACCCTTGCCTACATTGCCTCTTTTTTCTTTCTTTCTTCTTTTTACTTGTGAATTGTTATCGCATTGCCCCCTTTCCTCTGCATTAATATGAACTTTGGTTCCTGCAGCATGGAGCAACTGTGGTGCAAGACAAGATGTATATATTTGGTGGAAACCATAATGGGCGTTATCTTTGCGACCTTCAGGTATGTGAAGCTAAATATAGTAATCCAGCAGGCTATATGTATGCCTCCTAAGGTTTTTTTAGCTTGGACTTGGAGGCATATGAGCAGATGCTGTCCCACTGCTTGTCATAGAACTGTCCAGAAGTGTTTGTATTTATCGGACACAGTCTGAATAAATGCCCATTTAAATTCATGATTCCCAAGCCTGACATGTTGCAATATTGGTGTGATGTGCAAGTATGTGCAACTTGTAACAATACCAGCCTTTCATGCTTCCTTATGCAAAATTTACAGTTTTGCTCGTAGATGGTTACGAAATAAACAGATAACAGCAATTTCTCTCGAAAGAGAGTGCGAAGGAAATTATGAACAGTTTTTGTGACATAAGCATTTCCTGCATGGAGTTGAGTCAATTAGGCAAAGTTTTGAAAGGACACAATATTTAGAGTAAACAGTCTGAAGATTTGTATGAAAGGGGGGATAACTTGAATCTACAGATAAACTGAAAATTTGAAATCCTCCATATTTGAATAAATTTATAGCATTCAGTAACATTGACCTAATGCATGTTTCTTCATCGCAATCTATATCGAGGCCAGGCTTTGGATCTAAAGAGTTTGACTTGGTCGAAGATTGATGCAAAATTCCAAGCAGGATCATCTGATTCCTCTATAACAGCACAAATCTCTTCTTGTGCTGGCCATTCATTGGTAAATTTTGGCACAAATAGTTAAAACTGTCACAAGCTATTATATCTTTCAAATGATCCTTAATGGTGGTAGCCTGATGTTCTCCAATTATATTTTGTAGATATCACAGGGCAACAAATTTTTCTCCGTTGCAGGACACTCAAAAGATCCATCTGAGAACATCACAGGTTTGCTAAAACTCACTTTTGGGCTAACATGGCACCTTGACCCATTTATGCCTCCATTGCTGTGAATTGTTTTTTCTAATTATATTATCTTGCTTCTCGTGTTTTTATGCTAGTGAAGGAATTTGATCCACATACTTGTACCTGGTCTATGGTCAAGACTTACGGAAAACCACCGGTAATAATTTCTTCAACCTGTAGCAAGTTCTGAACAAAGGCCACTAAATGTAATGATTTTCTTCTTTGTTTTGCTGTTCTTTAATTAGTAAATTTGTCTTCATAGTTTTTCAGTGTTGTATGCTTGATTTTTGCTGACTTTGTTTGTTTGAACACCATTTGATATGTGTAATATAATTACTCTAGAAGTTTGTCAAGAGTGCTTATGCACAATGGGCCCTGCCAAATATGCTTTTTTCTAACTGAGAGTTTGTTTTGTTTAAAGATAGTATAGTATTCAGTATGTGCTTCAAAATTGTATGGAATGTATGGTTCTTGTTGTATCAGGCAATTATGCTTTATATAAGTTTTATCTGCTGCAGGTTTCTCGTGGTGGTCAGTCAGTGACTTTAGTTGGAACAACTCTAGTCTTGTTTGGTGGTGAAGATGCAAAACGGTGTCTTTTAAATGACTTGTACATTCTTGATCTTGAAACCATGACATGGGATGATGTGGATGCAATGTGAGTACTTGAATCTTTGTTGTACGCTAAGTTCATCTGATATGCACTGTTTGTGATTCTTGAAAGTTGAAACCTTTATATATTGAATAAAGTGCAATGATGGAAAATGAAAAACCGCTATGATGCGGATATAGGGAACAACCTATTTTGAAGGCTGAACTTTATTTTACTCAATCTCCATGAACTCATCATGATTTTGGCTCTTTGTAGAGGCACCCCTCCTTCTCCAAGATCAGATCATGCTGCTGCTTGCCATGCTGATCGCTATCTTTTAATTTTTGGTGGAGGATCACATGCAACATGTTTCAATGACTTGCATGTGCTTGATTTGCAAACAGTAAGAACTGTTTGCTTGCTGGAATCCACAAATATTGGCATTTATACAATTTGAAAATATTAATAAGTGTTATCGTTGGAATTACAGATGGAGTGGTCAAGACCCAAACAACAGGGTCTGACTCCAAGCCCACGAGCGGGTCATGCAGGTGCAACTGTTGGAGAGAACTGGTACATAGTTGGTGGTGGCAATAATAAAAGTGGTATGTTTTTAGTGCCTAGACTTCGGATGTTAAAATGTTTCTTACTAATTACAATATCAAGATGTGACCACATTTGGATTACAATGTACATATGTTCATATTGCTTGTGTCATTTCATCTCCTTAGAGAAAGCGTACCTATTCAAGCCTGGCACATTGTTCACTGGTGCACTGCAAAGAGTTTGGAAGCAACATTTTTCGTCAAACCTTATCTGTATATAGCACCTCAGCACTAACCCGACAGTTAGATGGTGGTAGAATTTGTTACATTGCAACTGGCCAACTTGGTGCCTTATATGCTGGAAGATTGTTTAGGTTAACGTTGACTGATTGTCACATAACCTCAGAAAATCTATCCAGTAAAATCTATTGATGCCCACAAAGTAGTAGTTCAACTATCCTAAATGCAAGTTGTACACTCCTTTGCCCTTGGAATTAGGAGGATTAGGATTACTTGCAATGCAACTGAATTGTGATGACTAACGTAACAGATCACAGGGTCATGGCAAAATAGCAAATATGGGGTTCTTAAACAGTAACAAAGTTGCTGTATTTGTACAACTGCTGTAGGTTCATTGGTTTTAAATTATACATCTAGTTTATTTTGGTTTAGTTTAGAACACGTTCAGCTCATACTTTATTCTTTACAGGTGTCTCCGAAACACTTGTGCTTAATATGTCAACTTTAACATGGTCAGTTGTTAGCACTGTAGAAGGTCGTGTTCCCCTTGCCAGTGAGGTATGCCTCTTGGGCATTATGTGTGGTTAGAATGGTTTTGTTCTGCTGATAATATTTAATCTGTTATTCTTCTAGGGCATGACTCTAGTGCATAGCAACTACAATGGAGACGATTATCTCATTTCCTTTGGAGGATACAATGGGCGATACAGCAATGAGGTAACTGGCTTTTTCTAGTTTAGTTTTTAGTGTCTATGTCTGGAGTTAACTTGTAACAAGGATTCCTGATGGACAGGTCTTTGCTCTTAAACTTAGCCTCAAATCAGATTTGCAGTCAAAAACAAAAGAAGAACATGCCTCAGATAGTACGTCTAGGGTTCTGGAACCTGAGGTTGAACTTTCTCATGATGGGAAGATCCGTGAGATTACCATGGACAGTGCTGACTCAGACCTGGTAATCTCTTGCTCCATACACTTCTCTCACCCTAGAACTAAATGAAATTACGGTAATTCGACTGGGCAGAAAGTGTTTTGAGTATTCTTGTAGAAAATTAGGGTCTATAAAAATTAAAATCGTGTGAAAAGTCATTATCGTATTGTTTGTAGCTCTCATGCCAATTATGCGTTCCATGAGGAATGATGCTTTGAGTTGTTGAGATATGCTCACTGCTGTTCTTTTGTCTTTCATGCTGTGTTTCAGAAAAACAGAAATGATGATGCAAGTGAACTTTTACTAACCCTTAAAGCTGAGAAAGAGGAACTAGAAGCAACACTTAACAGGGAACAACTGCAAACTATACAGCTTAAAGAAGAGATGGCTGAAGCAGAGGCTAGAAATGCAGACCTGACGAAGGTGAGCTTCCTTGTACATCTTTTAGTTGTTTTACTTCTGCCTGTAGCCTCCCTAAAGATTTGTAGTTTCTTGTGTTTTTTGTTGTGCATTATCTGTCAAGCATGCAATGGACCATACCTTCACTTATATGCAATGTATCTATATATCCTTAATTTTTCATTTGGATTTTGTAGGAACTTCAAGCTGTCCGTGGCCAACTTGCTGCTGAACAGTCAAGATGTTTCAAACTTGAGGTACGCACTGTCTTACATTGTACATCTTAACAAAACTTGCCTCTCCAACGGCTTGCCTAAGGGAGACTGATAATCAGATTTATAGGTTTTTTTTTTCATTCCGAAAATGCGCTCCTTCAGAACACGCGAATAGTTGGGTGAATGGCCTGATTGTACTTGGTTTCCGCAATGCTTCCGTAGGTGGATGTTGCGGAGCTACGGCAGAAGCTGCAGAGCATGGATGCACTGGAAAAGGAGGTTGAGCTGCTTCGAAGACAGAATGCTGCTTCTGAGCAAGCAGCGTTAGAGGCGAAGCAGAGGCAGAGTTCCGGTGGAATGTGGGGCTGGCTCGTGGGAACCCCATCCGATAAGTCCGACTCGTGATCGCCTCACCCCGATAGTTCTTATACGTGTAACATGCATAAACGTTTTGATGTCTTCTACATTTTTTCCCTACCATTTGCTGGCATTCGTGTTCATTTGGCGACAAAAATAAGGTTTTTTTGGCTAGCGTTATCCGATATTCCTATAGAAAATGGTTATCCCGTTTATCGGATTCGGTTCATCGCGATCGCTCTCATGTATCATGAATGCACACACCATCTGGTGGGCATTCTTTTGACATTATGTATTACTCCTGTCTCAGAATGTAAAAGTTTAGAGTTTAAAATTTATTTTAAATATAACAACTTGTAAATATAAAAGATTTATCTTTAAAATATTCATACCATCTGACTTAATTATTTCATCCAATCACTCTTAGGCCTATACTTACCCATGTATGGTTTTTCTTAGTCTAGTTAAAACTTGTAACATTCCAACGGATGATGTATTCTAAGACGGACGAAGGGTGCATAAAATCCCACTACAGAATTGTTGGCCTGTTCCATCTACATGTACTGCCCCTCTCATGTCGGCCGGATCTAGATGGCCATTTTTAACTGCTAGTCCAACCGCTTCTACACAGAAAGATACGTCACGCACTGTGCTCTCGTATTCGTGCTTTGTATGAACATACGACATGGCGATTGAAATCGCATTATGAGAGTGCTTCATCTTATGAAGAACATATGAGCAAATGTTGCAGACATTAATCATCCTCTCACTTCTTGTCAGGTAGCTTCTTCAACAGCTCGTCAAGAACTTCGAACAGATCCGCAACAATCCCGTAATCCGCAACCTAGGAAGCATAATTATGTCAGGCTTAGAATTTTGGGAGTGAGTCTAGCCTGTTTGGCAGGTCTCTGTATCGTAGATTTTTGTCCGATTAAGCTAGAGCCGAATCAATTGCTACTAAATTTTTGATTTTTTTTAAAAAGTGGAGTAGACAGATCTACTCTAAAAAATACATAAGAATAGTAGAACTATCTTTCTCTAACTCTATGATACTAATTAATTTTAGATTTAGAGCTCTACCAAACAAAACCTCACACATGAACGATATAATATCTGGGACAGCTCTGTAGAGCCAAGAGGAAACCTAGAATAGAATATGGGTGCATCAGCGTCCTTGTTGACAGCCACAATAACCTTGGAATCTCTCATCCCCGCCAAGTGTTGTATTGCTCCGGATACTCCAAATGCCATGTAGAGCTCAGGCGTGACAATTTTCCCAGTCTGGCCAACCTGCGGGAAAAATAGATCACTGCAACAACAATAAATTAAGCAGCAATGAGAGAAAAGTACATGCGAGTTCATAGATATGATGCTACTTAGGTTCAGATAGCTCGTTGGAGAAGGAGGAAGATAAAGTAAGGTTCGAACCTGCTGCACCAAGTTTCTCTGCAAGCTGCTCTAACAATTTGAAATCCTCGGCACTTTTCAAACCTCTTCCTCTAGTGACTACTACACGTGCATTTGCAAGATCAGACTGTTCTGTATCTTGGGATTTCAGATTCACCCAAACAGATTTCCCCAAGCTTCCTGTGCGTTGACAAACAAAAAAAATGAAATATACTCCTAAATTTGAAGTCAGAAAAGTGTCCATATTAAAGATCAAAATAGATGTTCTTTTTCTACAGCATTGTTCAACTTTATCAAAAACCATAGATAAGGACATAGACAACAAAATCGATCTATTGATCATCAGTTCACTTTCAGAGTGTTAGGTTATGGGGAGGCTACGTTAGCGTTTGATTTTAAAAATTTACCCCGTTAGCCCAGGAACCATGCGTGTAATGGGATCATGGATCGTTACCTCAAGCCACGAGACGCGCTCGGGCAGCGGAAGTAGAGTCGATGAAGCGCGTCCTCGAGCTACTCCTCATGTTTTCGTCCGTTTGTCGGCGGTAAAGACAACGTAATCCGACGATCTTCGCATGAGAAGATCAGCACCGATATAGCAGCGGTGCCTCTACGGTATCCACATGTACAGGGACAGGATCACCTCGCGTCGGCGTGCTAGCACCGCTCACGAGATCCGGGAGATCGATCATAATGATTGCGATCCGGGAGAGAGGAGAGGTGGTGGCTAGGGTTCAAAACCAGGAGTAACAGCCAACAGCCTTTTTGTGCCAGCCCCTCCTCTCTTTATATAGTGCCCTATCACGGGCCTTTAATCTGTATTAAAACCCAACAGATCTAATCTGTTCACCTAAACCAGAACTTTCAGTTCTAACCGAAACTTCTGGTTCTAACCGGAACTTCCGAAAACAACCTTCTGTATCGAATTTATTTCGACCCGAAACTTCCGGTTCGTTCAGGCAGGTCCGGAACTTTCGGTCCAACCGAAACTTTTGGCTCATTCAGAAACCGAAACTGGGTTTGGCCTGGAACTTCCGGTCTAACCAAAACTTTCGAATACTCCAGAACCCGAAACTTCCGGTCTCAAGCCAGAACTTCCGGTTCCCCTAGAATTCTCTTAGGCACAATTCCATCAATCTCCCACTTGCATGAGAACCAATTCTTATAAGTTTTAAAATCCAATCCTCTTAAGCGTGCGACTCGATAGGTTCATATGCAAACGGCCGCTACCCGAAAACCCTTTCCGGATCGCCGATCAATAGCGGTACCTAGCAGCACATATTGACCTCCGAAAACATACAAAGTCAAAATCATACTTTCTGAACCTTGATATACTCATGCACCAATTCATTTACCACACGACATCGGTCAAGCTCAAGGCGAGATTCGTGCCACTCTTGTTGATAACTTGACACTTCACTCGATCAAGTAGTGGATTCAATCATGATCAACTCTTTGATCATAGTGGCATGGCCATGCACTTTCTAATTCGACTACCTCGAGGGGTCCAGAGACGTCTCTCCCGTTATTTAGGAGGGGTAAATTCTATCTTGACTGCTCACATCCCATAACATATTTCGTGACATACCCGAAAGCAACCTTTATACCTACCCTGTTACGGAATATCGTTTGGAAGCCCCTAAGTGTGCTACTACATATTCTGGAATCAATGACGATCTCAGGTCTAAGGATTTTGCAGGTACACCATTTAAGATGATAACTGATGGCATATTAAAATAACAATCCCAGCAGTATTTCAAAGTGGGTCTATCCAACTCTATGTTCACTAACATGAGTCCACATCACTGATTTGATATCTCTATGTCTATGATCTGTGAAACTTGATCATCAATCAGACAAATGTGCTAATCTATAAATCATCACCGTCCCACATGACGATATGAGATTAGGGATCGTTTAGAATAACATCGTAACACGGAGAGTTTCACAAACAAGTCACGCACTTGTTGATCAATGTAAAAGATGTTTATTCAAGGAACAAGATAACCAAATATCCAAATATACACTAGCATGGACAAGATACTTTTTCTCACATATACTGGACTCACTCACGCAAGTATCTAATACCCATAGAGCTCAAGTGCACCTCATGCTTGGGCTGTGAGAGAGGCTTCGTCAACAGATCGGCTATATTCAAATTCGTGTACACCTTACATATCTTCACATAACCTCTATCTATAATCCCATGGATCAGGTGATGGTGCCGCGGTATGTGCTTAGACTTCTGGTGCGACCTAGGCTTCTTGGCTTACGCAATGGCACCACTATTATCACAATAGAGGTCCACTGGACTGAACGCACTAGGGACAACACCCAGCTCAGAAACAAACTTTCTGATCTAAACTGCCTCCTTTGCAGCTTCCGAAGCTGTAATATACTCGGCCTTAGTTGTTGAATCTGTAACCGTTTCTTGCTTGGAACTCTTCCAACTCACTACGCCTCTATTGAGGCAGAACATAAATCCAGACTACGATCGTGAATCGTTCTTGTCAGTTTGAAAGCTAGCATCGGTGTAACCATTTACAATGAGCTCATCCTCATCTCTATAGACCAGGAACATATCCTCAGTTATTCTCAAGTACTTAAGGATACTCTTTACTACCACCTAGTGATTTTCACCTAGGTTTGACTGATATCTGCTTGTAACACTTGGAGCATAAGAAATATCTAGGCGTGTACAAAGCATGGCATACATGATGGATCCGATTGCGGAGACATACGGAATCGCACTCATCTTCTCCAGCTCATCAGGTATCGAAGGGCACTGACTCTTGCTGAGAGAAATACCATGTGACATTGGCAAGAAACCTTTCTTGAATTCTGCATATTGAACTGTTTCAATACCTTGTCAATGTACATACTTTGGCTTAATCCAATTAGCCTTCTTGATCTATCTCTATAGATCTTTATACCTAAAATGTATGCTGCCTCTCCAAGATCTTTCATTGAGTAATTTTTTCTCAACGAAGTCTTGATAGCATCTAACATAGGAATGTCATTTCCGATCAACAATATGTCATCTACATATAAGACCATAAACATAAGTGAGCTCCCACTAGCCTTTTTATAAACACAAGACTCTTCTTCGTTCTTGATGAAGCCAAACCCTTTGACTACCTCATCAAAACGAAGGTTTCAACTCCGAGAAGCCTGCTTTAGCTCATAAATGGACCTTTACAGCTTACAAACTTTTCCAGCACTCTCTAGATCATCAAGACCTTCAGGCTGTGTCATGTACACATCTTCACTTAGGTTTTCATTAAGGAAAGCCGTCTTGACATCTATTTGCCATATCTCATAGTCATAAAATACGGCAATTGCTAGGATGATCCGGATAGACTTTAGCATAGCGACGGGCGAAAATATTTCATCATAATCAACACCTTGAATATGCCTGAAACCTTTCACCACCAATCATGCTTTATAGATGTGAACATTTCCATCAACGTCTATCTTTTTCTTAAAAATCCATTTACATTCGATAGTTTTTACACCATCAGGTGGATCGACTAAGTTCCAAACTTGATTCTTTCGTATAGATTCTAACTCGGATCTTATAGCTCCAAGCCATTTCTCAGAGTCTGGTCCCATCACCGCTTTCGAATAGGTCTTAGGTTCATCATTGTCCAACAATAATATGTCGCGCTGCCTGGTGGTCAAAAATACAAACCGCTCGGGCGCATGACTCAACCTCTCCGACCGACGTGGGGCTGGTGTCTCGACAACAGGTTCTGCAACATCTTGCATATCGAGTTCTGGTTTAGTAGAAGCTGAAACACTTTCTAGTGGTTCTTGAACCTCTTTGAGTCGCACCATGCTCCCACTAACCCTTTTCGAGAGAAACTCTTTCTCAAGAAAAACACTATTTTGGGTGACAAACATTTTTCCCTCTTCCCGGTTATAAAAGTAATATCCTTTGGTTTCTCTAGGATACCCCACAAAGAAGCATTTATCAGATTTGGGAGTGAGCTTATCAGACGTCAAACGTTTTGCATAGGCCTCACAACCTCATATCTTTAAAAAAAACAACCCGAGACGCTTTCCAATCCATATCTCATATGGTGTCCTCTCTACAGATTTAGATAGAACTCTGTTTAGTATGAAAGCAGCAGTTTCTAAAGCGAATCCCAGAAAGACAATGGAAGATCAGTTTGACTCATTATCGACCGGACCATGTCCAACAAAATTCGGTTCCTCCGCTCGGACACCCCATTCCACTGAGGTGTACCAGGTGGAGTCAGCTGTGGAATAATTCCATACTGCTTTAGATGATCATTAAACTCATGTCTCAAATATTCACCTCCATGATCCGATCACAGAAATTTAATTGTCATGCTAGTATGATTTTGTACCTCATTTTAGAATTCCTTGAACTTTTCAAAGCATTCTGACTTATGCCTCATCAAGTAGACGTAACCATATCTACTAAAGTCGTCGGTAAAAGTTATGAAGTACTGAAAACCACATCTGGTTGTAGAACTCATTGATCCACATACATCAGTATGTACAATGGCCAATAATTTATTTGCCCTCTCACTTTGACCAGTAAAAGGCGTCTTAGTCATTTTGCCAAGCAAACAAGACTCACATGTGTCAAATGATTCAAAATCAAATGACTCCAAAAATCCATCTCTATGGAGCTTCTGTATGCGCTTCTCATTTATATGACCCAAACGACAATGCCAGACATAGGTGAGATTCAAATCATTGAGTCGAAGTTTCTTCGTATTAATGTTATAGACATGCGTATCCTCAAGATTCAGAATATATAAGTCATTCAACAATAGACAAACATCATATAGCATACCACTTAAAAATATCGAACAATACTTGTTCTTTATTACGAATTTAAAATTGTCTTCCTCTAAACATGACGAAGAGATAATGTTTCGACCTAAGGCGGGAATAAAATAACAATTATTCAGTTCCAAAACTAATCCTGAGGGTAGCGACAAATAATAAACGCGGACGACCAACGCAGCAACTTTTGCACCATTGCCGACGCGAACATCCAATTCGCCTCTTACTACTTCCTAGTCCTTTTCAGCCCCTACAACGATTTACAAGTGTGAATCATTGATCCGGTATCAAATACCCATGAATCATTTGGACGAATAGCAAGATAAATTTCAATAACATTTATACATAAAGCGAAAGTCATACTTTCATTCTTTTTCTTTTGTTCTTCCAAGTACAACTTGCAATTCCTTCACCAATGACCAAGCTTATGGCAGTGGTGGCAAGTGTCAGAGATGGCGGGGCCTGACTTAAACTTTCCAGTTGAGTTAGACTTAGAACTCGAGATCGCATTTGGAGCTTTAGCCTTTCCCTTACGCTTTCTCTTTTTATTTTCCTTTTGAACCATCACCACATGACTAGGATTTTTCTTAAGGCTTTCCTCAGCTGTCTTGAGCATCCATACAATTTAGCCATGCTCTTCTGCATGCTATTCATATGAAAATTCAGAATGAACGGCTCGAAGCTCGCAGGGAGCGACTACAGAATCACATCTGTGGTCGAATCTTTATCAAGAGCAGACCCAAGTTTTTTCAAGTTCTCAATGTAACCAATCATCTTGATCACATGAGGACTCACTGGACTGCCTTCCACAAATCTGCACGCAAACAAGGACTTTGAGACATTATACCTCTCAATATGTGCTTGGTTCTCAAGCATGCCTTTGAGTCCCACGATCATATCGTTGGCATCCCTGTCCTCATATAGCTTCTGAAGCTCAGAAGACATGTAGGCAGGCATGAGACAGCTGACATCAACTGAATCATTGGTGTGCTTCTAATAAGCCCGCCTATCAGTAAGTGGTGTATCATCCTATGGTTCATCGGGGTGGGGTTCCTCTAGAATATAATCATTTTTCTCCTGCTTGAGAATAATTCTCAAGTTTTTGTACCCATCAATAAAATTTGTTCCAGATAATTTCTCCCTCTCAAGGATAGATCGCAGATTAAAAACAGAAGTGTTCTTTGCAGTAGGTGTCATGATCTACAACAAAATGCAAGGTTCAGCACTATGCTATGTTAATCTTCAATCAAATAAAAGATGTACCACAATATGTAAAATGATTGCTTTCCCCCTAACGACATATTATGGGACAAGATCCATATTTATCTAACTCCTAGTGAGCTTTGGCATCACTGCTAGAAGATTAGTGACATAGGTAAGCAACACTTGCTAATCACATCCTATGTGACTCTTGTTCGTTGGGGTAGCATCCAATGCTCGACTCTCAACTCCATGCTCTAAAGCCCAAAACCATTTTGATAGCTTTGTTAAGCAAACCAATACTATGTATATGGTTGTCTGATATCCACTCTAACTGATTAAGATAAAAGATGGCACTCTGCTTTGGCAGACCCACCATGTATGATCAAAACCTTTGTAGGTGCAGCTATTGGAAAGAGCATCAATACTTAATTTTCTGAGGAAAACTATTCTAACACGGTAACGATGCCTACCACACACAAAACATGAAAGAATAGTATGACAGGAATATAAGTAAACATCACAGGCAATCATATTAACTGTGACATAGTATGGCCCTCTCGTATGGTGATCTCTATCTTTATGGTTCATGTTCTTCGGGTCATCACGCTTCAGACCTCCATGAACTTATATCAGTCTATTACATCTAATAGCACTATACTAATTACATGAGCAAAAGCATCACATGTCAACGCGCAGGTCATACAATATTTGAACAGTCTTGGACTGTAATCAACCATGACACGCAGGCCATGTTATTACATTCATGTATCTTATACATTTGCAAGGTCATACCAGTCACAATATTTCCCGCAAAAACGAGTTATGCGGAATCTAGACGTGACTGAACCAAACCCGGAACTTTCGGCTCAGAGGCCCGGAACTTTCGGTCGAAGGGCTCGGAACTTCTGGCTCAGGGCCGGAACTTCCGAAATCAACCTTCTGACTCGAATTTATTTAGGCCCGAAACTTCCGGGTCATACCCGGAACTTCCAAAAATAACCTTCTGCACGGAATTTATTTCTGTCCGGAACTTCCGGTTCAACCAGAACTTCTGGACCTAGAACTTCTGGTCTAACCAGAATTTCTAAAAATAATATTCTGTATCAAAAATTATTTTGGCCCGGAACTTCTGGGTCATACCCAGAACTTCCGAAAATCCGATGAAAAATAATAGATCCAATCTATTTCCATCACATATCACCTATATGTGATCGATCCAGATCGAACACTACGCACGTAGGCTCTGATATCACTGTTGGGTTATGGGGAGGCTACACTAACGCTTAATTTCAAAAATTTACCCTGTTAGCCCAGGAACCATGCGTGTAATGGGATCATGGATCGTTACCTCAAGCAACGAGATGCGCTCAAGCAGCGGAAGTAGAGTCGATGAAGCGCATCCTCGAGCTACTCCTCACGTTTCCGTCCGTTTGTCGGCGGCGAAGACAACGTAATCCGGTGATCTCTACAGGAGAAGATCAGCACCGATGTAGCAGCAGTGCCTCTATGGTATCTACACGTACAGGGACAGGATCACCTCGCGTCGGTGTGCTAGCACCGCTCACGAGATCCGGGAGATCGATCACAACGATTGTGATTCGGGAGAGAGGAGAGGTGGCGGCTAGGGTTCAAAACCAGGAGTAACAGCCAGCAGCCTTTTTGTGCCAGCCCCTCCTCTTTTTATATAGTGCCCTGTCACGGACCTTTAATCTATATTAAAACCTAAGAAATCTAATATGTTTGCCTGGACCAGAACTTCCGGTTCTACCCGGAACTTCCGAAAACAACCTTCTGTATCGAATTTATTTCGACCCGAAACTTTCGGTTCGTCTAGGCAGGTCCGGAACTTTCGGTCCAACCAGAACTTCTAGCTCCTCTAGAAACCGAAACTGGGGCTGGCCCAAAACTTCCGGTCTAACCGGAACTTTTGGATGCTCCAGAACCCGGAACTTTCGGCCTCTGGCCAAAACTTTTGTTTCCCCAGAATTCTCTTGGGCACAATTCCATCACAGAGTTCAATGCATAACTCAGAACATTATTTTTTGATCTCTAGATCCAAAAAGGAGCAGTATAGAATGGATAAAACCTTATTTTCTTAGTAGAAGGATACGGTGAAGAAACCAAACAAACCTTCACTGAGGAAAGAGAGATCAACCTGGGTGATAGGTGCAACTTTTGCTTCTAACATAGCTTCAGTTGGGGAAAATGATGTTGACCTAATGCTCATCATACAAGGATCCTCTCCAATATATCGCACAGTACAAAGTGCATTTCCAGCATAAATTGGCCTGAATTCAGAAGCATAGTTATCATTCACATCATGGAATTTCCAATTTTGGACGACATCTAGCATTGAGTTGACTATGTTAAAAGTACAAAGGTATACAATGCATATGGATAAAAGGAAAGAACTCTCTTTGGGCGCAACAGTGAGCACACAAGGTTAACAGTTGTGAGCCCACCCACTCAAGGTTGGGTCACTGGTGGGAACGAGTCTTATCCTCCGCACCATTTTTTTCGTACGGATAAAAAAGTCCCACAGAAGAAACATATTGGACTGCAAGCAGAAAGAATTGCAGAAGTTGGCCATGTGCTCGTGGGAAACTGGATCCATAAACTAATAAGATTATCGTCCAACGAAATTGGAAATTGAAAAGACCAATGTTAATCAGCAATTCAGCATTAGAAAGGGCACCAAAGCAGACTGAAAATGAACAAAGCAATGCCATAGACTACGAAGAGCAATTCATGGCAGGTTCAGTATGAAACAATAGATAGTCTGGAGACTGCACATAATAAAGTAGGAGCTTGCGAATAATGGGACGTGGTTCATGTACTCAACATGTGCACATAGTCCACTGCAAAACCTCATGCTATAACCTTGACTATCAACAGAAATGTGTGCACTACACAGAATGGCAGACGGGCTAACATTATTCGGCATTCCACATTCTCTGTGAGATGCTAAGATTCACAAAAAGGAGTATGATGGCAAAC
>KE372711.1:1030953-1041334 GCA_000418225.1 Zizania latifolia | reverse complement strand
CTCCAATCCGGCAGCGGCGAGCGAAGCGTGAATCGACTCCAAGTTGCAGTGCAGCGCACCGAGCTGCCGCTCGTCGGCTCTGACGACGATGCCACTGACATTGAGGTGCAGGTTGGGCACGACAACTCCATGGACAAATGAGCCGGCAAGCTGCTTCGCAGTGCACGGCCTTGTGCTTCGCCGAAACGGCTTCAAGAAGAGGTACACATTTTGCTGCTCAGTGACCACCGAGCTGGACAGTATCTTCACTTGTGCTGAACCATATGAGCAGTCAAGAGATGCTCCTGAAACGAAAAATCGTCCCCAAAAAATATATTTTTGTCATCAAAGGTATACTTCGATAAAGATTTTATCGATTCTTATGCTACTGCATCAATAGAAATCAGAGAGATTATGCTCATCATGAGCTATGTCAGCTATGATAGGGAATTAGGGATATAGTTTCAGAGAACAGAATATGGGATACTGACCTGAAGAGCAGATAGTTTCAAGCAGGAAGATACAGAAGAAGAGGATGGTGAGAGCAACAGACCAAGGAGTTGCCATTGAAGCAGTTAGAAGTTTTTGCAAGGATATATCTGTCTGAGCAAGCTCTGATGAAGGAAATGGAGCTGGAAATGGGCAATGGGGAAGGAAGGGTAGGAGAAAGGAGGGCAATGCAACTTAAGGAGGAGGGAAACAAGGGCTGTGTGCTACAAAGTGGAAAGCTTAAGCAACAGGGAAAAGTAGCAAAAGTGGATGATAATTGTTTTATATAATGCAATGCACGCCCCCTTTTTTTACTTTGAAAAGCAGCATAGAAATACATATATCCTTTGTTCCTATAGAGAAAAAATGGCTCGATGTGAGCACTACGATTTTGCTTATTCATAAGCCAGTTTAAGCTTAACAGTCTAAATGAGATGTTGTCTAAATTTTTTTGAGAAGTTCACTGTCTTGTTTTAAACATCCTCTGAAATCCAAGCTTATTTTTTATGTAGTATAGTGAAAATATTGTATTACTCTTAAACTTGTTTTGTTGTTGTTTATTGATAGCATCATTATTTGAGACATTTTTTTATATTAGATAAAGTGGAGATCTAAATAAGCTCGAAAAGTCTCAAAACAAAAGCTTTTTTAATCAACAAGATCCAATATGGGTTTATGGTTTATTTAAACCATAAGGTTTGCCGTCTAAACAATTCATATCTTTTTCAGAGCTATAATACAGTTATGAGTTGTCTAGAAGGGGGTAAGTGCATTCTGTATATTTGCATTCAAGAAAACAAAATTATGTCTTCCTGTCACTGGGATCATTTTCCCTCTGAACTGCAACAGCTCTGCGAGTGAATTGCAGCAATTATGTAGGAGAAAACAATGTTCAGAATCATGTCAAATTGTTTGTACACTGCCTCATGTGCCATGCTTCTGAAGGCTGGGCTGTCCCCATTTTAATTTCAAGGAAAGAAGTGTGCATACAGAAGGCAACCAATTAGCACTGCTGCTTGTCCACACAAAAATGCTTGGATAAAAAGTCTGGGGTTCAGTGATAAAGTTACTTTCTCCGATGACTATTGCACATGATCCTGATCGAATCTTCTTGCATTGATCGATGGTGCATGGCCATAATCTGCAATGCATGCTCACAAACATTCTGGTGGAGCTTTGCACAATGAGGAGACTTACCTTTGATTCAAGAAGAGAAAACAAATGTACTAGGACAGGTTGAGAACACTAGCAACATTGAGCTTTTGGACCAGCTGAACCAGATGGACAGTAAGCAACTAAGCATGACCCTCCAAAAGGCTGCCGTTGGTTGCTCATGCCATGTGCACTTGAAACTTTGAAAGATCAGTGTATGATCTCTGGAATCATATGGGTAAAAGGTGAAAGTATGTGCACATCTCCCTTCAGAAATATGTTGCTATATCCTTCTCCACACAAAGATTTCCATTGGACCAGGCCAGTGCAGAGGTCCAAGCTGAACAAGCTTAACCTTGAAGAGTAAGGCAATGAGAATCTGGAAATAAATTCTGTATTGTGAGCTTCAAAGTCATTCATGTGGGGAACTTGTCTAGATTGATGTCACGTGAAGAATTGAGTTAATCCGACGGCGAAAGGTGTAGAAAATAAATTCTTTTTTTTTTTGAATGGCAGCGAGAGATTCGCCGTAAAATATATTAAGAAGGGTAAAAACCCCAGGAAGAGAAATTACAGGTCAGGGGACATAAACATAGGTAGAGGGTACACTTTGAAAGAAGAACTAAGGCTGGGATCCTAGAGATCCATCGATTGGGTGAAATTAGTGAAGTCACTAATCACCAACTCGCTAACATGAGAGATCAATTCATAAGCGGAATTGAAGACACACCTATTGCGTTCCTTCCGAACAT
Source organism: Zizania latifolia (assembly GCA_000418225.1). Lineage (NCBI taxonomy): Eukaryota > Viridiplantae > Streptophyta > Magnoliopsida > Poales > Poaceae > Zizania > Zizania latifolia. The sequence goes on along the minus strand of KE372711.1, from coordinate 1,038,962 downwards.
TCCACCACAAATAGATGACTAGGCCGCTAAATTTTTTTTTTGTTGGCCGACGGGATCAACTTGGATGCCTTGTGCCACCAAATTTGTGGTGAGTCTGCAAAATTGATGGGCGGTATCCCCACAAGGTGAAAGTGTATTGCCACCAGGGACCAAACTTGCACCGTGAAAGAACACACGCAGGCGAGGTGTTGTGGTGTTTCAGGTTCAATCAAGCATAGATGGTAAAAAGGATAGCGTTGCCAGCCACGCTTGAGAATATTGTCTGCTGTCGTAATCTTGTGCGTAATCAAAGTCCATGTAAAGAATTTGCATTTGGGTTCAGCCATTCCCTTCCACAACTTTAGGGGTGGGTTTCAAAGTTCTCCCCGTGAGGACCCCTAGATTGTCAACACAAAGAGGATTAGGGTGATCTAACAGCGGAGGACGTAAGAAATAAATTGTTTGGGGGCTAGGCTTCAAAGTCATACTCATGAGGACCCGTCTGAATTGGCAACATCTAGAGGACCAAGGTAATCTCACGGTGAAGAGACAATCCAAACAGAATCCTCACCGGAAGGAGTTTAAAGCTCACATACACAGAATTTATTTCCTGAGAATCTGCAAGTCACGGGATATAATATATTCTGTTCTGTCGCATGTTGACAGAATCAGGAAGTGGCTAGCAGTCAACTGGTTCCATCAGCCCGGACTGTTCTGAAGAATTCTTCACTGAAGATTTCTGAAAATCAAACAAGTACACACATATATTGTTTTCGAAATTTGGACGAGGAAGTTTTGATTGGTTTCCACTTTTTCAGACGCATCAAATTGAAAGGCAAAAGCGGGGGCAGATTGCATGGCTTTTTTCCTGAATCATCACCACCCATTAGGAAATAAAGAGCGGCAGACAGGAAGAGAAAGATCGATGTGCATATGCAGAGACGATGTCGATTTCAGGCTTGAAACATGGTAGGTGTCTTTGTTCAGCTTTTTAAAACAGTTTTTCGATTAGAAACATAAAATCTGAACCAAACACCTCACCTATGTAACCAAAAATGTATATCATAAAATCAGCTTTTCTAATCAGTAATTTTTTGTCGATAAAAAGTAAAAATTATCCGTCCATCGTAAACTTATTATACCCACTATTAATTAAGATATAGAATCATCATTTTAATCGATAAGCTTAAAATAATCGTTCAACCATAAATCTATAGCTATTCTGATCAAATAACTTTATAATTATTCTATAGCTCATAATCTACAATAATTTTTCACAACTCACAACTTAAATCGTTTTTTCAAATTTACGGCTTAACCAAACACACCCTACCCTCTTCTAACCTTGATTTGGATGTGCCAGTGGCTATTGAGCTAACCCGGTCACTTCTCTTCTTTTCTTTTTCTCCAAAGGTAGTGTGATAAGATCACATCTTTTTCTTAGGCAAATGTGATTATGACGAGGCTAAACAATGTCATCCAAAACCCCAAAGCCCAGTGGCCACACCAGAAGATAGCACTTGCATGGACCAAACGTTTTGTCTACGACTGCAAGCTTTCTACTGGCGTCTAAGAAAAATGCCAGATTTGACGTCGGATCTCTCTCGTTTACGTCGTGAATGTTATGATTAGATTTAAAAACTACTGCTCCTTACAAAAAAAAAGACTTCATTATAACACTTAAACTTTATCCCAAAATGACTTTACTTATGCTCACTTCATCTAAAAAACTTTAATTAAAACATTTACACCTTATTCTAAAAAGATCTAATAACCTATTTTTATTTGGTTTAAGAAATAAAATCATTCCATCGTTATAATTGAGATAGAACGGTTTCATCGCACGTCATTTCTAAATCAAACGCACCACGAAATATAGCAATTGACTTCGCCAGTAAACACTTTGCTTAATGGCTAAGGCCAAGAGCCATGCATGCATGCACAATATATTGCACGTGCAGGGAAAAGGTAGCAGCATACGCACACACGCACGAGCATACACGTCGGATTGGAACATCACACGCATGCATGAGAGCAACAATTAACCCAATCTATGTATGGACGTGCATGCATATGGTTGCTTGAATGGGCGGCCAGCCATGGAAAGTGAAGTAAAGCAGCCAAGCCAAGGAGCAGACTTTTAAAGTTTGTTTCGACTTCTAGCAGCTATAGCTACTGTTGAATCTGAAACGAAAATAAATATACTAGATTTTGAACCTAAATTATGAGAATCAGTAGCTACAGAATCTATAAATAAATTAGAATCTAGAAGCTAAACATCAGCTTCTTTAGATTCTTACCAACTAGACACTTAGATAAGCTAGCTCTAGCTAAACATACACGCCCTTATGTTCCACATTTATCCAGCTGACCATCCACCATCTCATCCATACTATAAAACGATTTTTGCCGTCATCCTGGTTTCATTTTTACATATGACTTATAAGCAAATCCACGTGTAATAATGGAGAGGGGTCCTATCGTCTAGAACCGCACGTGAATTTTTACGTGCGACTCCTTACGTAAAACAATTCTTCTAAGTAACTATACGCAGAAATTATTATTTTAATAGTCGTTTCATCACAAGAACCGCTTGTGAAAATGACGTGGTTCATATGTAAGAACTAAGAAACCACGAGTGAAAACAAAATTACCCTCTATTAAGAATCATAATTATTTCATTTCAGGCTATTTTGATCAATTAATTAGAATTATGTGCTGTTCTGATCGCAATTTGAATGGCTTACACTGCTAGGATGCGTAAAACTTAAGAGAAAAAACTTAATGCAAACCATGGCCCAATAGAAAAAACTGGGCCGTACATACTCAGCAGCTGGAAGCTGTACCCCATGCATCGTTGGGCCTACAGTGGTCACTGTGGCAGAGTAAATGGGCCCATGCAGAATTACAGAATGGTCTTTTGCCTGGTCCTGTGCAACACAGTGCAAGCAGCTAGCTAGCAGAGCCAAACAATTTAAGGGTGAGTTTGGTTCAAGAATCTGGTGTAGAACCAAAAGCTTGGAGTCATCTTGACACATGAATATTTCTTGTAAATTTAGGATAGTTTCATTTAAAAAAAGTCAGATACAACTATCCTAGCGCAGTCACGCTCGCACACGAGGTCCTTCCCATCACACATCTATCCCACACCACACGGTGGAATACGACAAGCTCAACAGAGCCACTGGCGTGGGAGAGGGTGAGCTTGGTGGATGGATTCTTCAAAAAAAACATAATAGTTCTATCCTTTAAACTAAATAATCATTCAAAGCTAGAGATCATCTATCCTACTCCACTCTCAAACCAAAAACATCCTAATTACCCTCACATGATATGATAGGATATGAACTCACTAGCTAGCTTATAGGTATTCATTAATCATTAGTAAAATACTGACGATCTCGCTAGCTAATGGCCGTAACTACGAGTATTAATTTGTTGGTTGCTTAGAACATATTTTCAGAGAAGGATGCAAATATAAAACAGTGCCTGGACGATGGGTTAAAAATAAAAGTGAATTTATAATAATTATTTAAGAATTTAAAATAATTTTTCGATAGTTTCTATATATTTTAAAAAGAAACTGTATACTTTGTCTCTAATAATTTCGTTTCTAGTCCTGAAGGAACAAGACGACGATGCCCGCTAGTAGGCAGCAGATCAAATTCCATTTGCATCGCTCGCGCATTATTGGCGAGATAGATAGCTTAGCATAGCATATATTCAGGCCTCGATTCTGAGTTTGCAGGAATCGATTTGCCCGTGGTTATCATCCACCCGGTGTCCCTGTCGCTGTATGGATATATTGTTTTCCAGATTATGAAATTAAGATCTCTTTAGAACGAAGAAATTTGAAATAAATATGTGTGTGTGTAAAATTCATGTGTTTTTAGTTTAGAGATGAAGTGGGCTGTGTTGTTCATCTCTCTCTGGCTGGCTGGATGGATAGATCGGCAGATGCCTAGCTCTGCTGGTGCATGGGTTCGTGGACCAGACACACGTACAAATGATATGCGTGTGTGGTCCGAGTGTCCGACCAGAACAACCAACCCCTGTAGCTACCTTCTTCCATAAGAAAAGCCGGCATCATAGTACTCAGTTTTATGTCATCCGTTTCATATTATAAATCTTGTATTTAGTCTTACATCATCCGTTTTATATTCTAAATCTCGTTGTTTGATTTTTTTTAGTTAAGTTTTTCTAACTTTAAACAAAAATTAAAAAATAATAATATTTATAATATCAAATAAACTCAGTGTTAAGACATGTTTGATAGTGGGTTTAATGAAAATAATTTTTTTATAGTTGATATATTTTTGTAAAAATGTTCCAACTTAAAAAAAATTGACTTATAGAAAATTGAATTTCTTATAATATAAAGGTAAAAAAAGTTAGCTACCTTAATTTTCCAGCCTCACTGCCCTTAGTCCAGTCTTGGTCGTCACCTGCTTTTTGGATACAACATTCACGCCATTCGCCGTTTAATTTGCCTTTTTCTTTTAAAAATAATTTTATAACAAGAATTTTGTATCGGTAGCAAACGTCATCAGACCCTAATATAATATTTAAAAGTAGGTTCAAAAATATAAATTTTGTAATAACTTTTTAGAGGCGAAATCAATATAACATGGAGTATATATTATTAACATATATGCAATCTCCCTATCTAGTACGGTGATACTGTGTGATCGGTTTTGTGCACAACAGTTTGGTCCAAATAAAATCAGGTGGCCGTCGTTTCACGGCGACACAAAGTCTAAATCACGGATCTCGAATATCAACTCTGGTGATGCCTACTTGCATTGTATCGCTCACCTACCAACAATTAATAGGGCATGTACAAGCCAATAATTCATAGTCAAATATTACAATATTAAAATTTTAATTTATCAAAAATATTGGAATTTATATGAAAAAATAATGTCAGTAGATTTTTTGAATCGGCATGAAAATAAAAAACATCAGTATTTCATTAGATTTTGGTAGAGTTTTGATATTTTTGTTTGAATTTCACTCAATTTTCATGGTTTTCACGTTTATCGTGACTTTATCACTAACATGTAAATCTGATGATGCTGAAGCCAACATAACCTCTCTCCGAAATTTCGTTTGCGAAAGAAGTTGCAAACCCTGCGGGGGGATGCATCTTGCTGCAAAGTTCTTGATTCTTTTGTCTGACTGATAACAATGTTCTTGATTTAGGCTAGCACAGCACTGAATTGTTGCATACAGTGGTCCAAATACAAACTGCATCAGAATCTACATTATTAAGCTTGTCTGCAAATTGATTTAGTTGAGCATTTGACAGGAGGTGGATCATGATTCACGAACTGTGCAAGCAAGGACAGGAGAAGAAAAAAAAAGGAGAGTATGAAATGTCAGCTCCAAACAAGGCCAGCAGAAACAACAATCTGGCAACAGTTTCTGGTTCTGTGTGCCCAACAGTTCAGCATGGCCCACAAACACGTAGATGCCTGCACGGTGGCCCACCAGTCAGCAGCGGCACAGGCCGATCGATGTGCATGGTGATTGACAGGAAGCCCACGTGAGACTGCAGGTTTCTACGTCCCTGACAGCATGATCCTTCTACTAACGCAATTCTGGAGCACTTCGATTTGGCTGGAACTAACCTGGAAGCGTCATCGAATGAGGATTAATTACTCTTCTAAACAGCTTATTACTGATAGCTCTACATTTATTGTCTATAAATGTATAAAAGTCAAAAATTATTGTCAAATAAGACATAAGCACATTCATGTTTCAAAGCTTTAATTTCTGGGTTTATTTGCATCTCCAGGTTACCTAATAACAAAAAAAATGTATAGACCGATTCTCTTTTGAACCAACTGTAAAAACAAAAGTATGTGTCTGCAAAAATCATTTTCATAGTAGTGTGAACAGCACAAAAGTCTTATTGACTTTTGTATATTTTCTGATTGACTTGATGGCAAATCACAGGATGACGAAGTGATAATCTTGTGTTAGCACTGGCAACATTAAGCGTGGGGGCCTCAACATGCATGACGCCATACTCCAAATCACGGTCTTAATTAAACTTACTTTCTGGTCATAATGGCAGTGTGTCAACTATATATGGTGGCTCCCTGATGATTGATAAGGCCACGACTACGTCCATCCCATCAATACTTAACTTTCGTTTGCAAGTATAATACCTGTTCCACCGTATAGAAACACGCTATGTATTAAGTAATGGTAATGACAATAACTAATGTATATTCTCATGTTCTTTTACTAATTTTTGAGAATTATATATGACTAATGATGTCATCACAAGAGAGTGAAGGCACGTTAAAATAATCCAGCATGAGAAGATAACAGCATGGCTTGTCATCTGTCGTGTCGTGATAACAGCATGCATGCATTCCCTTTTATACAACTTGAAGCTTTATATCTTTCTTTAGCAAGCACTGATATTTTTTGTGGTATAGAGCAGATTTTTCCTTAGATTTATGGAGCAATCGTTTGTTGTTGCCAGTTGCCACACAAGTTTCCATGTGTGCCTTTACTTGTGGGATGGATTTGAAGTTGTATAGATAGGGAAAGTTAGCTCCATCCTTGCTATATAAAATGTTGAAAGCATAAGCTCCGTTTGTAAAAATAAAAATAAAAATTTAGTAATGTTTGTTTCCGTTCTAACTCCACTAGTAAAAATCTAGGAACTAAAACTCTCGCTAACAAACCTTTAAGGTGATCTCAGCAATTTAAGATCCTGCCTTATTTTTGTGGCGTTTCTTGCTAGCTATTACATATGTACTCGAGTGATTTAATGACAAATTGCACGGCACACGTATGCAGTTGAAGACGTGTTCTCCCTCCTACGCAATTTGAAACGGACCGGCTTTGGTCCAACGCCTCTAAATCTGACTTTTTCACAACGAGCTTACTTGAAAGCTTTTCAAACAATTACAACTACTCTAGGATATAAAGTTTTTTAAATAGTCTAAATTATAGTTATAGATTATAAAACAAAATAGATATAAAATTCAGAAACAGAAAAACACTAATTTCTTTATATTCTTAAAACTTTTCGAACTGTCCCAATATCCGACAAACTTTGCCAGCGTCATACACTTCAATGCTTCCTAACATGTTACCAGCTAACACTCAACAACCTTGCATCTACAAAATAACAAATGTCGCTACAAATGTAGGAGAGTGAAATACATTGCATGTATTACATATTAGTACTTTAGCATTTCCATCCTTAGTATAACTCTATAATACAAAGAAGCGTGGGAAGGGATAATCGAATACAGGTGCCCTTTGGAACAACTTAAATCAAGATTGGGATTAAATTGGTAGCGAATTGTTTTACCAAAAGGAAAAAATATTTGTAGCTTACGGGATAATTACAATCTAAGAATGAACTAATAATCATAATTGACCAGATTATCTAGACCGCAGACCTAATTTTATACACATACTTTTCAAAGGTACTCTAATTACCTGTAAATTGCTACTCGATATAAAAAATAATTGATATGCTATCAATCACCTAAGGGCATTCGAGTTTTTTCGCTCTTGACATAGGATAATCAGTCTCAATAATTAGGTTCATCAAATTATGTTATAATTATGATTATTTTGAGATATTCCAAAGGACCATAATGATAACTGAGATCTAAACTTTGGAAAACTTGTGCTAACAAACTTGACTGTGTCATGTATATACCAGAAATTTATATAGTAAACATGCAATAATGCAAAAAAACAATAACAACATTAACAACTCACATCCCAAGTAGAACATGACAAATAAAAAGGAAAACGGCTACCTGCATGAGTTATTTTCCCCTGGCGGAGCAAATCGTCGTGTAGCCACCCCGGGTGCTCCATGCAATTTGGGCCCCGCTACTTGTACCAGACCATCTCGCTATGCGTCCCCATCGCCTCCCCCCGTCTCCGCCTTTTTGCTCTTTCCCCTCCCCTCTTCCGCTCCCGTCTCCTCTGTTCTCCGCGACTCGGTTTAGTAACTCCATTCCCACCAAAATCTTGCTCCCAAATTCCCC
>KE372711.1:999231-1014257 GCA_000418225.1 Zizania latifolia | reverse complement strand
GCAATGTCTAAATATTGTAATATTTCTTGAAATGCAGGTGCTTCGTTTTTCCTGAAACATGAACGTTTTGCACTCCTTATCACCTGCATATATTCAATGTATTGTGCAAGAAGCTATGTCGGATGGCTTGGATTACTTTTGAGCCTGAACTTATCTTTCATCTCAAGTGATGTTCTAGTGCAGTTCCTAAAGAGAAATGTAGACAATAACAGATCTAGTGGCTCTTCAAGGAACTCTGAGCAAAGTTCAGGCAGATCAGGCCTCTTTGGAGAATTTCGTCAATCATCTGGAGATAATACCTCACAGTCTGGAAATGCTCAACCATCTGACCGGGGCCCTGGTGATCCTTCAACTAGCGGAGCTGAGAAAGAGTTGACCTCTGAAGATGAAGTTTCTCGTTTACTGAACTGCACTGATCACTATTCGGCGTTAGGTTTCCATCGTTATGAAAATATAGATGTATCATTACTCAAGAGAGAGTATAAGAAAAAGGTGATGCTATAAACATGAAATATATAATTTGTATAGTGCTTTATTTTTGTAAATGTCTTTCCACTCTATTACTTGTGTGCTGCAAAATTGCAGTATATAGTGTTATTTGCTAATTAGATTTAATAATTTTGCAGGCTATGTTAGTGCACCCTGATAAGAACATGGGCAGTGATAAAGCTGCTGATGCATTTAAAAAACTTCAAAATGCATATGAGGTTTTCATCTATTTCTTGTTGAGTTAACCACAGATCCAATTAAGATCACATGTATTAATGAGGCCCCAATTCAAAATACACAGGTTCTTCTTGATTCTTTGAAACGGAAGTCATACGACGATGAGTTAAGGCGGGAGGAGCTATTGAACTATTTCAGACGGTTTCAGAGTGCTTCTCAAAAGGTATTCTTAGATATACTATTTCTCCCAAAATCTTCTTTCTTTGAAGTAGATCTAAGCAGCATTGTGAGATACTAGCTGCAATTGCCTGTACCCCCATCAACACTGGTTGGCACTGGTGAGACGAAAACTGTCTAGTTTAGCTGGAAAGAACCATGAACTATATATGGTGTGTACACACGTAGTTTAGCTGGAAAGAACCATGAACTACATATGGTGTGTACCCACGATTTTTGTGGTGCATGTGGTATAGTCTGCACTGTATCACTAAAATATTCATATATATTTGAAGTAGCATAGAAGAGGATGGGTCTGACTGGGGCTGCTACCAAGTAAAACTGAAGTACTGAACCGGTCTTGGCTGTTTTATGTTATAAATGAACAGTTTGTGTTATTGCCTTATTGGAGAGAGATTCTTGTTATAAATCAATTGTTGGTTCATACGCGCCTTTTGACAGTCGTTTTGGCAGTTAAGATGGTATGACACTTGCAATACGGTCAATCATTATATCTGCCACAAGTAAAATTTTGGTTTACCAAGCTGCTTAGCTGCCATTGAATGTTTTTTGGTTTGTTGTCCATTCACTGAGATGGTCTGACAAAAGTGTCAATGGTACATAACAATATCCACACATTAAGAGAATTTCAGGTTTACTTGCATCGTTAATAGTATAGTAGTATGTGCTGTGCAGTGTGCACTGAAACTTGTCTGTTGGAATGGCCTATTCTTCTAGGTTTTCCTATCTGTTGCTTTAATTTGTACTCATAAATATTTAATGTGGTTTATTATTTTGGTTGGTGTGATATATTTTATTGATTTTTTTCTCTAATTTTTACTAGAGAGGAGGAAGTGGTATTTTCCGACAAGGGTTTAGCCCTTCTGAAGGTGTTGATGAAGGACCTTATGGTCTATCAAGAAGAATAGCCTGCAAGAAATGTGGTGATTGCCACTTGTGGATTTATACAGGAAGAGCTAAATCACAAGCTAGATGGTGCCAGGTATTTTTTTTTGGCATATGGTTATTGATACTTCGACACCATCACTCCTTTGTAGTTTGTATCTGTTACAAAAAAAATTTGTATTCTCTGCACAACAGGACTGCAAAGATTTTCACCAAGCTAAAGATGGGGATGGATGGGTTGAGCAGTCTTTTCAACCTGTTCTATTTGGGTTGCTACACAAGGTAATGTCAGATTATTCTAACTTCTGACATGAATACTTAAAATTCAGCTTCTTTTGAACAAAGGATGATTAGTGTGGCACCTAGCCATCGCAAATGTGCTATGAGCCTATGACTGACATGTAATGGCATGTACTGTTATGCAGCCTGATTTGCCTCATGCATACGTTTGTGCCGGAAGCAACATATTTGATGTCACTGAGTGGTTCATCTGTCAGGTGATTCAGATATTCTTAAATGAGATTTCAGATCCATTCATTAATATTGCTGTTACGAAGTTAAGGCCTTAGGTAGTTTGTTCTTCTAACAATGCTCATGCTCGACAATAGACAGCAGGGCTCGCATATTGTGTGCTGGTAACTATGATCTTTGCTATGTACATATACAATACACTATCACATGATTATGTATTTGAAAATATATTCAGATGCTGTGCGACATGAGTACTATACAGTATTGCCAAAATGTTAAACTATTTCAGCAACTAAAAACTTGTTTTAGGTCATGAGAACTGTGAGCAAGGACATAGCTCCATAAAGGAGAACAATTGTTAATGTTTTTGAAGACTAATAACATCTATGTCAGTTTGAAGTTTTGGCAAAAAGTATGTGTGGAATTTCTCTACTTTCCCTGAAAACATTACGCTATTCATCGTTACAGATAGAGCGGTTGAGGTGTCCCAATGGAGTAATCCACAATTTCATGCAATGATAAATTTGTCTGAGACTGTGTGTCTAGTCAGCAGATAGAAAAGTAAAAGATCTTATGAATTGATATACAATTGTTTTGTTCTTCAGGGAGTGAGATGCCTAGCGAACACTCACAAGCCGAGCTTTCACGTCGACGCCAGCTTGTCAAAGCAGAATAGTGGCAAGGGGAGCACCTCGGCACAGAGGGGTGGAGTCCGTAATGGCGCAAACATGGATGGAGGAATTGATGAAGAGGAGTTCTTTGAGTGGTTGCAGAATGCAGTGCAGTCTGGCATGTTTGAACCGTTTGACGCGCAAAGCGACCCCCCATCTCCTGGAAGTGGAAGCAATGCTAAGGGTAGTAGTAGTAGTAATAGTAATAGTAGTAGTAGGAAAAAGAGGAAGGGCAAGAAGCAGCAATGGTAACTGAAGAAGGTTCATGCCTCTGGTAGGCAGAAGCAAATGGTTTTGGGTATACAGTTTTGCTGGAAAGTGGAAAACGCAATAATAGGTCAATCTCTCAAGGCGATGCCATTGAAAAATCATGATTCGACTTTGCTGTTATATGGAGAATCGAAAAATCGGAGGGAAAAAAGATCATGTATGTGGCAAAGTTTGTTGGGATGCAAATGCAAAATGCACATATGTTTAGGGGGAAATGAATGAATTGCAGGACAGGTAGCGTAAGCTGTAATTTTCCTGCTCGCCATAACCAGAAATCGCATTGGTCCGCTCATGTCTTACTAATAGAACTTAAAGCATCAAATACGTTCCTGCCTGAAGATTTTTTTTTTCTGGCGATGTATGTATGCTCACAAGCGAGGCAGCAATCGAAAGTTCCAAAATTGTAAGTTCACTGGCCAACGAGATCAGCTGAATTAAGAGAGCACATGGTGAGCCCCGAGCAGCAAGTAGATCTAGTTTGTATATATACACACGTGTTGTACCTTGCACGAGCAACATCTCTCCCACAACCACGTCTTTTGCACGCTTTAGTTAACTGTGGAATTAAGGATCCTAATTACAAGCCCAAGCACGGGCACAACACGTACTTACGCCCTTGTGTGTACATGCAGTACTAATTGATTAGATGCTCGTGTGTAGGGTAATTAATTAGCTTGCCGTGTTTAGGGGTAAATAAAAATTTGATACATAGTATCAGATCGTATGATTTTCGAAATTTTTTGATACAGCTAAGCATATGATACACTGTTACAAAAGTCAGAATGCGCACAGTTGCATACATGACCCTACGTACCTTCCTGCATTAAGAAAGTTGCAATTAACTAGATAAAAATATTACATATTAATGGCCGGAGATGTCTAGTAGCCGCTGTTGCAATGGTTAGGATGCGTACGCAAAGCATTAATGTCATGATCAACCTAAAACTACGACATTAAAAAATGGCATACATGAGATCTGGACTTGTGAAGGAATTTAGTTAACCCAAATGTCTAGGTCAAGGTATACTCTTTGGTCAAATAGCGTATAGTAGAATTGATCTTTAACTTAGCTTGCAACAAAACTGTGATCTCACTCGCATTTTTGGGCTCTTGTAATCTCCCATACTGGAAGCGCTGTATCGTCCTCAGTATGTCCATCAGTCCGCTTGCTGGTATTTGCAATAGCGACAGTAAAACTCTCGTTCTGAAGAGTATAGAGATACATTGCTCGTTCATCCTGGTAATTCATCATTAGAAAACTTGAATAAGAACAAGGGGTATAATGTTTCCATGAAAACTAACAGAAACCTGACAGGCATATACATGAAAAAATATTGACCGCAAAGCTTCCACCAACTTTTGCGCAAGAAAGGAAAGAAATTAACCAAACAAGACGGTATTGTCAGTGCTACCTAGTTCGCACAAATGAGACCAATAGTGACTAGGCTAAGGCAGTGAGAGTGAACCAGAAAAGTTTATATATAAGAAATACCACAGAAATTTGTCAGTAAAATACAGAGAAGACGTAAGTGATGTATATTGAAAAGGTACTATCTAAAATATTAGGTACATGTGCAGGAATTTTCATAGTTAATACCTCGGGGAGTTCTATATATTCATCAGGAGATATTTGAACGAACTCTATGGCCGTTTGCCCAACGCACCAGGCGAAAATCTTTTCACTGTCATCTGCAATGGTCAAGTGCAACTGAAAGCCATGTGTACATCCACCGCTATGGCAGGCACACTTACAGAAGGAACACTGAAGTCCACTTGATTGATCATTCACAACATAGCCACAAAGATTGTGGAACAACAATACCTTTAAACTGTTGCCATCGATGTGGTCAAGTCGAACACGGCATATCTGTACATTAAGATATCAAACAGACAGGATGTAGGAACACAAAATAATTTGGCCACAGATAAATAGATAATAATGCAACTGAAAGTTCTTAAAAACAAACAAAATAAGTACCAGTACTGCTTTCTAAAAAATGTCAGTGATAATTGTGTGGTCCCGTCTAAAAGATAATAAAATTGGAAATGCTTGACAAGACTTCGCAATAATAATAAGACTTACATGTGTTCTGTTAGTTGAATGGGGAATATCTGACAAGAGTGATAAATTGTGCAGGCATGTTGAATTAAGCAGCGCCGGCAGCAAGCTTAAGTTAACAAATAGAGACCCTGGCTCCTTTTCAATCCACAAGACTTCAAGACTGTTAAATCAAAAGTCCAACAACCAGAATTTTTACATTGTATCAATTGCTAACGGATGAAATGTAAATGGAATGTGCCGCTTACATGTTCTTAGAACTCAAGGTACAAGTCAAACCAGAGATGTACACCATATGACCAACACCAACTCTGCCTAGCGACCTGCAAAAAAATTTCTATAATGTATCGAATTCAAGTGCATAGTAGAGACAGATCAATTGGCATAGGAACAACTTTGTCAAAATGTAAGATTCTTTGAAGAACAGTGAGCAGAAATGATGGAGTTTAAAATACTGAACTGAAGGGTCACATGCTTATTAATTTACTCTGAACTCACAATCCATTAAAAAAAAGACAGTCACAGGCTGTCGGGAGGAAAACAGCATCAAATATCAAAAGCTAATTAGTATAACGATAAATATTTGTAATAGTGCAGTCTTGCACATGCTGTATAGTTCAGGTGCCTCATGAATTTTATAATCAGATTATATCAGCTCATATAACAGCTCCGGTAAGAAAACATTTGATGGTGTATAGCCTTCACAACATTGTTTATTGTTCACAGGAAATAGATTGAGAGGACATCACTTGATTTAGTGTAATGTAAACACATTAACATCAATAGCTCAACATTGATTTGATATAAAAAAACAAAATGACAAAACAATCACTCAATCAGATTTTAGATGGAAGAAACTAGATGGATTCCTATTTTAATCATGATACCATGCCTGGTGCAAAAGCAAATTGGATATTTGCCAGGCTCCAAATTGTACCAGTATGTTGGCCAGCTTTCTATATTTAAGCCTAGCACATTAATACTCATCCAAACTGCCAAAGTATATGCCTGGATGTTGCAAGTTTCACACCTAACAGTAGCATGACAATTACAAGAACAATTTTGAGTTCTTTTTTTAAGTCAAATAGGCATACATCTTCAGACAAGATAGGGAATAGACAGAAAAAAATAGATCAGTGCACAAGTACAAGAACCGATACCAGGCTCCAACAAAGTTAAGCTTCATCAGAACAACTCCTGTTGCATCTTCTATCTCCAAATAAAAGGATGTCCCTGATGCGCTTGCTTTGCAAACACTTGTTACAGTGCCAAACAGACTAACTCCAACCATTTTATCATGAATATCACTTACATATACCTAAAAAATAGGCATGTTATACAAGTACACAACAATAGATATTTACAGGACCTTACTGCATGCATGATAAGTATATAGTATTATAGTATATAAGTTGTATCAGACTAAAATCCATGAGAAAAGATCCATGAGTCAAGAAAGAAGAGAGAACACCTTTTTCCAAAGTAAACTTCAACCAATAATAATAGATGGTTATGAAAGAGAAGAGAAGAAAATGATGATGGGAATTGTAAAGCATTAGCATGTTTCTATCAAGTAATAATGCAGATCACACGTATAGTAATTGGCAAAACTATCTGATAAAAAGAAACCCAAATGAATGAAGTTCAGGTTACTAACTCGAAACGGATATTTGCTGAAATCAACTGAACCATGTAAATCACGTGGTAATGCTACTTGCGAAGCCATATTGCCACTGGGAACACATGACAGTCGAGATCCTTGGCTCCTTATTTGAATAGGAGTGAGAAGTACCTAGCACACAATCTTTTCCATCTTGGTCAAAAGAAGTAGTGCAGAGAGATGCAGCACCAAGATATTCATACCAACCTGTTCCTCCTGCTGTGCAATAGGCACCAGGTAAACCTGTGTTGCACTGCCATATTCAAGGCAAAGTTCCTGAGACTCCTCATGACTATTGTGCACAAAATTTGCAATAAAAGGACTGTCCAGTGCAAGCATGCTCCCTACACTAGAATAAAAGGTTTAGCTTACAATAACTTGAATGAGACATTTGGTATTTATATCGAGTGAAATGAACCTGAAAAGATTTGCAAGCAAAACCTGCTCTCCCCATAAAACAAATTTTATCCTTGCATCATCATTGTCTACGAGTACAATCTGCTTTCTTTCCGTACACTGAAAAGGTTCCAAGGACTCAATCTTCTCGATCCTACAGGACAAAGAAAGGGCAGTGTTATAAATCTTTCAGCATCAAATTGATTTGGCTCATCCTACTAAGTTTTTATCATCAACTAGAGTTGTTTTTATTCTCACCAGCAAACAAAGTTCGTTTTAATAATCCTGGTAACCCCCATCAACCCTCTCCCCAGAAACTAAAACACATACTCACACATTTTCACCAGCAAAATTGTTGGTTTTTTATTTCAGCATGAAAGCGACTTCGATTTTCATCACAACACACACAGACAGAGTCATGGGGGCATGGAGATACAGAGTCTCTTACATGTTACTATATTAGGTGGTATAGCAAACGATGAAAATGGATGCAAAATATAACATCCCCAATTAAAGTGAATAAATTTTGCTAGTATAACCATAACAGCGCTCAATGTAAAAATGTCACCATTAATAACTATTAACTAAAATGTACCAAGTCTTAATATCTCGTTATACCTGGCATAAAACGAGTACGAAATATTATTTCTATTCTCCTCTAGCATCATAGATGAGAAAGAATACGTGCAAAACTGTGCAGCAAGTAACATGGCATCTTCATCTTCATCCTGTATAAATTAAAATTTAAACATAAGTACAAACTAAATAATGTGTGATGTCTTAATTAAAAAGCTTTAGTGAGCCAGCTGTATCTAGCATTCCATAGTACGGAATGCAATTTTTATTTCTAACAGACTAATTGTAAATTATTTGTTTATAAACAAGAATAATTAGTGTAATATTGCAAGCATGGATCCTTGAAAGAAGCAAGTAGTTTACAGATAATCTAATGAGTAAACTATGAAGACTAATTGTAGTGATGAAGTTGTTTGATGTCTAAATTGATTTGTGAAGTTTGTAGTGTATCATCACTATGAACTATGAAGAATCATTATGAGGGACGAAACTAAATTAAAACAACCAAAATTGACTACAAGAAATGGCAAGCCGCAAATAAAAAATATGTTCGCAATTCTGCTTCCTTTACAAACCTAAATGTTTGAATCTGATACCTCATCAAGTAACATCACCATATATTCTGTTGGCAAAATACGAGCATGGCCAGATCCCTCCATAGCTGTGCGTAGACAACATCCCGTGAGCATAACTTCTCGACCCTTCTTCAACACACCATGTTGTCCAATGTAGTTGTAGTATCTAACAAGAAAAATAAGTCACAATATAAACAGAACAGTCTAATAACAGATTTACCTTAGTCAGTGTTGAATTTATAATGCATTATTCACTTACTTTTACCATTGTACCAGTCAAACAGAGATGAAGGTTATCTAAACAATAAGTAGTCAGACTCTCAGAATCAGATCTACCTTCGGTGTAGATATAGATCGATAGTGGATGTACTCCACATGTCTCCCAAGGTAAGCATGTATATGTGTGTACCTACAAGGACACAAAGTTTAGGAAGCAGTTGAGGAAAATGCAAGTTGGCAGTCAAATACAAAGAGGAAGTTCAAGTGATTGGTTTTATCAGTACATTTATTCAAGGATCATGTTGTGCAAACTAATAATCCAATGATCACAGATCTTCATAAGATTGAACCCGTGACCTTATTAAGAAATAATGACATAGAAACATAATAGGCTAGTAGCCAACTAGCCATTATGTTTAATAAATATCCCTGTAAAGCCCAAGTGTTCTGAAACTAATCTAAAAATCATTGGCATGAATAGCTTCTTTGTTGGATAGAAGCAAAATATAAGTTTATAAGCATACCAGGAATGGTAAATACGTTGATGACAACAGCTTCAAGGACACTCTTGGGAGAAAGGAAGTTCTTCTCATGGATAGAATCTATTGTGATAGTATTAGGAAGCCTCCTCCTCCTATTACTTGTTTTTAGAAGATTGGTCAGTTCAACTTTCCTCTTTGCAGTCAGAGATTTACGCTGTTCTGTCCAAGACTATCAAAAGAAGAAAATTGTAAACCCTAAGTCATCTGCCTAGTGCGAAAAAAATGATGAATAAATGCAACCACAACCATAGATTTGAAATGGGTTTACATTTGTTAATACGCCCACATGAGCAAGAAGCATGGGATTGCCAAATTGTGTAATCCTTAGTTCCTTACAAAAATAATCTAAGCTAATTGCTTCAGCATTATTGGAAGCTACAGGAGTGATTTTAGTGCAAGAATATTCCATATATACCCTTGTTTATTTCCACGTAGACACCACATCGGTTCGAAATTCTTCAATATATTGGTATTTGCTTCAAGAATATATTTGATTCTAAGCAGCGAACACAAAACAAAAACCGTAACAGAATGGAGAAAGAGCTGCACCATGGAAATGTAATCTAAATTGAAGTATAATAAATTTAACCACAACATATTTCGACGAATAATCCCAACATCAAAATAACAAGCAGCTTATAAAATGGCTAGTTTGGCGCCACAGCGAGTCTAACCTGGAAGAGGTCGGAGAGCAGGATGGCGGCGGTGACGCCGCTGGAGTAAGCGCAGCACGACTTGAGCACCTGGGCCACCGCCCACCCCCACGGCGGCTGCGCAGGCGCCGGCCCGGCGCCAGGGGAGTCATCGCCGTCTCCCCCAGAAGAGGAGAGCATGGAGATGGCGTAGTCGACGAACTCGAGGAAGGAGCCCCCATCGGCGGAGGCAGTGGCCGGGTCCATGGAAGTATGGAACCCTAGAGCGGAGGCGGCGGAGAAGCCGGCAAGACAGCCAACGGACACGGAAAGGAAAATACTCTTCTCAGTATTCAAATACTGATCGCTTTTAACAGAGAGATTTCACCATTAATTATAAATCAAGATAAAAACAAATAATTGTAGTTATAATATATTATGACTTGTTTGTTAATGTTCCAGATTCAAGCTTTTTTTAAGCTGATCAAATCTAATTTAAAAAATATTGAATCTGAAGCTATGAATAAAATAAGTGTATTCAGTTGATAGAATTAAGTGCATTTAGTTGATAGAATTAAGTGTTTAGTTGAATTATATTGTTTTTATTTTGTATTTTAAAAATTAAATGATTTATATCCGGCATAAATCCCAGCAATACTCATCAGCACGCTATTTAGATAAATCAGGTAGGATTCTCTGTTTCAAGATCCATATGCCTGCTTCATCTTTAGGTAAGGAGAATATATGCGTCCTGTCCTGTTCTTAGATTATTATCCAAAATCGCAACTCGAAAACTGAAGCGGGAGAGGAATGAAACCAAGTCATCTGTGCATGCTATTGCGAAGTACAGATAATCACTAAATATCATCCCAAAAACCACGGCATGATAATAAAATAGATCAGCAGTTTTGATTTTTGAACGCTACATACTGTGGTGT
Source organism: Zizania latifolia (assembly GCA_000418225.1). Lineage (NCBI taxonomy): Eukaryota > Viridiplantae > Streptophyta > Magnoliopsida > Poales > Poaceae > Zizania > Zizania latifolia. Next base: position 1,003,460 of record KE372711.1, on the reverse strand, counting down.
GGATCTCCGTTCAAAAAAGAATAAAGAAATGAAAATGCGATGTGAATAGACAAGATTTTTTCAGTACAAAAGAGACAGCTTGTGTAAACGAGACAACGAATGAATCAATTAAGAGTTACATGATAATCCTTAATAAAGCTCCCTCAAGAACTCTAGGCAGTGTTCCAAGGTTGAAGAATATCCACATTTGCCCGACACGTTTGGGGGAAAACTGACAATTTTGAAGGTGGAGTCAGTTTTATGTGCAAAAGCAAAAGGGAAAAGGAAAAAGAAATCTGCTGCATGAGGTTGTGCATCGTTCACAATGGACGGTTGATGAAACCATCAGACTAGCAATTGTTGCTGGCGAACTGATCACTCGAAGTAGAATTAGCTCATAATCAATGATCTAAGTCACATCTGATGGAAAGAGATTGTCCTTGTGAACGACCTTCCGCTAGTTGGTCGTAATTTATAAATAAGATGATGACAGTGATATCGTCATGAAAATGCCTGCGAACCTTCTTATCAATCTTCATAAGGTCTGAATAACGCATCTCACGTTTTCGCGCTGCTTCATGGAGAGCTGCTTTTATGAGCCTTCTTGCACTTCCCTGAATTTGAGAACAAAACATGTCAGTCAAATAAAATCAGTTGTTGCAGCTTATTTTAATCCGTTAGGCAGCAACCATGAAAACGAAAACCACACTCGCAGGTTGAAGATTGCCTAGTGAACCAGATTTTCTATGATGGTGTGCCTAGTACAAGTTCTAGCATGCCAAACTGCGACGGTACCAATTATTTTTATTAGTGCTTCATCTACAGCGACTATATGCAGTAATAAACAGGTCTGGCCATAGTAGCAAATGCAAATATGTGAATCATCAGGAGCAAGCATAGCAAATAAACATACACAACTAGGAAGACAGGAAGTGACTGCAGCAAGTTATATGTCACCAGTACTTGAAGTATAGCAGAAAACTGGTGTCCCTTACATGTAAGCAATAACAATTCACTATTGGTATGGACCTACAATAACCCTGTATAATTTACATCATCAGACAATAGTTATGGTGGCCAGGGTGCTCCTGCCAGCATAACAGGAGATCAATGATCCATTGGCAAAGATATTTTTGCCAATGCCAATACAGTGAGACCACATTATTAAAATAAATGGAAAATATCAGACTGTAGATGTTGCCTCAAAGGCTCAAATGCCTTACAATAATATGATGATCCTAACTGCAAAGCATTCAAGGGAACAACCAGTGATTTCAATATTTTTCCAGCTTGTAGGTTGAAACTATGCGTAGAGCTGTGGGCATTGGACATGCATTGCATGCTACTAAATACTCGCATCCAAAGCACACCCATCAGGCCATCATCACATATAATAACTGAAAATTTCAGTGCACGCAAGCTAGATTTTTATGACAGCAAAACCATGCATTCCTTTGATCATAAGTAAATGGTAATGTTAGTTAATTGGAAATCGCAAATGTATCAGACTAACTTTCTGAATATGTTGTATTAGCAGGACAGCACCCAAATAAATATTTAGTCTACATAATGCAATGTTTGCAAAATGTTTAGCAACTACGGCTCCTAAATATTAAACTATTAAAGCCTAAATGCAGAACAGAACTTGTATATAATGTTACTGTGTGGAAAAGATGCATAAAGAGGTTGAAGACCTGAAGCATCAATACATACATTTGATTGTAAATATTATGGCAAAATACATTGAGCCATTGTTACCATGGGAAAGAAAGGTTCCATAAAGAGGTTAATGGCCTGAAGCTTTAATGAATAAATTTAGTGGTAAATAATCTGGCCATAAGATTTTGCAAATTGTTTAAGGTCACTTAGGCGACAGCAGAGGCCAGGATGTGAAGCAGTAGAGAAACAAGTGAAATGGGCAGAATCTTACAGCTCGTTGATGGCTGTGAACAATCTCAACAGCTTGCTGGTTACTCAGGTGTTCCCACAAACCATCAGAGGCAAATATGATGAAACAATCACTTGGTTGGAGGCAATGAGAGATGATAGATGGGTCGGCACTCAAAATAGGCTTGCTGAATGATTCAGAGAGCCTGAACTTTGGTTTGATCTGTTCCGTGTTATACCGCGTGTGCTTTAAGTATGCATCACCTAATGATCTCGACACCTGCATCAACCCCAATATATTCACTGAGATATACAAATACAAATACGGTCTGTTTCAGCGACATGAAACTGAAGAATGTGATAAAACCGACCTGTATGATGCCCTTAACTCTCCAGACCCCATGCTTAAGAGCAACAATCTGCGGATCATCTGGATGCTGAGCCATGAGCTCCTGCCTGACACCCTCTTCATTGGCATTATGCTCACTCGACAACTGCTCGGCGGCAATCTGACCAGTGCGACCAACCTTCTTCCCTAGAACAGCCCGGGAATCCCCGAGACTGGCAACAAAGAGCGTCCTCTGGTGCACGACGCCAACGAGGCAGCACGTCCCGGCGGTGGCGATGTCCGGCTGTGTTTCCCACATACGCGAGACGAGCGCGAGGAAGCCTTCCTCCGTGGCCAGGAACGCCTCCCTGATGGTGTCGGCCGTCACGCCCTGCGGGCCGGAAGCGGCCTCTGCACGGATCAACCCTAAGTCGCATCACCCACGCGGCGGTTAGGCAGTGAACGCGGTCGCATTCGCGGGGCTCACCTCGGAGGTTGGGGAAGAGGTGGTCGCAGGCGAAGCGGGCGGCGTCGGGGCCAGCGTGGCCGTCGAAGACGCCGAGGCAGGTGCCGAGAGGCGGGGCCGATTCGACGCGGCACTGGTCCTCGAGCACGTTGTTCCCCTGGACGATGGCGACGGACAGCTCGCCGGCGTGGCAGCGCGCGAGGTCGCGCCACCAGAGGAGGCCGTCGCGGCCCTCAGCGGCATGGTCCGCAGCGGCGGAGGACGACGCGGGCGCCGGCGAGGTAGACCAGACCCCACCGCACGCAGATATGAACCTGAGGAGCGCGCCCAGCATGCTCCCCCCACATCGCCGACCGGGGCGTGCCCGAGGCGGCGGCGCGGCGCGGCGCAGGATAGGTAGGAGAGAGAGATGGAGAGAGAGGGAGCGGAGAATGCGCGTCGCGCAGGCTTCTGGCACGGTGGTGTGACGCCGGAGATCGGATTCGGCACGAGAAATAATAGAAAAAAAAAATTCACACAACCTCAGTTTTTTTTGTTAATTCAACACTTAAAAACTTTTCCTAATTTGAAGTGACAAATAATCAAAATTATTTATAAAACATCTAATATTCCAGTTTTAAAAAAACAAAACATCAAGTTTTGCAGTTTTTCGACCAACTTCGGATTTGGGGACCAAAAGTTTTATAGAACCGCAGATTTATGTTTGCATTATCTATTTTGCTGTGATATTTATGCATAAAACTTATACAAAACAGTAGATGATATTGTTTTTAAGTATATACACATCTTAGTCATCTTCTCAGCCAGCATGGTTACCGGCAGCATGGCCATTTTTACGATTATGTAACCATTAAAAGACAGCACTTGGCAACATATGTTTCAAAATTCCTATTTTCTGAAGAACATGTATACCATTTTGCCACCTATAATCATAAGCATTAACAATTAACAAAGCTATGTTTTGTTAGCACATTGATGTGATCACCCGTATACTCATTTTTTTGTACATTTGAAGAATTTTATCATACTTATGGGAGTGAATTTCGCTTTAGACTCTTTATTTTTAAGGTAAAGGAGCTCTAAGTTAAAACTTAGGTAAAAATTGAAATTCATAGCCTCAAATTTATAAAGATGTGTTTGGTTCAGTTTTTTTAATCACCTCTCAATTAAAAGTAGCATAAAAAACCATTTATGTTAACCATAGCATCTTTATAGCATCTTTTTCCCCTTACAAAGCAAACATTGTTTTACCTCTATATTTTATAACTTTATGATTTTCATTATGAGCTTATTATATTTGTTGTAATCTGATATATGAAATCGCTATTTCCTGTCGTTAAATTAAATTTTATTCACAGTTCGTAACACTTTCTTAAAATTCGGGCTCAACCAAACAAAAGTTAGTACGCGTTCGCACGAATCTTAAGGCCATATACAACCGCACAGATCCGTTGGATGCACGGGACAGGAAGGGAGTTTCTAGGGTTTAGGCAGCGAACGTAGCGTGGTGGAGAGAGCGATGGGGGCGGCGGGCGACGAGTCGGCGGCTGCAGGGGCGGCGGCGGCGGG
>KE372711.1:982800-999220 GCA_000418225.1 Zizania latifolia | reverse complement strand
GCGGGGGCTGACTCCAAGGACCTGCAGCAACAGAGCAAGGCGCTGGACAAGCTCACCGACCGCGTCGAGGACCGCCAGCTCGACTCCTCCCGCGTCCAATCCGTATGTTTTGTTCCAACCCCAAACCCAAGTCCTCATCGATTACTCATCTTAGTTGCATTATCAGTGAGGAACATGTATAGGTTGATATCGATTCGTTCATTGGCAAGCAATGGTGCGGGGAGCTGAATTATTTGGACGTTCGGTGCACTCGTCATGATTCACTTATAGTAGAAACGCAATGATAGGGCTCGATTTTGTTCCATTTTACTGCTTTGCTGAGGGCATGCTTCAGCTCAATTAACCGTGCGAGATTGGTCGTGTCTAGAGGAACTTCGGTTGCCCCTTAAAATCATAAATACTGATCCGTTAATTAAACACTTATATGCATGTCTGTGCTGAATATGAACATTAGAGCATTTTAAATACAAAAATCCTCTAATCGTATGCTATTGCTATTTTCCTCAAGCACACACTACAGCACTACCGTAATAAGACATTGAAATGTAGTCTGTAGAACCACGAGCTGAAGATTTTACATTTTTCATGTGCAGAACAGATCCTGTAATTTGTCCATCCACCATTTTCTTGGCTGATTATGCAAGGAGTATTGTGATGAACTCCTTTTTGCATGTTGGTGTATTCTAGCCTGATTTATTTTCAAGTTTTAGAGGGTGATAACATTAGATTGATAGATGGGTGTGTTGCAGACTTGCAGGATAAAATCAGGCTGATTTTTGTTTTTGATGGTCGGTAGTTATTCTTTAGTTATGATTGGATCAACCATGGGATTATTATGGATCTTGGCGATCTCATTGAAATTCCAGTAGTTTTATCAGATTTAAAGATGCTCATAAATTTGTAATGATTGTACCAGTTTTATGGCAACCTACATTTTTTTATTTAAAATCAAGATGGCCTCAGACAAACCTTCTTTGACACATGATTTGTTTTCTAATATAATATCACATTATGCATTATGATATTAAAGGGATTATATTGATACCAAGTTGCCAGTTAAGAACTGTGTTTGTGTTTAATTGAGTCCTCTCTTTCTTTTGCAGGCCATGGCAGCTCTTGCTTCTTCTAAAGAGGCTGATTGGAATGCCATGAGATTGAGGTCAGTATAAAAAACACCCATGGTTTCTCCTCCCTGAGTCTTATTATTACATTTCGAAGAAAGTGCACCTATCTCTCTCATGGGAGGTTCTATGGTGCTTGCAGTTTTTTTCCTTAGTCCGATGATCACTGATTGCACTTTATTATGGTGAGAATGCACTAGTAAACTTAATGTAAGCTAAATGACTAGAAAACGTGTGTGGAGGAAAACAAACATGAAGTTTAATCTGAAAAGCAGCTTTGCTTGCCCAAATTCCAGCTTCATCTGAAAGCAATATGTTAAAGCCCTGGGAAAAAATGCCAGTTGATTTGGCCCACTTTGGTCTCGATACCTCAATGGGGTAGCCTTTCAACTTGATGAAGGAATGAACAAAAGAAAAAAACAAATAGTTTAAACGCATCAGGAAAGAACAACTCAGATAAGTTCTTAGTGTATCTCACCCTTTTATTTGTTTTGAATCTTTCGATTTTCGTGATTCTGCATGATATTATGATGATATTTCTTCAAGCTATGTAAACTCTTTGTGAAATGAAGGCAATATACTAGAATGGGCATGTGAGCTTTGTCAATTGTCATTATGGGATAAATGGGTTGACCCTGTCAGCCTGGCCTATTGAAAACATTGTTTACATGTCAGAATGTTTGTGCTCTTTCACCAGGGAGAAAGAATTAGCTGCTGTCAAAATCAACCCAGCTGATGTTGAAATCATAGCTAATGAGCTTGAGGTGACCACCTTAAATCTTCATCCAATGATGCTTTTGTAATATTTTCTTAAGTCCATACTAAAATATATTTGAATACACAGTTGGACAAGAAGATTGCAGAGAGAACACTCCGAGAGCACAAAGGCGATGCTGTAGCTGCTGTTCGGTTCTTGCTTCGTTGATTCTGACACATATCGAATGGTTTCCCTTGAGCTGCCATGTGAAGCTGCTGTAGTTTGTTATTGCAGTTGAGATGAATTTTATGTATCCACAATGAAATGATCATATTTGGCATCCATGTAGAACTTCTCTTTCCATGATGTTGCAACTTGCAAACTGGTTTCTGTTTGTGTCCTCTTGTAAAACCTGAAGGTTCACTCAGGAGTTATTACTGTTTATCCAAGGTCTTTTTGTACCTCTTGAGATGTTTAGTTCTTTTGGCGATCCTAAGCTCTGGCACAGAATGACTGGAACGACTATGGAGCAGAAAGAATAATGATAATAGAACAGTAGTTTCTACAAGATAGAAAGAATAGCTGATAGATTACCCGATGAAGAGAAGATAACTTATTGCTTGGTACCTGTCATTTATTACAAGGAGAAGTGCGTTCAAAGGTAAGAAACATTTCGTTGTATCACATGGCAAATTGCCTCCATTTGATACTATTTGGGGAGAGATTCGGATAGGTGCAGCTACTCCTGAATCGATGAATCAAAGGGAAAAGGTTAGAATCACACTACTTTCGAAGGTTCCAAAAGTTTCCAGATGCAGCTGTGAGCACACTCCTGCTGTCAGGGGTGATGGCGATCTCTAGAAGGCCGTGGCCGCTGTCGCCGCCGTCGCTGAAGGTCGCGCCGCGCAATGTCGGACGTCAGTGAGCAGTACGAAACTGGGTCGCTACAATTGGTAGCGATCTTAGATCCTAGGCTGGGCCCGTCAAGAACTCAGACGTGTTAATTGGTCGTGGCTCCTTTTCTTTCTTTGTCTCGTCTGATTTACTGGATAATTTCAGTGTGCTGTCGAAATCCTAAAATTTTAGATTATAAGTTTTTTTTTACACTACAGTTTGAAATCTTGAATCCGTCATGCGCCTGGTCAAACTATAATTGTAGATTATAAGTTTTTTTTACTCTCCAGTCGTCCGTACCAAACAAGCCCAATTAAGAAATTAAACGTACTGAAAATCGAACAGTTAATAACGAGGGTTTCCTTCATTCACATTGTCAGATTTGATACAATGCAGCGAATATCAATGCTTGTCTCTACAAGGATTCGACGTTCGTCAATCCAACGTACATGGAGCGATCAGAGAAAACTAATCAAAGAAGAGAGAGATGTCTGGTGTTGAAAGCAAGGGGAGGAGGTTATCGCCGCACGACTGAATGATATGCTTGACGTAGGCTTGGTCGAACTCTGGGCATGGCAAGCCACTGATCATGAGCTCATCCTGCTCCTCCTCCTCCGGGCAAGGGCCCTGCATGGCGGTCTCCGCGGGCTGGCTGGCGGTGGTAGCGACGGCAGCTGGTGGTGCGCATGACGGCAACTCGTCTTCGAACTCTGGGCATGGCAAGCCGCTGATCTTGAGCTCATCCTGCTCCTCCTCCGGGCAAGGGCCCTGCACGGCGGTCTCCGCGAGCTGGCTGGCGGCGGCTAGTGGTGCCCATGGCGGCAACTCGTCTTCGAACAAGAACCTGTCCCAAAAGCGCGGATTCGCCTGCTCGTCGAACCCGAGGCTCTCGTAGTACGCATCGTCTCCCACTTGAACGGGAACGGACATCACGAGGTTGTAGAGCTGGCCGGACATGCTCGCCGTCCTAGCAGCAGCATCGTCGTGGTTGTGCTCCGACGGCTCGGTGTTCCTCTTGGAACGGATGAAGAGGAAGGCATGAGGCTTTCAAGGTAGCCTTCTCAATTTATCAGGGGCGGCGCTGGCGGATGGATCTTGGTCTGAGGAGAGTTCGAATCGGAGTAGAATTAGAGAGGCTTTCCAAATCTGTCTGCGAATGGCGGGAAACTCGCATCGGACGGTTGAGATAGCGCGGGAAGGAAGTGCAACGGCCGAGATGAACTGCTACTCTACGTAGAGTTACTACACAGAAAGTAGCTAGCTTGAGCTTATATTGCACATTGCGCTTGACCCCGGATAGCAGTAAGGCAAATGATTAAGATTAAATCGATCGATCTATATCATTCATTTTGGACAGTCAAAACCAAAACCAACGGAGATCATTACAAAAGTCAGAACAAAGCAGTTGGGCAGTTCTTCGTAACAGAAAAACGTACAATCAGTAGAGTACAGAATTTCTCTCCCCATGACGAATTTTGAGTGACAAATCATCAAATTTCCTGGCGATGAGAAACTGCAGGACATCAAGGTCGCTGATAGGGAGAAACCAGAGGGCAAGCAAGGATGATTCTTTCGACGAGAAGAAGGACGAGCTTTAGAGTTCAGAGATAAAGTCACTGTCTCACTAAGCAGCTAGCGACTTCGTCTGATAACTCTGCGTTCTCTATCTTGACGGGACTAATAATAATCTACATAGTATTGAGCTGCTCTTTTCTGCGTCCTTTAATTTCGCCCTTGTTTGATCGTTTGACAAAATGGTTGCAATTGCAGCCATCTTTCCAGATGTATGTGCGTTCAGTCGTTCACAAATGAATTCGATCAAATCAAACCCGTCTGACTAACACAAGCATATATGGATTTAAAGCGGGGAGAGGGCAAACCCATCGATTGACAAATTTTTCATTCATATGCGAAGCTCATCATAATAGGACTCTTCAGTCTTTACATCTAGGACCAAAGCTAGCCGCAATGATTCATCAGTCACTTACTCCCTCACGAGAATCTGTAGAGTTTACTCTCAAGAAGATACAAATGCTTATGAATCAACAAAATAATCGATCGATCAAATATGATTCCCTTCATTCATATCTTTGTTATGGTACGATGCAACGGTGTTTTTACAAGAACAGCATGCAGCAGCCAGTCACTTACATTGCAGTCTGCACGAACATGATACACTAGCAACTAATTTAGTCTTGCATCTCAATTAAGTTCACAGCATGCTGCAAATTAATAAACAAATGGAATTCCTAAACAAATACATAATCCATGCATGCTGCTTATCTAACTAAACCTGCTTCGATTCGATCGACAACACAACACTTTGTGCTACGCTCTGCAACTAGGTGAGCAGATATCCGATGAACTCCTCCTGCTTGGCCACATTGTTGTCTTTGTCGCCGCCGTCAACCTCCGTCGTCGAAGCGCTGCCTTACACCGCCAGCACGCCGTCGAACAGATATCTCGAGATCTCCTCGATCTTGCTGGGGTCGCCTTCCACGGTGTCGTCCATCGGGAACGACAGCAATCTGTCCATATCAAGATCATCAGGCAGGCATTGTGAGTCCTCGTCGTCCTCGATCGTCTGTGTCAGCCGCACGCTGGGTGGAGCATCCGTGTGAAGCACGCCGTCGTCGTCCGCCTTCCTGTTGGAGCCGGAGCAGGGCACCCCAGCCTTCGCCGCCAGCAAGTCACCGAACAGATATCTCGACATCTCCTCGATCTTGCTGGGGTCGACTTCCACGGTGTCGTCTATCGGGAACGATAGCAATCTGTCGATATCAAGATCATCAGGCAGACACTGTGACTCCTCGTCGTCCTCGATCGTCTGTGTTGGCTGAACGCTGGGTGGAGCATCCGGGTGAGCCACGCCGTCGTCATCCGCCTTCCTGTTGGAGCTGGAGCAGGGCGACCCAGCCTTCGTCGCCGGCATGTCGTCGAACAGATATCTTGAGATCTCCTCGATCTTGCTGGGGTCGCCTTCCACAGTGTTGTCCATCGAGAACGACAGCAAGTTGTCCAGATCAAAATCATCAGGCAGCCAATGTGTCTTGTCGTCATCCTCGATCGTCTGTGTCCGCCGCACGCTGGGTGGAGCATCTGAGTGAGCCACACCGTCGTCGTCCGCCTTCCTCTTGGAGCCAGAGCAGGGCGACCCAGCCTTCGCCGTTGCCGCCGCGTTGCGCGCCTCCGCGCAGACTGCGCGAGGCGAACGGTACACCTTACAGAGCACCTGTTTGTCTTCTCCGTCGGCGTTGTCCTGGTCATCGATGCCGAACTCAACCATGCACCATCCAAGCCTTGTGAAAGTACGCCCTGGCGGCTTGTAGGTCCCGTAGGAGAACTTCTGGAGGTAGCCGATGCGGCGACCGTCCATGCCGTTCACGGCCTTCTTGCCGCCCTCTGACTTCCACACGTTCTCGCCGGCGCCGCTGATCGCGCGCTGGCGCCTCCCGGAGCTCGCGCTCTTGCTCGTGAAGCGAGGCGGGCAGAAGAAGTACCAGGCGCTGCTATTCCCCTGGGTTCCCAGCGCCGGTGGATGCCTGGCGACGAGTTCGGCCGGGTCGGCGGAGTAGACGTCGGCGACGTTGATGGCGTCGTGCTGGAAAGGCTTCTTGGCGATCTTGGGCCGGAGAAAGAGAGTGATGAGCTCGTCGTCGGAAGGCCGGAAGGAGTAGCCTTCTTCTAGAGCAATCTGATCCGCCATGTCGACGCACCTGAGCTTGACGACGATCAAACGAGATCAGGAACGGAATCGAATCGCTCTCTCGCCGTGAACTTGATGAGATCGCTCGGAAGTCGTAATCTGGAGGCGGCGAGAAGGGAATGATCGAGAGAATCCGAATTTACAGCTAGCCGCAGGGCTCCCCTTCGATTTATCGGGCAGCCTACGGCCTACGCACGCGGCCGCGACACGCAATCGATGGAGTTTTTTTTTTGGCGCGAATCGGTCTCAAGATGCCACGTCAGCTGGATACGATGATTTTTTTCTTTAGCTACAGATATTTAGCTGCTGTTTCTCATAATCAGCCCATAAACAATTTAAAAATATCATTTTATGAAAAAATTGGTAATGCCTGCCCTATTAGGCCTGACCATTTTCTCTTTTTACCAATTTTGTTGTGCTCCAAACTATTTCAAATTTAAATATTTTTGAAAAATAAATTTACCAAAATCACCTAGCATTTATAGGATTTTTTTTAGAAATTTTCGAATATTTGAAAATTCAAAATTGAATTTCAAATCGAACCAGTCAGTTTACCGAAATCAGTCCGGAGCAGACGAGTTTAACTAGCGGTAGCGGACTAGCAGGAACCTGATATCAGTATACAAGTTTGTAGAAGGATTCTGAGAGCTTGTGCAGTTGTGCACAATGACAATGTGAATGGGGAAGCATTGGGCTGTAATTCAGGCAAAGGAAACATAAAAAGCTTTCTGAATGATTTTTTGCATCACCAAACCACTCTAAATTCGAACGAACCAAACCATAAGCCAGCCATAAACTGTCAAGGGAGCCTCACTCTACTCTGGCTTAAAAATGGTTCTTTTCAAGCCCTTAAACTTTGTTTCAAGAACACTTCGTTTCTGCTTCTTACCTATATTGATTCATAAATCAAAAGATTTTTTTCAATACTCCTTACTTATCACTTAACAATACTATTTTTATTAATAAGAGACATTTTACTCTTTTACTCTTACCACTAATTTATTGATTTTATATGTTTCTGTGGGAGGTATTACTTCATTCGCACTATGTAAAATCATGATAAAAAAAAGATGTTTCATTTGACTCCATCTAAAAAAAGATGTTTCATTTGCCAGTGTTAAGAAAGCACAAGTGCACCACCAGTAAATGTAAAGGTCTAAACAGACACAGCACAAGTGCCCAGGTAGAAACAACAGCAGCAAAAGATGACGATGAGAAGTGAATGGGGGTATGATCTATAAGTACATTGGTGGATTCCATTGCTACTAGAAACATGTATCTGACTGAATCTGAGACGAGTTAGGAAACTACAGCGGAGGCTTTCCTACGGCTTCACCTTGGTCACCTTCTCCCACTGACCATCTGATGCTTCCTTCCACAGTGTAGTATCACCGTCGCCGACAGCCACGGAGAGTATGTTTCCAGTCAATGACCAGGACACCCTCCATGCTGGAGCCTCGAAGTTGTGCATCACCTTCCCTTCCCATTTGTCGCCCTCTTTCCCCTTGGTCCAGATGACAACCTTACCATCTTCAGAGGCGCTGGCGATGGTCGACTTTGCCAGGCCCAAAACCGGTGCCCAGGATACATCTCTTATGCAGTCTTTGTGCATGCCGGATGGCAGAGTGCTCTCCAGTTTCCAGCTACTATTGATAAAAGCCCACACCTTGATAACAGAGTTGAAGCCACCAGAGACGAGCCTCTGAGCAAGTTCACCTGAGCCAACAATGGAACCAAGTGCTGTTGCTGGAGCCCATGAGACTGCCATCACGTCAACAGGATGTGCTCGCTCGATGGTTGCAGTGTCCCATCCTCCATCAGGGCGCATGGTCATGACAGAGATGCTACCGTCAGAAGACCCACAGGCAAGGCAAAGGCCGAGCTCATATGGAGCCCAAGCAATGGAGTTGACTGAAGACTTGTGGTTGCCTCCCTCCAAACTATCACACGGCCATCATAGCCACAGGATGCAAGAATCGAACCAAACTTGGGATGGGCCCATCCAACACGCCACACAGGCCCATAGTGACCACTGAGGGTTGCAAGCAGCTGGGAGGGGCTGGATTGCACCTCCAATGTTGATGATCTTCACAGTGGAGTCTGAGGAGGATGTTGCAAGGCGCTTCCCATAGTAGTCGATAGCAGAATCATGGAGCATATCCTTGTGGTCGAGCTCTATCTTCTTCGACCACACGCTGCCAACTTAATCTCAACACCAACTTGAATACCTTTCCTGAGATAAAAATGAAGTGATGAGATCAATTCATCTACACAAACCAGATGTAACACTTTAATCGGAGAAAAGCATCCATCTAAGAGTGACCTATATGACCTATACGCCCGGCGAAAAAAAGAGAGTGACCTATACAACAACACAGAGAAAAAAACACAGAGGCATTATGTCATCGTAGTTTATTATACATTCGCTTTCCGTTGATTGTTTCAGCAAACACAATGTACATACTAAGACATACTACTGTATAATCAACAGAAGGAACAAACCGAGATCAAACATATCAGGTTTACTATATAATCAGCAAACACAATGTTTACTATATATCCATGGATCACAATTGGTAATCCCAATTTCATCTGGTGGCTTGCTGCTTGCTGCTTGCATCTTGCCGGATCAGAAGAACATTAGCACGGTAACTGGTAAATGGTGATGCACAAGTAGTTATCTCTCACCGCATCAACGAAGATGACGCTGCATATAGAGAATTTAAAATCATCAGAACAACACAGGACCGATTTGAAGCAACAACCATGCCCGATGTAGCTGAGATCAAGCGAGAAGCTTTCTAGCAAACGGAGCCAATGGAACAAGCTAACAGCGAACAACACCTAGCAAGTTCCATACACGCAATGATTAGCCGATTGTTTCGATTTGGTTGAGGGCTCAACCAGTGGAGAGAAGCGGGGGAAGAAGGGCGGGAGCGGGTACCTCGTGGCGGCGGGAGGAGAGCCGGGCGTTCGCCGCGCGACGACGCCGACGAGCCTTCGCTTTCTTCCTCGATCTCTGTTCGTGGGTGGCGGGGGGGTTTCTCTTTTTTTTTTCTCTTCAGATATCACTTTTGCAAATAGGTCCTCAAAAGTCAAAACTCAACTTCGTCCTATTAATATATATTAATATCTATAGTATCTAATAAATATTATATTAAAATATATTTTATAATGGATTTTAATGATATTATAGTTGTCAGTATATTTTTTATAAAATTGGTTAAAATTCTAAAAATTGACATATAAAAAGTCAAATTACTTAGTAGGGAGAGGAAGGTCAATTCTGATCATAAAAAGTCAACCTTGGTCAACATAAACTATCTGGACCCACAAAACAGTATGTACTCAACTACTCCTTATTAATGTAAAATTTGCCATCTACCAACATTTTGGTTTTATTTGTGTTTGAAACTTTGGATACATGGATGATACATCTGAATCTGATGAGATGGATAATCTCAGCAAGTTTCACTGCTTGTCAAAAAAAAAAACTGCAGCAGCCTGGCTGCCAAGTCCGCAGATCTTGCCCTTTCAACCGCATCATGTAAATACAAGTATACAGCTGAAAGGAGAAGCTAAAGATGCAGCAAAAGTTACTCCCTTTAACAATGGGATGAGGGGCAATGGTTTTAGCAGGGATTAGCATGTCATAGGCACAGCAGACAACTATTTTCCCCCCCACAGCTGCTCAAATCAAGCTGTCCATGAACAGATCAAGAATGGTACAACTCATGACACACATCGATGATCAATCATCAGATAGATAATGGGAAGGTTAGCAACATTTTCAGTATTGCGTGGCAACACATGCACAATTGCATGTACCAATTTACAATTGCAAGACAACATATGGAACAAAAACCTTGTTTGTGGCTGTCAACTGGTATCATTAGTGGGGGGAAGAACACCTGCTACAACAAAGTGTCAGACACTAGTAGGTCAGCAACCATTTCATCGACCAAGGAACCAAGCAAATCTGTTGCTATGTCGCTGCCAGCTTCATATGATTCTATCTGGAAATCTACCCAACTCCCCAGAGGACTACTCATTTCTTTGTACACGAGTTCATCCACCATCCACTCCTCCGCAACCTTCAGATCAGTCATCTCCGTGTAGATTTCTTCCGCTGTGAGCTTCCGAAGAACTGCCATCCCCATAAACCATGAGCCATAGCCAGCATTGAAGTAGTATGCACATCTCACACTCAATATCTCGTTTACACAGTCAAATAGCAGCCTCTGACTCATTCTCAGTGATTTGCCCTCTGCTACACCCACCGCCAACCTAATATCGCTGTTTAAGTCTTCCAGTAATTGTAGATCCAGGATATCTGAGTCACCAAACTGCTCCAAACAAGAGCAAATATGACCATTGAGAGAACTAGAATTTAATATTTCTCGTATGAAGTCTATCTCCTGTCTACAATCCATACGATAACTGCTGCTTTCTGATGGGGGGATGTCTGCCGTAGTTACAGTGATCGATGAGGCTGTGTCAGAATACTCTGAGAAAGCATCCACTTCTATGAATTTACCAAAGCGTGCAGAATCAGATGTCGCTCCTTCTGCTGAGTTAAATAATTTAGTTCCTGACAAGGGCAAAATATAAAGATTTTAATGAAGTTTTATGGCTAGCCCTACAGAAAATCAAGCACATGTATACTTACCATTTGCGCTTCTCCAGGTCTCTGTTGAGCTACAGGTTTCAGTTGAAACAGAAGCATCCCATGTTGAGAGGGAGCTTAGGTGAAGACGCTCTAACTCTGTCTGGTCCATGATATCATTATCATACTTCACAGACTGAGATGACTGATGAAAGAGAGAATGTTAGCACAACAACCAATTCTCAACCAGTCATGAATATATAAATGTAGACACAGTACTCATTCTTTTGAAGCTGCACTGTTACAGTCAGTTTCCAACTTTAGTATAGCAACAAGAAGATTCAAGTGTTTGGCTCGTCCATGCACCAACCAAAAAGAATTTCCTTTGTATATGACATGGATTTGGTGCTGCTATTTTGCTCAGAATTGATCGTGTACATTCCCAGCATGCCAGTCTCTAATTCTCAAAGGTTAAAGCGTATGGAACAAAATACCTAGGAAATAACCTATTGCACATGTAATGATTATCAAAGGGCAACAAAATTGTTGGGTATACAGCCAGGGGCTGCCTTACAGAACACAATATTACAACCTTTAAGCACTCCAATAGAGAGTGCCTAAACATATTGTGTGCACTCAAATTAATGCAAATCTGAATTATTAACATCCAAAAATATCAAAAATTATAAACATATATGCTTTTACAGTAAAGGTCATGAAGGAAAGCATATGTGATAGAGGTACAGTTCTGGGGCTGATGTAATTTACAAAGTACAAACACTAACCTGGCGTTCAACGTCATTATTGCGCCAGCTATTATGGGGTTACCGTATCAATCTATTCTGAATTCTGATGGACAACACAGATTACCACTTATTTGGGCAAACTTTGTAATGCCATCAAGATAAACTAACTATATTAGTATGTGTGTTTATCGCAACTACATGGGAAAAAGATAATATGCCTAACTAGATAACATGTTTTCATGTCTGAACAGTGAAACACGGAATCTGAATATCTTTTTGACGTAGTTATCATATCGTATGCATAGGACAAGGAGCTGGGCATGATAGCAACAAAATTGTCTGAGAATTATACCTGAGCACTCTTTGGTGCAAGATCTGTCTGGGTGAAACTGGTTTTTCCGTCCATATAAGACTGTACGGAATCCCTGTCATAATCAGTAGACGCAATGCTTGATGTTTCACATGCTGATTGTGAATCTTCCTGAACTGGTGATGGGGCATATATTCGAACACCTTTGACTGGCTTAGAATATGGTGACCTCACCCCAGAAGTAAGTTCTCTCAACTTCTGCTCCAAAAGAAGGCCCAAATAATCACCGTCAATTGAATCAAGTTTACCATTTGATGTATTGCTTGAAGTTGGCACTGAGCTCACATTCTTTATAAACTGTTTTTCTACTAAACGATTGGGAAGGCGATAGCCAGACAGTGGTTTATCAACTGGTGAGGTAAATGTGAATGAAACAATATCAGTGCTAATTTTCTTCTTGTTTGTGGAATAAGGTGATTGTTCATCTATTACAATATTGTGCCGAACACGCCTTTGGCTTCTGTCAGCAATATCTTTATCACTTGAATGGCTCTTCTCTGAGTACACCCTCCCATCTGGTAATCTTTTGGGCTTGAGGATTGTTTTGGCTGTTGAAATTTGTCTTCTGTTACCCTGAGTATTGTTTTCAGCAAGTGTGCTGGCAGTCCCAACCTTTCTCAGAGAAGCATTCATTGAACGCATGTTGCTTTGCTGCTGGTTGGGTGTTGGTGGCTTTGAATTCACCTTATGCTTAACAATAGCATTCTGCTTTCTGTTATTTTGTACAAGCACATCAGACGAATTTGCCATGCCCATTTGATTATTACTCTTGCGTTTCAACCCGTTTTTCTCAACCATTCTATGCTCTGGATCCCTTCTAGTTGCAGGTTTTCTGCTGTTTTTGTTTATACCTTCCCTTCCTTGGGCTTTTGTCGCTCTAGAATCTGGTAATGATCTACTGCTGGTCTTGATCTTTGGGCCAACTGGATCGCCACCACTTAGCTGTGACACCCCAGAAGAAGATGTGCTCCCTGAAGTTTTCAGACTTCCATCCAAATGTTTTCCGCTTGGTAGCCTATAAGATGTTGAGATATCATGCTTCTTCAGTGCTCCATTCATTCTTGGTGGCTTTTGTTGGATTCCTGCAGTCTCTCTCTGGCTGTATACACGAACATCATTTGCATATCCAACATCATGAACTCTGCAGGAGCTAATATTCTCAACTCCAGGCCCTATAATCCTAGATGCTGCCTCCATCATATCAACAGCATTTCTGCTGGATATATGATTAGGGTTCATGTGGGACAATTTATATTGTGGAACTGACAGTGTCCTTCTAGCAAATCTTGGTGGAAATGCTTCCATTCTAAACCGGTCAATAGGACTACCAGGCATCTTATGAGGACTACCAGGCATCTTATGAGGGCTACCAACATAGCTTCTGCCAATCAACTCATCGTGGATATCATTGTTCTGGAGGGATTGCTGCACAGTTAACGGCATCGAATAGGATCCAGATGAGCTTGCCGCAGGCATGGAATCCAGACCCATAAGCCTCGCTACAACGGTGGGGCCCCTCCTTGGATGAGCTTCATCATCAATCACTGAAGATGAGCAACTATGCTCACTGTTTTCCTTCAGACTCAGCGCATCTTCAGGGATCTGCCAGTATGCATACACATAAAGGACCGTAAACAACAAACAAAAATACAGCAATACAATTGCTCTCAAGAACACGCACGGAATTTGGTCTTGTGCTTGGTGTACCGCCATCAAAGCCCCTCATATCTTCAGAAACCCCTGTAAAGGTAGTATCAGTATATAAGCTCAGTTCCTCCCTCCATTTGTAAAGAAAAAATGTATGAATTTTACAGCAATGACTGATTGACTGGACTCATATTGGCATATTGACTTACTCGGAGCTGGAGCTGGAGAATCACCCCCGCTTCCACTGACCGGGCGCTTCTTCGACTTCCTGCCCCAATCAAACAGACTAAAGAAGCCATGCCCCTTTGAAGTAGCTTTCTCCACATCCATTTCTCCTCGCTCCCTGAACCTGCAAATAAAATGGTTCACGTAAACACAAGAAAGCAGCCAAAGAAATACAAGACTAATAGACCTTAAAAAATGCAGCTAAAAAGCACCATCGATGAATCCTCCAAAACCCAGTCCTTACCCCCAAATGTGACCCCGAAAAAAACTGACAGAAACAAACAGATTCAAACGCAGAGAACAACGCCTGCGACATACAGAAATCGTCCATAAATTTACCCGAAATGCAGGCAGTCCCCACCTAAGAACACCCGCAGGACACCACAAGGCAGCTGGCCGTGGAGAACACCGTAAAGATCCGGCCTTTCCCACGCAGCTGGAGTCAACGGCGCGGGATTCACCGAAGCAGCGCCCAACCGGAGCCAAATCGCCGCGCAGACCTCTCCGGATCGAGCTGCATTGAGCCGTGGCTCGGCGCCTCGCAGGTAGAGCTCCCAAAGCAGCGATTTTTGTGTGCACAAGTACACCTTGGACCCAGCGGCGCCGTCGAGGATCCGCGCCGGCGTCACAGTAAGGTCGGCAAGGGGGAGAGGAGGCCGGGTTGCGAGGAGGTCGCGGCCGCGGAATCCATTAATGTGGCTGCCTGCGTGAGGTGGCGAGGAGAAGGAGAGGGAGAGGGTGATTGGAGCCGGAAGCCTTTTTCTCTCTAGTCCTCTCTTCTTCTCTCGCCCCTGTGTCCTCTACTCCTCTCTCTGGTCTTTATGAGGTTGCTTATTAAAAAGGAAGAAAATTTGGGAAATTTGGGGATCAGTTTGGTCGTTTTCGTGTTGTAACGAGATTTGGCGGCTGGGTTTGGATCATTTCGCCCAAAATTTGGCTCTTTGTGGACTGTGGAGTGCCTGCTTGTTAGGACACAACACACCCTGCCATCCTTCGGATGCTGCAACCCCATTGGCCAGTACAATTAAAACCTTCTCATTTCACACTTCCTCTGATAATCCATCCGTACTGCAAAGACTAGCTTTATTTTCTTAACATGAAACTTATAAATTTTGATAGGAAATTGATATATTTTGATATAAAAATAATAAATTAGCAGTTAGAGTAAAAAAATCAAAGTGTTCTTTATTAATAAAAAACAATATATTATAAAATGATAAGTAAAAGAATATAAAAGAATAAATCTTTTTATTTGTGAACAAGAAATGAGGATATCTAACGAGATAAAAATAAAGTCTTTTAAAATAAAGTTAAAAGTTAAAAGAATAGAAGTAAATTCTTTTTTAGAAGGGTACCAAATACACAAATGTACTTATGTACAAACCCTATAAATGTTAATGGTTAGGCAATGCTCCTAAGAATAAGTGCCATGTGACCCATGTCATTTGCAGTTGCTGCTTAAAATCATAATCTTTTCCTTTAAACAGATACGGTGGCCGGCGGCGATGCACCGTACACGCCAGCGGTTGTTGGTAGTGTACAATCATGCGTACATGCTATCCATGGTGGCCTCTGGACAAAGACGATCCCGTCGCCGTATTCATCGTATCCAAACTCTATTTTTTAATCAAATCCAAAGCCATATATATAAGAAATAGGTAGTAACATGAACATCCAAGTGCTAATAGCCATGGAAGTAATTACAGCGGATTGATCAATAAATTGCAGTCAGTTACTGCGAGCTTAGCAGTTAGCAGGCGTAGAGAGGTAGAAGGAAATATGGTTAAGACGTATACTTTAACCTGACTGAACATTTCACCAACCAACCATTCCCCAGCGACCAAATCGTACTGTGCTGCGTATGGATAGCATCCTGCTCTTGGCTTTGGCTTCTCCACAAGGCACGTATACGCATCCATCCACTTCGAGCGTAGCAATCTGCAGCTGCAGCCACGAGTTGGTACAGGTCGCAATTACGCAAAGTGACAGGAGAGATTAATGCTAGTTAATCACACTCGCTGCCTGATTACTTTGTAGGGAGGGCGCATTTAATGCTAAGACGAGCGGGCAGCTGCTCGAGTTAAGGATACTGCATGTCAGCAAGTGCAAGCCCAGCTCGCTGGAGATCAGTATCAGCTTTACACTGACACTGCTGATGGCTGATGGATGCGTTGCGTTGATGTCCCAACAACCTGCAGGCCATGGCCGCTGTGTTTTGCTTAATTAGCTTGTGATTTGTGAGTGCCTGAGGAAAACATTTGGAACATGAGATTCTTTTTTCTGAGATTTATGTGTTCTGAGCTACAATTCCAAATGGATACTGAATATTTTTGCGCAGCAGCAGCTTCCTGCTTCCGTCAGAAGTTCAGTTGTAGTGGTGGGGGAGTTGGTGTAGCTGAAAAGCACAG
>KE372711.1:966235-982750 GCA_000418225.1 Zizania latifolia | reverse complement strand
CTTTTTACACTAGTGCTTTTCATGGGAAAAATACGTGCTTTTTGTAGATTTGAGATCTGCAGGATGTAAGCTTTCCATGTTAGCAACGTAAAATGCGAGATGCCGATGCAGGGCACGCAGCTCTCTGCAAAAAGATGGTGCATGCAAGCCGCGAGAGCACGCAACTAGGAAATGCCTGCCGCGATGCCATCTTTCCAGCCAAATCTCACCGATCGACCATGATAAAGCCTTTGCTCGTTTCAGCAGTTAGCTGCTTGCAGTTCCGGTTATGATTGTTTTCATCTGTCGCCAACAGTAAACAGTTATTGATCCAATTTCTATTGAATCAAAGTATCGAACTTTATATTGAATTAAACCGATAACGGTAAAAAAATGGATCGTGTGGCTCAGTTCGAACTAGTAGCAGGGTCGGAAGAAGAAACTGAAACCGCTGCATTTTGCCATTTTGCTCTGGATGTTCTGAAACCAAAGATGCTGTGAGGTCGAAATTGCTACTGGTAATTCAGATGTTTTCCTGTTTGAACGGCGGAAAACTGAGGAATCAGGAATGGAAACGTGCATGGCACTCGGGAAGTGGCACTTGAGCCATGACGGACGCATCAGCATCTAGATCATCTCTGCCTGAGAGCTGACGAGGCCACGACTCCGTGAGTCCGTGTGCCTGCTGGAGTCAAAGGCTCGAAGCAAGCGGCAACATGGCAGACTGCTGGAGTGCTGGCTGCTGCTGCACTGCGCCGACACAGTGAGCAGTGAGCGAGAACGCCGCGTAGTAAAAAGATGGACCGCTCCAAGTCTCCGACCCGGAAAACCAGGACTGAAAGTATTCGTTCAGTTAAAAGTTTAGTATTTAAAATTTCTCTCACATATATTTAATTTTTAGCTTGTTTTCTTCTATCAATAAACTCTGATTAAATAAATGATACCACATAATCAATTTGCCTAGAATTTAGAATCAATATAATTAATGATTAATAAGGAATATTTTATTTCAATGTACTATATACTGAGTATAGAATTGCTAAAAATAAAACCGGTGTGCAACCGAGTACAGAAGATGAGAAAGAAGTACGGTGGGAGGCCTTGATGGTCCGGTCGGGTCGGCTCGGGTCGGATCAGATCGGATGGGTGGGTCCCACCGCGGAGAGGCATCGGTGCCCCTGTCGTGTCGCGCCGCGTTTCCGCCGTAACAGAAAAGCCCTAAACCCCATTTCGCCCGCTCCCTCCTCCCACCCATGGCCGCCGACCGCCTCCTCCACCTCCTCCGCGCGGCGCCTGCGGCGTCCGCGGCGTCTCCGGCTTCCGCTGACGCCTCTTCTCGCAGTCGCAGACGAGGAGCTCTCCAGCCGCAGCGCCTCCGCCTCCCGTCGACGGCAGCCGGGACGCGCCGCGCCGGCGTGGCCTGCTCCGGCGGGGCCATGACGTACAAGGGCGCCGGAGTGGATATCGACGCCGGAACCGAGCTCGTGCGCCGCATCGCCAGGATGGCGCCCGGCATAGGCGGCTTCGGTGGCCTCTTCCCCTGGGGTGCTGCTCTACGCGTCTCCACTTCGTTTTGATGTTTTGCGTTGCGATAAAAAATCGACCATAAAAGCGATAACTTGGCATTGAAGGTGCAGTCTTGGGGTTCTAGTTTCCCACGCTTTGTGAGCATTGGATAGGATAGTGCTCTCATGCTCCACTGGCTGTGTGGTTGGGAGAATTCTGTGGCATGTAGTTGGTAGCTCTTACATGTTGCTACTCGTTTTGATATCTGCAGAGACAAAGTTTCATTTCCATTTTAACATTGTTGTTTCTTTCTGTTTGGATTGAACAGGTGACGATTACCTTGTTGCTGGCACAGACGGTGTTGGGACAAAGCTCAAGCTTGCATTTGAAACCGGTATTCATGACACAATTGGGACTGACCTGGTACGTGGTCACTTGCTATATAGTGTTTGTCCCATCCCTTTGAGTGACTGACTGTTTGGAAATTCTAATGGCAGGTGGCTATGAGTGTCAATGACATTGTAACTTCAGGTGCAAAACCATTGTTCTTCCTAGACTACTTTGCTACGAGCAAGCTTGATGTTGATCTAGCAGAGAAGGTATTGTCAATGCTATTTTGTTTGCTGAAACAGTAATGCTGGCTGATGCTCAATTATCTGTCTTCTGCTCATAAAGTCAGATCTACTATGTCTAAAACTTCTGTGATTCTGTCTGAACTACATAGGTTATCAAGGGGATTGTGGATGGATGCCAGCAGTCGGATTGTGCTCTCCTAGGAGGAGAGGTGAAGATTTCTAACAGTGGCACCCATGTTTTAGTAGTGGAATACTGGAATCTTAGTACTGACGAATGCCTTAGTAAATCAGAATAAATGCATCATAATTGGCCGTCTGTCTTGTAATGGTATTGATCTCAAATTATGATTACATGCTGATTACTAGATCATTCTCTGACTAGCAAGCAGTAACTTCAATAAGTGAACATTTGTACATGCTGAAATGGGATTCAGCTTAGTTTCACATCACGAACCTCGTTTATTATATTAAGATTTGTAAATGCTGTCAGTATACTTAACTATGATATATGAACATCAGTGTAAATGTAGCAAAATGTTCTGACTGTATGACTATATGTATTCCTGATATGTGGACAAATTCAACTGAAAATGCAAGTGCTTGCCCTGATCTCTATTTCGTTTTAGCATTGATTTATTCTGAAGGCATTCCATTCCATAGGGACCATAACCTCTCTAAATGTATGAAGCAACATACTCATAGAAATCAATCGCATTTATCACTGAGTTATTCTTATGCAGACAGCAGAAATGCCTGGTTTCTATGCAGAAGGTGAATATGATCTAAGTGGCTTTGCTGTTGGTGCCGTTAAGAAGGATAAAGTCATCGACGGTAAAAGCATTGTGGATGGAGATATCCTCATTGGTCTTCCTTCCAGTGGGGTTCATTCTAACGGGTTCTCTCTTGCTAGAAGGTCTTGTATTTCTCCAATTCCATTTGTTTTAATCCAAAAAGCTGGTTGACACAGATTCTTTTCTTTTGAGTTTTGATGTTGATACTTGACAACCCACTCCCCTCTTGAATTATGCATAATTAATGGTATCAACAATATTTTTTCTATATAGAGTACTAGAGAAAAGTGGACTTTCATCGAATGACCAGCTCCCCAGAAACGATGGCATGACAACTACTGTTGGTGAAGCTCTCATGGCACCAACTGTCATTTATGTTAAGCAGGTAAGCTCTTGTTGATGTATGTTTCATGTTTACCATATATTGTACATACATTTCTAACTACATTGTTTGAAATGAAAAAGGTGCTTGAGATTATTAGCAGGGGTGGTGTAAAAGGATTAGCCCATATTACTGGTGGTGGCTTCACTGATAACATCCCTAGAGTATTTCCTTCTGGACTTGGGGCGAAGATTTTTACTGCAACATGGGAAGTGCCACCTGTATTCAAGTGGATTCAACAGGTAAGACTAACAACCCATGAGCACGCGTTGTATATTCTTGTACCCCTGATGGAAGTATTCCATTGTTCTATACTAAAAGTCGTTGGATTATTTTGCATCCATTGTGAATACCTTCAGTGCCAGCCATATACAATTAGCAATATTATAACTCAGTAAAAACTCTAAAAGATTAAGGTAAAGTGATCATTAAATTATGCCCACACATGACAGTTGTCAATATTGTTCAAACTTGATATTATGATCCAGGGAACTCTCGTTAGAGTTAGAGTTCTGCGTGCATTAAAGTAACTTAGACACAAATTTCAGAACTGATCAAGCATCCAGTTTTGTGGATAAAGAGTCCTTAAGACTGGCTGTTTTGGTTTGGTCCCCAATTCTCATGCACTGTGCTGTTTATCTGCTCCTTAGCGCTGTTCTTTGGTGTATGTAGGTTGGAAAAATTGACGATGCCGAGATGAGGCGCACATTCAACATGGGAATTGGAATGGTCCTTGTAGTAAGCAAAGAGGCAGCTGATGGAATTCTTGAATCTTCTCATGGACCGAACCATGCGTATCGCATTGGAGAGGTGACTCGTGGTGAGGGAGTTCAGTTCGTCTGAACTAATGAGCTTTCTATCCCTCTGAGTGGTTTGAGTTTGTTCATCAGATGGGCAAAGCGGGCTCATTTTTTGTAAACCGCATAACATAACGGGGCCAAGTTCTGGAGTGTAATAAGCATTAGGGCTTTTACTCCCATAACATAAGAAACATGGCTTGCCCCAAAGGCCAAAGGCCAAATGTTCTCGCAGAGCAACTCAAGATGTCCTGGTGCGTCTCGCCATCATTCAGAATGAAATGAGTTGCTGCGTTCGTTCTCCGCATCTAGAGCAATTGCATAATTGGGCAATCAGGCCACAAAAGAACTATGGCATTGTTTAACCCAAAAGAATACCATTTAATTAGCTGCTATATATATAACATGCATTTTCGAATATAAAACATATAAGTTTTTTACAAGGTTATCAGTGTAGAATATTATTATAAATTACTTTTGTATCATCAACAACTACTATGATAATAAATATATGAAAGTAACATTAAACATAAATATTTTTAATAACTTAATTATTAGTTTAAAGTTAAAAATATTGACTTTGCTAAAAATATACAAGTCTTACATTTTTAGAACGAACGTATTACATAAATAACAGTTTTTGGAAATTTCTTACATCCATTAGGACCAGTAAAAAAGCAACTATAGAATGTAAAAAAATAAACGCAAAGGAAAAAACTGAATTGAAAACCTTTACAAGCGTCAAGGGAACTATGGTCAAAGCTTTCTCATATGCCTTGCCATCAAGGTTAACGTGACGTGACAGCACCCGCCGCGTGGGATCGTCGATTCTCGTCGTCGTCGTCGTCAGTCTCCTCTTCCCAGCCGGCCGGCCGGTCACCAGCGGCGGACGATGCGATTCTTGATCCACCGGAATCCCCGGCGGAGCGATGCCTTGACCCTTGGCCTCGACGGCGTAGGCCTTGTACGCCACCACCCTCCGCCGGCGCTTGGCCTCGGGGTCGCCGGACCACCACGTCGTCGCCGACGAGGACCCCGACCTCTCGTCTCCGTCGCGCGGTGGCGCCGACCCTCGACCTCCTCGGAACTCCTCCAGATCCCTCATGCGTCTGACTCGCGCCGCCGCTCGCGGATCAGACTGATCGCGTTTTTGCCGGCAACGCGAACGTGTTGATGAGCCCGGGTTTGCAGCTTGACGCTCGAGGTGAGCTTACACCCACATATATATAGGGGAGAAAATTGTGGGAGGCCTCAAACTCACCTGGATTAGGCCTGAAATTGTCTTCGATTAGTGCTCGGCAGGTAATAGCTTCAGAGTTACTGCTAGCCATTGCAACCCTCTCAAAACAATAATTCACAAATTTATTACAAATTTTTGCATAGAGTAAAGCCACATGTGCTCCCGTGTGATTATTGAATGGCCTCATGAGTTGCAGTAAGAGCTTAGTAAGTTCAATGAAAAACGGCAATTTCTTTGTACCGGTAATGAGCTGATAACTACAATAACCAGTTGGTATCTGGCAAGTTTTTTAACTATCTTACCAGTCGACGGTTACTAGTAACTGAAGCGATTACCGTGGTTTTCGACCCTCTCGAAGACCGGCGGTTTTTAGTAACAAGCTAATAATTGCGATAACCGGCTGGTATCCGGACGCCGACCACAGCCCGGTCTGCCAGTTTTTATGAATTCTGCATAGCAGTAGTGGAGGAGCAGTCTGCAAGCGCGCCGTCTCGTAGCTGGGATTTGGCGGGCAAAACCGTCTATGGCCCTTGGCTGGATGGAACAAGTCGCCCATACCAAACCAAGCAGAGATCCGTTCAATTTTGCAGCATACACACAGAGAAGAAAACAATTTACATCCAAACACACGATGTTGTCTAACTCTAACAAAAAATCTTTAATTTTTGCTTTCCTTTTTCGTATGTTCTACAAGTCTCCAATTTTTCTTTCCATCCTTGCTCTCCCACAGAGGGTTACTACACCACTACACCAGACAACTTATTGGAGACAGTAAAAAGTTAGCACGTAGGCTGATACAACCCCCGTAGAGGGCATTCTCTATGTGCCAAAGGCAGGTGCTCAAGGCAGCTGAAATTCGGATGGCAAATGTGTGACTAACAACATTTACAATCATCTCCACGTCGAGCCAGAATGGATGTGGAAAAACCGGAAATCCGGATGCTCTACTTGTACGCAGTTGAGCCAGTTGCCAGCTTCCTCCATCAGCGAGGTGAAGCGTTGTCCTTGGGTCCCATCAGATGCCCAAATGGAGCTGCGAAGTTTGTAAGATGACAGTCCAAAGGCAGGCAAAGATAGTTTGCCAGTTGCATTAGTGCAACTGCTGATGCCCCCAAAACCAGGGCATGCTGGTGTCGTGGTGTCGCTATCTGCAAGGACAGGACCATAAGCATTCGATGCAGGATGCAAAAAGTTGCATTTAGGAAAACAGACATTAGGCCAGTGCCAACTATCTAAACCTCCCTAATTCATTAGAAGGTAGTACGTACTTACCCTTAGAAGGTGTTGCTAGACAATGGAATGTCAAGAAACAGGCATCAAGGTCTTCCAATGTTGGTCCTATTGGAATTCTATATATGGGGTACCTGCAATGGGAGCCACGAGGATGAAACCAGTAATGTATAGAATCATAGCAACACCATGTTACCAGTGATGCTCTTCTACACAAGTTTTATCTTGTGCTGAATTTCAGCACAGTAGGCATGCCTATTGTTAGGCGTTGCAACTGGTAGGGCATCCTCTGCATGGGCTGGCAAACGTCATTACTCTGACCATTGGAACATTACCATTCTAGTACTTACAAAGCCAAAGGATGTCTACATAAAAACAAGTGCAACATTGTGACACTAGAACTAGATGCTATCAGACGATAAGACATAAGGTCAACTCGTTGCAGATAGTTAAATGTGTGCATGTTTTAAGGGAAAATAACATGGAAACATTGACTTTGAAATACTTGTAGCAATCCCAACACTTCAAAAACATAGCACATATAACAAGAGAATTGCATTTTATCAATTGAAATGAAGCCATCTCACAAATGAAAAATGGAAGTAGAAACAAAAGAAATAAAACAGTATTTGATACATACCACGCAACAGACATCCAACTGGATGGCAGCAGATCACAGCTTTTGAATGCCTTCAGAGCTGGAAATCTACTTGCAAGAATTGATACCTGAAGGACACGTGATAAGATTATGTGCACGATGTCTGTAGTAAACAAGGGTTTAAGAAAACTTACCTTGTCTGTCAGAGGTTCTCTACAATACGGCGGATCCCTCTCCAAATACTGAAACATTGGAGAACTTGCAGATGCATAAACTTCAGCATCATCAGTTTGCAAAACACCATTTTCGAGCCCATGTGTAACTTCCACAGATGAAACTCTTGTTTGGTCAACATCATTTTCACTGCTACTCTCACTGCTAGCATCCACATATTCCCCGTCACTTTCATCACCAGGACGCCTTAAGCGAGAAAAATAACTAGAGAAAGTTATACACTATCAAGAAATCGAAAGATAATAAAGCAACCCATACTGAACGAGTAGGCTGTTCCTAACTATCTTCACGGTAGTCACTAACTCACTATGCCCTATTAGAGATCATCTAATAATAGACCTACAAATTCACAGCTCGCCATTCTCTCATTTTAACAGATTATTATTATTATTATTTTAAATATATATGTGTGTGTGTATGCCAACCAAGACCTCCCTGCAAAAGTATGCTCCAGGAACTTCAGGAAAGCATACAATAATTCTGTCTAACAGAACTTGCCAGGAGTGATAAAGATTGCTACCTGGTTCTTGAAGCAGGTCTTGATGGATCTACATACAGCTGGATAGCAGAAAGATATGGCACATAATACTGTGTTACAGAATCACTGCCATTTAACACCAGGGGAACACCAGCTCCGTAAGCACTCCACTCCCTGAAAGACTCCCAAAGATCTTCAAGGCAGAAGTACGGTGATGCATTCATAGAATCACCAGTCCTCCACATTTTCAAGCTCATCTGCAGAAGAACAAAACCATCAGAACCAAATAACAAAACAAGTAACTAGCACCAAAGCAAGACAGCTCTTGACTTTAATAGAAAGCTATTTACCTGATCAGAACATTGTACAAATATCACTGCATGATTTAATAATCTGTCTCAAAATCAATTCTAAAGTCCTTTAGATAACAAATCTGAACAGCGTGTAGACAAAACCACAGTGCATGAATCATTTATAGAGCAAACTTAACAGCTGCAGTAATTAGGAAGTTAGAAGTCCCTGAAAAACTACTAAAATTTCCCTCTTAAGGATTATCCACTAATAATACCAAAGTCCAAAATAGTGCTTAGAGCACAGATAAACCGACAAGCAATGGGCAACCACACAGTTTTATCGAGGTCTAAGTGTCGCCTTCATGTGTTCAGCGACATTCATAAGGCAAAAATCTTTCACATCTTAGTTCGCATCAAATAAAACAAGGATCCACAATTATTATCATTAAGCATCTTAAAACAAGCAGACAAGAGTAAATTCTAGAACATGAGCTCTTCTGTTGATCATATAACTGGAATACTCTACCAGAACAGTTCGTTTTCCCTTGAACTACAGTATTGAACCATTTCATCACTCCGATACCGACGATCAGCATTTTCCATTGTAGTCATTGCTCAGTAGCTATACCAAACCCTACAGTCATTTAAAATGGAAACACAAGTAGATGTCCCGTCCGATGGACTAGTAAAATCCACCTGTTCCTCTTCATATTTACCCAACATCGCAAGTTACCAAAATTCGCACGTTGCAATCTGCAAGTAAACAAAAGCAGGTTTCAATCCCAGAATACCTTGGGCAGGAACTGGAAGGGCACGGAGGGAGTCGTGGAGGTAAGAAACCTCTCCAGATTCCCACCCTCCTCCACCGCCGTCACATTCACATTCACATTCACGTCAGCCGCCGCTGTGGCAGTCGCCGTGGATGCAACAGAAAGCTTCGACGACGTCGACGAGGAATCGTCCGAATCGACCCTGCTATCCACGTCCGTCGGTACAGCCGCGGCAGCCTTCTGCCTCGCCGACCGCGGGGACGGCGACGGGGATAGCGAGGGAGAGGTGGGGCGCTGACTCTGCAGGCGCTGCTGCTGCTGGCGGCGGGAATGGGGAGGCAGGTAGAATCGGTCGACGCTGTTCCGGGACGAGGAGGAGGTGGCGCCGCCGGAGGACCCCGCCATGGCGGCGGCCGGAACGGAAAGGATGGTGGATCGGGCTGGGGTTTTGAGGGAGGACGGATTAGAGGATTGGGATATCATGCATCTCTCACCAACACCTTATTTTTGACTCTCTTTACCCAAAAATAAGAAATCTTTCTATCTAGATTGACTCTCTATTTTTTAAACATTCCATTAATTCCCTATATTTACCTCCCTATATTTCACTTACCTATATTTTATTAATATCTTATAACTACCACTAATGAATTAACTTTTACACGCCTATTAGACTATTAGTTGTAGCATCCCTATTAATAAATTTCTACTCCTGTTATTAATTATTTTCATTTTTCATATAGTTTCAAGTTTTATTTTATTCTTCATAATTTTCACTCCCGTTAGTAATTTTTTTCCAACACCTAAAATTGTTTTGTGATTAGTTTAAGTATTTATCGTATTTATTCCGGCTATATAATTTGTATATATAAAAAACCAAAATACATGAAAAAAATCAAAATAAAAAGGATAGGAAGTAGTTTTGGCTCCCTAGCTTTGGGGAGGAGAGGAGCCAAAATAGAGAGTGTGATGAGATAGGGAGTGGAGTAGGAAGTTGGTTGGAGAGAGATTTTGAAAGAATTTTGCTAAATAATAGGGTAGAGAGTGAGATGAGGGGTCGAATGGAGATGCTCTTAGGATTAGGGTTTTGGTGGTCTTTTCCCCTGTTCTACAAGAGGGTTTGGATCTGAAGCGAGGAGAGGAGGCGGCCGCACTCCACTTCTGCTGTTGTTGCTTCTTCATCTCTCCGGAGCATTGTTTCTCCAGTTTTTTAGCGGTCACAATTCCTACTCCTTGTAGGCAAAATTGGTTTCATATCATTTCAAATGGCAGATAAAGTTTAATATAAAAATATAAGATGTATAAGTTTTTTTTGGACACGACGTTTGGCTCGACGGCAAAAATGGAATAGTGTGGCTAGGTGTCTCCGGTGGTGGGAACTACATTTGAATGGTTCGTGCTGTTTTAGGAATGACAATTCTATCTTATCTTTATAAAGGAATGAGTAAATAAACAAAAATGGAATACAAATATTATATAGTACGATTGGAAATTTTTTATGATGTATTTATTCTGCCACAAAATCTTTACATTTTAGACAAATACAATACATTAGTAGTAATAGTAAAACACCAAATTGTTTCTTATTAATTGAAAAATTAAAATTATGAAGTGATAGATAAGAGATATTAAAAAAATAAATTCTTAAATTACAAACCAAATATAATAAGTTATACACGTTAATAAGATACATAAGTTTTTTAATGAGACGGTTGGCTCGGTGCATGAATCTGATGGGTTTCCTATTTGGCGGGGACGACATCTAGATGGCTCATGCTCTTAGGAAGGGTAGTTTTGTCCTATTTTAAAATAGAAAAACTAGATGAAAATGATACAAAGAGCAACAACTGGATTGTTTTTCCTTGCTCCACTGTCCCCTAGAGACTTTTTGGTTGAGACAAAGTCAATAAATTAGTTGTAGTAGTAAAACATCAAATTATATGTTATTAATATGGAAGCACTGTAAAGTAATAGATAAGAATAAAAAATAAACTCCAATTTACAAACTAAGCATCAATAAGAAAATATAAATAAAGTCTTTGAGTTGGAGAGTTGAATGACAGAGAGTATTAAAATGTACCATAATGTTGCAGTGGTACAATTTGAAAGGTAGAATACACGAGCCGATGTCACAGAACCATGTCCCTCATCTTTGTTGGCGCCGACAGATGATTGTGAGAACCAGCTCCGGCAAGAAGAACGAAAACTAGACGAACTACAGTTTGCAGAAAGCATAAACAGAGACAGAGGAGTTGGTGTTGCTCGAACTATGCAGCATTTTTCTGTTTTTCATTTGCTAAGTATGCGGCAGAATGAATCAAAATAAACTGGGCTACGACGCCTGACTCTCACGCCACACTGCACACGATCTGCATCGTGCCCGTTATGCGTGCCATGCAAAATGCTGAAGCAAACTTGGCCTCGAAGTAAACACAGCACATCTCCAGCCACTACACTAGGAATTCAAAACATGATATGCATGCAGCAGGATTATTCCTAACATATCACCCCCTAATCCTAATGTACTTCAACAACCTTCAGCTGCTGTCACATCTCCACGAACTTAACTCTGCCGAGTGCCTTTGTTAGAATGTCAGCCAGCTGTCCTTCAGTTTCGACGTGGTTTACCTCCGTTCTTCCATCATAGATGCATTCACGAATGAAATGAAAGCGTGTATCAATATACTTACTTCTCTCATGATGCACCGGATTCTTGCTGAGCTCGATTGCCGACTTGTTGTCCACCAGGAACTTGATCTTTTGTGTGCCACCGCCGGTTAGCTCGCCCAGGAGCCGGCTTAGCCACACACCTTGACATGCCGTCGTCGCTGCTGCAATATACTCCGCTTCGCTCGAAGAAAGCGCAACAACCTTTTGCTCCTGGGATGTCCACGTGATCAAGCTCGAGCCGAGAAAGAATGCAACGCCGCTGGTGCTCTTACGATCATCCACATCTCCCACAAGATCACTATCACTGTAGCCAATCAGACTTTGTTCCTCTGTGCTTGCCTTGATGTACTTGTAGCCATAGTTCAATGAACCGAACGGGTACCGGAGGATACGCTTGACTGCTGCCCAGCGCTATTCCGTAGGTGCCTCCATGAACCTGCTGACAATGCCCATTGCATAGGCAATATCGGGCTATGTGTTGATGAGGTATTGCAGGCTTCCAATGATGCTTCTATACCTTGTCACATTCACTGTTTTGTTGCCATCATGCTTGCTGAGCTTCAATCTATTTTCCACGGGTGTATCACACGGATTGCAACCAGACATACCAGCCAATTCAAGGATCTTAGCAGCATATGTTCTCTGGCTCAAAGTAATCTCATCTACTCCTTGCTTCACTTCAATTCCCAAGTAGTAACTTAGGAGCCCGAGATCGGTCATGCTGAAACGAAGCATCATTTGCTTCCTGAACACTTTGATCTCATCGCTGCTTGGTCTAGTGATTATCAAGTCATCAACATATACATCGACCAGCAGAAATGAACGCCCACTCGTCCGCCAGTACATAGCATGCTCCAGTGGATTTCTATCAAAATCGAGTAAGATGAGCTCCTTGTCCAGCCATGCGTTCTAGGCCCGGGGAGCTTGACGAAGTCCGTACAGGGCCTTGCGAAGCTTGTACACCTTCTCAGCATTGTCACAGTTGAGAAAGCCCGGCGGCTGATGCACATAGACTTCTTCTGCAAGATCACCATTAAAAAATGCAGATTTCACATCCATATGATGTACCTCCTAGCCACCGTGTGCAGCAAGTGCGATCAGCAGCCGCACAGTCTCCATCCGCGCCACTGGTGCAAACACTTCGTCGAAATCCACCCCCTGTCGCTAGGCATATCCTTTAGCAACTAGGCGTGCTTTGTGCTTAAAGATATTTCCTGCTGGGTCCTTCTTCACCTTGAACACCCATTTAAGCTGAATGGCTCGGTGTCCATGCGGGAGCACAGTGAGCTCCCACGTCTTGTTCTCGTGAATTGATTTCAGTTCATCCTGCATGGCACCGCGCTAGCAATCTTCCTTCAATGCCTGCTCCACGCTGTTTGGCTCCTCAGTAGCAAGCAAGCACAACCCGCTGTACTCGAAGTCATGGACCTCCTCGGTAATGCTCAACACATTCGGCAATGTGCGGAAGCGAAGCGCCACGCCATCTGAATCAAATGCTTCATCCGTCGGTGGAGTCGCCCATTGCACGCCTGGTGACGTGCTTGCTACTCCTGCCGACGTCCCCGGCGAAGCTGCTAGAGTTGCCGGTAGAGGTGATTGTACTGGATCTTGCTGCGGAGCAGTATCGCCATGTTCCTGTATTTCACCAGATATGGTTATGTGCTCTACAGAGAACGTTGCTGTCGGCACTGAGTCGTTGTCACCCCTGGTCCAGTTCCACCCGCGGTGCTCCTCAAACACCACGTCACGTGTGACATGGAGTCGTTTGGCCACCGGATCATAGACCCTATAGCCCTTCATCCCTGGCTCATAACCAAGGAACACCATGGGGATTGATCTGTTCGTGAGCTTGTTTACTCCAGGCCCAACCTTCTTGACGTGCGCCACACAACCAAAAGTACGCAGGCACTGTACCTTGGGCTTCTTCTTGTACCAAGCCTCGTATGGTGTACGACCATCAAGGCTTCTCGTTGGCGCGCGATTGAGGATGTACACAGCAGTCTTCACAGCCTCACCCCAGAACTTTGCCGGCACCTGCATGCTCTTGAGTAAACACCATGCCATCTCCACCACGGTTTGATTACATCGCTCGACAACGCCATTCTGCTGTGGAGAGTATGGTGCAGTGGTGAAGTGCTTAATGCCGTGCTCATCACAGTAATGCTCAAACTCAATGGAATTGAATTCTCCCACCCTGTCGGAGCGGAACGCCTTGAGATGACTACCGAACTCATTTTCAGCAAGCGCCTACACCTTCTTGAAGGATCTGAACGCCTCATCCTTGGTTGCGAGAAGATCAAGCCACATGAAACGGCTGTAATCATCCACAATCAGCAAAAAATAGCTTTTACCTCCTGGAGTACTTGGAGTAATCTTGTCGCAGAGATCACTGTGAAAGAGCTCCGGGCCACGTTCTGCTCAGTGAGCTGCAACCTGAGGGAATGGTGTGCGGTGCTGCTTCCCTAGCGCACAGCCATCACAGAACTGCTCGATCCTCTGAATTTTTGGCAGTCCATCCACCATCTTCTTCAAGCTCAGCTCATGAAGCAATCGGAAATTCAGATGCCCATAACGAGCATGCCACAGCCATGCCATATCGTTGGTCTTGGACAGCGGGCACACTGGCTCCGTCAGGTTCAGCTTCAAGGTGTACAGCCTATTCCTGGTACGTGGTGCCTAAGTAAGCAGTGCGCTCTTATGATTGAACACACACAGTACGTCGTCATTGATGACTATCTTGCATCCTCCTTTCAGCTGGCCTAAACTGATGATGTTACTCTTTAAAGATGGTATAAAATACACCTCAGTGAGTACCTTATGCTCTTTATTTTTGCATTCCAACATCAGAGAACCAATGCCACAAATTTCCACGACCGATCCATCACCAAACCGCACTGATCCACGTACACTCTCATCAAGGGATGTGAATGCTTATCTGCAGCCCGTCATGTGGTTACTTGCCCCGGTGTCAAAATACCACAAATTGTTATCGGCCTCCATCGGGAACACGCGCTCCTCATTGAGGAACACGTTCTGTGTCATGGTGTTGGCAAAGCTGCATGTAAGAGCCAAATATAGTCCTGGCTTATCGGCGGCGGCGGTCTTCATGAGATGTGCTTCCCCTTGTCGCTGATCACATCAGGGCTTGCGACACTCTCTAACCCAATGTCCATAGATATCGCAGTTGCGGCACTTTCCTTTCCTATGCAGCGGGGTGTCCGCCGCGGAGTCCTTGCCATCACAGTTCGCTGAACCCCGTGTGCGAGGCTTTCCCTTGGAGTTGCCTTGGCCATTGCTCTTTTCGTCACCGGACGATGAATCTCTGTGATGCCGCTATCGTGACTGCGCCAGCCACTCCTCTTTTGTGAGGAGCAGCCGACCGGCCTTATCCTCGATGTCCTCGTCGTTGTATCGATCCTCCACTGCACGTAACCTCCTAGTGAGCTCCTCAATCAACATCTTGCTCAGGTCGAGCAAGGTTTCAATTGAAAGAGCGATCCATGTGTATCGGAGCGGCACCACGCGGAGGAACTTCTTGACAACGTGCACCTCACCCATCGGCTCACCCAGTGCACGGATGTTGCTGGCGAGGCTGGAAATTCGCATAGCGAAATCATCGACAGCCTCACCATCCTTGAAAGAAATGTTCTCAAATTCCTTCAGGAGCTTTTGAGCATTTGTCTGCTGCACACGATCAACTCCTATACGCATCACCTTCATAGCTTCCCAAGCTGCCTTGGCTGATTTCTTGATGACAAGAGTTGAATGCATCTTCACGGGCACTGCACGGAGTATGGCTGTGAGTGCCAGCTGATCCTCACGCCGCACGGCCACACCATCTTCAATCATGTTCCACAGCCCTTGTGCTTCAAGATTTACCTGCATCACAAGAGCCCACTCGCTGTAGTTCGTTCGTATCAACACAGGGTAGACGATCGATCCGCTAGTCTCCTTCATGATCTGCTGCACCACAACGCCGCGCGTGGCATTGCCCCGCCGCCCTTGTCATCATCATTGGTGAGAGTTCTCTGAGGAGTCCTCTGTGGAGAGCGAGAGCTGTCATTCGACACCGCGGCTAGCTCTCCTCTTCACTCGCTCTGATACCAAATGTTGGCGCCGGCAGATGATTGCAAGAATCAGCTCTGGCAAGAAGAACGAAAACTAGACGAACTACAGTTTGCAGAAAGCAGAGACAGAGACAGAGGAGTTGGTGCTGCTCGAACTGTGTAGCGTTTTTCTGTTTTTCATTTGCTAAGTATGCGGCAGAATGAATCAAAATAAATTGGGCTACGATG
Source organism: Zizania latifolia (assembly GCA_000418225.1). Lineage (NCBI taxonomy): Eukaryota > Viridiplantae > Streptophyta > Magnoliopsida > Poales > Poaceae > Zizania > Zizania latifolia. The sequence goes on along the minus strand of KE372711.1, from coordinate 966,912 downwards.
CCCGACTCTCACGCCACACTGCACACGATCTGCATCGTGCCCGTCATGTGCGTCATGCAGAATACTGAAGCAAATTTAGCCTTAAAGTGAACACAGCACATCTCTAGCCACTACACTAGGAATTCAAAATATGATATGCATGTAGCAGGACTATTTCTAACAATCTTAACACTCCAATTAGCCTAACTCCACTTCTCGTCGTTGTTTGTCACGTCTATCTTATGCAAAGTCATCCCTCCTCTGTACGACGCTCACAGATCGTACCTAGATCACGCCACCTACCGTTGTCCGAAGTTTCACTCAAAGACATTAAGACATTATTGTTCTTAACATAAGATAATCAGTATGAATAATTAGATTAATCAAACCGTTTAAACTATCCGTTATTGTTGAGTATTGAACCACGTGCGCTGAAAATTGGACACCGGGAGTGAGAGCAGTAAAAAACATTTCACCTCAGCCCACACGGGGAGTAGCGCCGTCAAAGCGGCCGTCCATCGGCGGCGGTAAGCCGGTAAAAGCCGTAAAGGCGAGCGACCCATACCAGCCTACCACCTCGCTGCCGAGTTCAGAACACATGGTCAGTTGGTCACTCAAACGGTCAAACGGATGGGCAACTCACCTCGTTTCTTTCCAAATCGATGCAATCTCCCCGGAGAAAGCAACGGCGGCCTCCC
>KE372711.1:916951-937472 GCA_000418225.1 Zizania latifolia | reverse complement strand
GTATATTTTCGATAAAATCAATCAAAAATATAAAAGTTTAATATATAAAAAATCAACTGACTTATAATATATAATAGAGATTAACAGTTTATACATGTTTGCCGAGATTAAAAGATCCCAATACCTGGACTATCCAGGTATTGATATAAAACAAAGAGCACAGCACATTGCAGTCACTGGAATGGTTCAGGCCTCCAAAAATCTCCATCGCAAGTGCATGCTCTGCTTCCTTAGGAAAAAAAAAACATGAAACCAAACGACATTCCCATGGCATAACTTGTCACCTGAATTTTCCGGGTTTACGGTAGAGGCAGTCAGACACTCGCTCCCATTGCAGCCTCGAGATTTCGACGACGTCCCCTGATTCCGGCACACAGATTGTCCACAAACACCGGATGTTCCGAGATGAAGATGTTCTTTCTGTGTGAATGAGCTTGTGGTATCGTGTGGGATTGGATGAAAAGTCACACAAGACAATGGTGGTAACTGTTCGGTTTAGAACGGTTATAATGATTGTCGCGTCCAGAATTTTAACGTGTATAGGCGCATTCCACAGCTAGGCAAGTGCACACAGACGTCGAACTGAATTTTCCGAGCTGTTTCCTGCATCGACACGTTGATTTGTCTTGAAATCCCACGAGACCTCCAGATCACAGAGACGAGGCCGCAGGGTTAACGTTTACCGGTCGTCGGCCGCGGTGGTGCGGACAAATCGGTTCGTGGGTTAAATTTTAAATTCAAATTTGAAATTTTTGAAAAAAAATCCTATGAATACTTGATGATTTTTGTTGAATTTATTTTAAAAAATATTGTGACACAACAAAATCAGTGAAAAAAGGTCAGCCCAACACATAGCCAGTTTTTTTTATTTTTTTTCAAAAAAGGTATTACTACATTTATGCTCTATCATTTAATTAAAAAAAGAAATGTCACACAACATATTTTTATCATTACATAAAAAATTATTTACATTCATATACTTTTTCTAGATTTCCCTGTTTTTTATTTTTCTGAATTTTTCCATATTTTCAATGGTTTTTCTATTATTTGTATTTTTTAAAAACCATTAGATTTTTATTGAAAACTGATCTGTTACTATGTCTAACCGATGCCAAACCTGTCAGTAACTGACTTGTACCGGGAGTTGAGATTATACGTACCTTGTATATCATTATAACGTCCTATCATTATAACGTCCGGATTTTCATCGGATGTTAAAAATAATTGTAAAATTCTGGGCGCGACAATCATTGATGTTGCTTTCTTTTTCCCTTTCATTTCTGACAACTTGTAACTAGTCTTGATTGGCATTTACGAGAAAAAGAATTCAATTCTTTCGGAGAAGTTTCTTTGGAAAATAAAAGCGGAGATGATTAGGCTATGTTTGTGAAGCTTCTCGTCGTAGCTACTTTTAGAATCTAATTTTTTCTAAACGGTTCAAAATATAGACTTAATCATAAAACTCAATATATACATAATCTAGAAATAAATTAGAATCTAAAAACTGAGAAACCACTTTTTCAATATTCTCACTAGCTAGATACTTACCAACTGATTCTTAAAATCTGAAACTCCTCCAATAAAATCCTTAGTCGTTGCTACAAAATAGATAAGCTAGTGATCTAGAAGATAGAGGTAAAAGTCATGAGTGATATAACTAGGTACCCTTTCACACATTTCAAATGAGGACTAGGAGGTAGCACATTATTTATTAAACAAAAAATATTTGCATCTTTTGAAAATCAGTCTTAATAATCAGGTTTATCAAACTATTTAAATTATCCAGTAATAAAATTACTTAGAAAGCTGACTTATTTAATAATCAAAATTATAATATAATTTTGATTATTTTAAGCTATTTTAAAGAGACTCGATTAATTAAACTCAACTCGTTTGAAACAATTAATTAACCTGAACGTACGTAATACTCGCTAATTAACCCCAACCGCGGAGCACATGCATGGTCCAATCTTATACGTACATAAGACTCTGTTTGTATTACAACTAATAATCTCATATATAGTTTGACAAATTATATGTACAGGAATCATAGCTACGTGCCAGCGTGCTGCTGTTTCTGGCGGCTGTCAACTAATATTGGTACGGTCAACGAAACGCTGGATGGACCGGGTTATGACATCAATTAATTATCGTTACAGTTAATTTTAATCATCAATTCGACACGCATTCGCACCACATTGCACATAAATAAATTCAACGATCAGCATCGGAGACGGAAAAGCTTGGCTCAGCGGCAGGCAGCTCGTTCAACCAACTGGAAAAACGTCACTGTCAAGAAAAGCATCATCGTCGCCGGCGACAGTGACACTTTTCTCGACGGTGACGCTTTTCCAATCGCCTGAACGGGCACTATATAAACCAAATCACACCCCACTCCTAGTTCGTGCTCATTCCAAGCTCGATCAAATCAGCCAGCAGCTAGCAATCAAACCGGACGTTGCAGCTAGCAGCAGGTAGCTGATCACATCGGCGAAGAAGAGGAGGAGGAGGAGATGGCCGAATGGTCGTCCGGCCTGTTGGAATGCGGCGGTGACTGCGGCATATGTACGTACACCTATACATACTCAACTCGCTGCCGCCGGCCGGTTTGCATGACATTCATGCTTGTGACTTGCATGCATGGCGTACGTACGTAGAATGATGAAGTGATTGGATGATTGCAGGCTGCATGACGTTGTGGTGCCCGTGCATCACGTTCGGGCGGGTGGCGGAGATAGTGGACAGGGGGGCGACGTCGTGCGGCGCGAGCGGGGCGCTGTACGCGCTGCTGGGCTGCTTGACCGGGACCATCGGGTGCCAGTGGATCTACTCCTGCACATACCGCCGCAAGATGCGCGCCCAGTACGGCCTCACCGACTGGCCCTGCGGCGACTGCTGCGTCCACTTCTGCTGCGAGCGAATGCGCTCTCTGCCAGCAGTACAGGGAGCTCGTCGACCGCGGCTACGACCCCAAGCTCGGCTGGGACCTCAACGTCCAGCGTGGCTCCTCCGCCGCCTCCGCCGCCAACTTCGCCGCCATCCTCGCCGTCGCCGACGCCGCCTGCGCCGCCGGCGCCGCCGCCATGCATCAGCAGATGTTCCGCTAGCCAGCCTCATCTCGCCATCGTACCGATTACTTGTGCGTGGAAGATCGTAGTTGCTTGGATTGTCATATACTCGTCGTGTGATAAGTTTGTAAAAATATGCATGGTGTGATCGATGCACGGATCGTCAGGTTTGTTGTGCACTTCATTGTTTGTGTGCTGTGTATGTATTTGCGCCAAATTAGAGGCCGGCTGGGCGCACCCGTGTTTTGGAATAAAATGAGAGGAATACGGTATATATATTGTTGCGAATTAACTAAGCAAAAGCGGCTCTCGTTGAATGAATCAGAACTTGTTCAATGGAATGAGTTACAAATCATGTTGGAAGAGGTGATGGCAATCTCCTGTGCATTCGCTGTGGTGCAGTAGAGTTCATATCTGAAGAGGATTTGGTTTTTGTGCTTCTCCTGTGCATGGCAATCGCACGAACACATAGATTAGAGGAGAAGATAATTGGGCTGTGCGCGTGAGAGCAAACACAATTAGATTGGAAGCAAATATAAGCAAGGGCAAATGTGTCATTTTACATTGTTTTTTCATTAAAAAAAACCAAAACTGTAGAAAAAACGTCAAAAGAGCAAAATTATAAGTTGGTCACAAAATGGGTGGCGTTTTTCAGGTGCACTGTAAAAGATAAAAGATGATATTTTTACAAAGCCAACGGAGTGGCATGATTACAATTTTCTCTTTGTTGCTTGGTCTAATTTCTGAATTTGATATTACGCATGGTGTTAATATTATTTATTGTGATAGCCGAAGTGATGTTAGTTTGATCAAGATTGACATATTTCATACCAAAACTAAGCATGTTGATATCAAAAGCATAGTGATATGACATTCATTTTCTGTACTAATCTTCTAGTAATACAGACCATTAGCAGTGCCGCCGTAGAACAAAAGAGAAGGTGACGTGACGCAATGGCGAATTGGCGATGACAATCTGTGGATGCCATCCTCTGTTCTGCTGCTGTAGCCATCGTCGCCACTGCGCGCATGTGAGAGCAGTGCAGAGCGCGGGAAAGTCGCACAAGCTGACCCGGCCGCTTCGTCATGGCCTCTCATGGCCGCGTGGCGCGCGCGCTTGCATCCAGCGTCGAGAAAACCTCCCAGCCGCAGCGGCGACGACGAGCTGAGCACCAAGAACCACACCGCGAGTCGCCCGGTCTCATCAGCATATATATACGTGTGCGTTTGATCGAGTGATACTGCGAAGGAAGTTAGCTCGGATTAGAACTGGAAGTTGTTAGTTGTTACAGACTGGGAAAATGGCAGCGTCGCTGATGGACATGTCCATGTTCGTCGTCCTCCTCCTGTGCTTCTCAACAATGGCCGCCGGCGCGGCGCGCCTCCCGCCCGGCGCCAGCCCGCTTGTCTCGGCGTGCACGGAGGGGCCGTTCCCGAAGCTGTGCGTGCGCGATCTGGGCCACCGCCTGCTCGACATCCAGACCGTGGTGGCGTCGGCGTCGGACCACGGCGCCGCCATCGCCGGAGCCCCGGGGCAGGTGGACTTCAAGTCCCTCGTTGCCGTCGCCATGGAGGCCGCGACGGAGTCCGGCGCGGTGGCGTCGACCGTGTTCGAGGGCAAGCTCCCGGGGTTCAACGCCTCGGTGCCCGACTACAAGAAGTGCCTCGACAACTGCACCGTGACGATGACGAGCGCCATGAAGAAGATTCACGGCGCCAGCGCCGCCATGAAGGCCGGCGCCAACGACGTGGCCAAGACGCTGGCCACGCGGGCCATCACCGACGTGTCGTCCTGCACGGTGAGCTGCAGGGAGCTCAGCGGCGACATGGAGCTCATTCTGGAGCACAGCCTCGTCCAGTTCCAGAAGATGATGAGGATCGCCGTCTCCTTCATCAACAAGATCAAGAACGCGCCTCCTCCTCCTCCTCCCCTCCAGCATCTGCCATGATTACACCACATAATTAACGAGCGATTCTTAAGAGTGCAGTGGTACAAGGGATCCTAGTTAACCCTCTTTTTTTGCCAGGATAATTAGCCTTCATTTTTATTTTTCAGAGTTAATTTCTTTCTGTTTTCTCTCTTGGTTTTTCCTCGATTTTTTAGCTCGTTCATGTTAATTAATTGCAAGTAAGATGTTTCTCTTTGTTGTTGGATAGTTCTTCCGAAGATTCAAATGTGATGGGCTATTACAGGCCCAACTACGAACGTAACCTCTGATGTGAAGGCTTTTAGGTGCAGAAATTTGAGCCTGTTGGTGGCCCAGTAAAACTCTCAAGGTAGGAAAATAATTTATAAAGATGGTTCGAATTTAATTCCTGGTTTGGTGATAGAAATTTAGAAACAATAGTAATATATCCTACTTGGTGTGTCATAGGATCGTTTTGAAACATTAAAAAAATAGACGTTTAGAAGAAATAAACAAAAGTGGTTTGAGATATAGTGGACATTGAAAAGATATAAAAGTGGATTCTTTTGGGGATGTTTCTTATATAAGGAATGGAGGGAATGGGATTTAGGACTAGTTTAGCTGCTAAGTATTTTGAACCATTTCACGTGAATGAACTGAGATTTAGTTTAAAATTTTAGATCATTCCCACTAGATTCCGGCCTGCCAACACATGGAAAGCGAAATTGAAGCTAATCCAACGATAATCTATGTGCTGATTTAGCCCCTGTACAATGTATTCATAAAGATATCGATGGGTTAGAGTCTCACTCTTCAAGTACGTCGTGGGGACACATGCGTACTCTGTCCATGTCTAGCTGACACCGCACAGCTCGTCCTACCTGTACTCTGATCATTTGATGCATCACGCCACGCTACTGCATGTAAACGCAGGCAGTTGCGGTCGTAACAACAGATTGTCCTGTCTCGCTTCCAAGACCCTGCCACTGCCACTCGTGTAGTTTTTTAAAAACTTTTTATACGAAAATCATAAAAAATATTCCAAAATCGTTTATTAACTTCAACTTTATTCGTTTGAATAATCAAACTGGTGTCAAATCCTTTGTCTAAAAACGAAGAAAAATTGGCAGCTGCCACTGAAGTGTGAAGTAGTAGTAGCCATTTGTCCTCTCCTGTGCTCGGCCGGCTGCCGCCTCCCGCGGTCAGTTCCCACGCGACTCACGCGTCAATGTCCACGTCACCATTTATCCACTTTCACACTAGAGTTTTTGGTCATTTGCTCGTCGACGGCGACACGATAAGTAGCGGCTCCCATCGGACACGAGGCTGCACAAGTGCAAGCACGCGAGAATCGCCTGTAAGAGGGAGAAGACTAGAAGAGAGGAGAAGGGGAAGGGAGTTGGTGTGTGGAGAGCATGGAGGGCGCGCCGGCGATCAGGCACCGGACGGTGGAGGCGAACGGCATCTCCATGCACGTGGCGGAAGCCGGCGGCGAGGACGCGCCGGCGGTGCTGTTCCTGCACGGCTTCCCGGAGCTGTGGTACTCGTGGCGCCACCAGATGGAGCACCTCGCCGCGCGCGGCTTCCGCTGCGTAGCGCCCGACCTCCGCGGATACGGCGGCACCACCGCGCCACCCGATATCGAGTCCTACACCGCCTTCCACATCGTCGGCGACGTGCTCTCGCTCCTCGACGCCCTCGGCCTCACAAAGGTACGAGCTGATGTATCCGAGCAAGTAGCGACCCATCAGTTCCACAAATATTTTATTTTTAATAATTCTTAGAAATATTAGTAATATAAAAAATAATTTAATAGCTGTTATTAAACCTACCAACTCTAATTCTAATTTCCAGCCAAGTTAATTATAGGATGTTACTCGGTTAATTAAAATTTATTAATGGTACATATATAGTTTTTGTAAGACAAATTTTAATATTGATTAACGAGATTTTTTGTTTGTTTCTATCTGTTACATATTTTAAGTCATTTGGCTTTTTAAACATTAAATTTCTTTTCTTTAACTTTAACAATTTTATTAAAAAATATATCAATCATTACAACATTAGATTAATTTTATTAAATCAACCATTAAATATTTTTAATAATATATTTATTTGATATTATAATTGTTAATATATTTTAATTTAAACCCAATTATAATTGAAAAAGTTTAACTTACAAAACTCCTTACAATACGGAGGTAGTACTAGACTTTTCTTTGATCCCGCTATAAAAAAAGTGTCATGCCTTAAGCGTCGGTGCCTTGAGCCCTTGAGCCTGACTGGTTTTGTCTTTTTGCGAAGAAAAAATTGACAACTTTGTTCGATACTGTTCAGAGCCAATAGCCATCAACTGACTATATGAAATAAAATAAATAACTTGGCAAATTTCTAATGTCACGCCGTGGCTCACGTGTCAATTTGCTTCGCGTTATATATTATCCGATGAGCTGTGTGATAGGATCCGGTACGACTTGTCCATGCTCTGAACTTAGAAAACTGGATGATATCAAAACTTGGAATTTATTAATCGAATGAGACAAGTTAGAGTACTATTTAATTGACAACTCTGCATATATAATATATTCAATGTACTTCAAATTTTGATGGTATATTATAAACGATTTTAGTGGCAAAAGTTTAATATTAAAGATCGTGTCGACTACCTGTCATGCCTTATATTTCTTAATAGAAATAGAAGAAGAACTTTAAATTTGCACTAGATTTGTCCCTCGCCAAAAAAGAATCGCACAATGTTTTGAGAATTTGGCGACTGATCGGATCGGATCGAATGGGAAGCAGGTGTTCGTGGTTGGGCACGACTGGGGCGCGCTGATCGCGTGGTACCTGTGCCTGTTCCGGCCGGAGCGCGTGACGGCGCTGGTGAACACCAGCGTCGCCTTCATGCGCGCCGTCATGATCCGCGCCGGCGCCGGCGCCGTCAAGACCACCGACTACTTCAACCAGGCGTACGGCCCGACCTACTACATCTGCCGCTTCCAGGCAAGTCAACATTCCGCGTTCCTCTCTGCTCGTCTCACGGCTTCATTTCTACATGTCCGAAGCGAAAGAATTTGGGTTACTAGATAGATGTGATTAGTTCAGCTTTTAAATTTTCAGATAAGAAGCTAGTTAGAAAATCCCAACCAAACACATCCGAGTTCTATCAAATTTTGGCGGTACATGTAGTGGTATTATTTGGTTTGAATCCTTACCGAATTTTGGTAAAGTTAATGAGAGTAGAAGTTCTCAAAATCGTCAATAATTTATTGACTCGACAAACTTTGGTAATGCCAAAATTTTGGTAATTATTGCACGGTGCAGAAGCCAGGCGTTGCTGAGGAGGAGTTCTGCCCGGCCAACGCGAGGTACATGATGAGGCAGATCCTCTGCAACCGGTTCACCGTCGGCGCGGCCGGCAAGCCGGGGAGCGAGGAGTCGCCGCTCCCTGCGTGGCTCACCGAGGCCGACCTCGACTACTTCGCCGCCGCCTTTGAGAAGACCGGTTTTACATGCGCCATCAACTACTACCGCAACATGGACAGGAACTGGGAGCTGGCGGCGCCATGGGCGGACGCCAAGGTGCAGGTGCCGACCAAGTTCATCGTCGGCGACGGCGACCTGACGTACCACTACGCCGGCATCCAGGACTACCTGCACAAGGGTGGTTTCAAGGCCGACGTGCCGCTGCTGGAGGACGTCGTCGTCATCCCCGCCGCCGGTCACTTCATCCAGCAGGAGAAGGCGGAGGAGGTCAGCGACATCATCTACAACTTCCTCGCCAAGTTCACACCTCAACCCAACTGAAGCTCACCTCAACTGATCAGACGAACACATGCAGCATGCCGTCGATCATGAACTCCGTAAATTCATTGCCGTCGAAATGTTTCACTTTTTTTTTTGAAAGACTCGATCGTCAAACAAGCAAAGTGTGTGAACCCGTATTTGTGGCCCAATGTTGTTGAAATCTGGCAGTATTTTACCGTACTTCGGAAATCGAACGAATTTGGAAATCAAACGAACGAATTAGGCCCAGTTTTCACTTTCAGCCCAGGCTGACAAAGGGTCAGCCAAGCTTGATAATTCTATTCTCAAGAATTTGGCTTTTCGAATAGAATAATATAAATTTACTCTATACAATATTTATATTTAAAATACGTTAAGTATATATAATATAATGTATATTGTATCGCGCAACACAAATCTCAATCAAATTCAAATGCAATTTTGATCAATTTCAATTAGAATAACAGTGGAATTGACCGAAACTTTCGGCTATGACAGTGAAATTGATCTGATGACCAAGTATATTAGTTAGGCCTGTTGTTTCAGCTTGACAGTAATCCAGCTTATTTTCATAAGCTAAAATAAATATATCATCTTATTATGCCAACTTATTATAATTCAATATACAGATTATAACAATCAAATAAGCCGGTGCAACTCAGCTTTTTTATAAGCTGGATTACTACAATTTCAAACTGAAACAAATAGATCTTTAATATATAATTTATTCTCTTGGTCCACATGTCATTGACTTGAGTGAACCTCATATGTCATTAAGATGTGTAGGATAAATCTCCAATTTCCATCTAAATAAAGGGTATATGATCAAATCTCTCTAAAAGAAAAAATTGATTATATACCCTTTACTTAGATGAAAATTGAGGATTTACTCTCCTGGCTCACATGTTATTGACTTGAGTGGATTTCAAATGAAATTGAGATGTAGAAGATAAAATTTTGATTTTCATTTAAATAGAGGGTATATAATCAAACCTTCCGTGACAAAATAACAAAATGGTACGGGAATGATAAAAAATTGACAACCCACTCCCCACCTAGGAGAAGAAGAGGCGTCTCACCTCGCAACGAACAGAGCAGCAGCAGAGCACCGCACGGCGTTGCAGCGACAAAGTTGGAGTCTTGGAGACCATGGCGGCGGCGGCGGTAAGGCACCGGACGGTTGAGGCGAACGGAATCTCGATGCACGTAGCGGAGGCGGGGCCGACCGGCGCCACCGCGGCCGCGGTGCTGTTTGTGCACGGCTTCCCGGAGCTGTGGTATTCATGGCGCCACCAGATGGAGCACCTCGCCGCGCGCGGCTACCGCTGCGTCGCGCCCGACCTCCGTGGCTACGGCGGCACCACCGCGCCGCCGGAACCAACCTCGTACACCGTCTTCCACATCGTCGGGGACCTCATCGCTCTCCTCGACGCCCTCGGGCTCCCCCAGGTAAGCACGCGCCCCCCCTTTTCCGCCCCCAAATTGTTGAGACGTGGAGGTCGGCGGTGGTTGACGCGCCAGCGTTGCGGTGAAGGTGTTCGTGGTAGGGCATGATTGGGGCGCCATCGTGTCGTGGAACCTGTGCCTGCTGCGGCCGGACCGGGTGCTCGCGCTTGTCAACCTCAGTGTCGCGTTCACGCCGAGGCGCCCCGCCGAGAAGCCCCTCGATTACTTCCGCCGCGCGTGCGGCGAGGACTACTACGTCTGCCGATTCCAGGTGCCCAATCTGTTCCTCTGACTATGGCTAATTGGCTACTATGTAATGAATAATCCAAGGATCAAAGCTACATCTCTGCCGGAAATGTCTGGCATCACTAAGTAGCAACTTGTTTTGAGCATGATTAGCATTTGTGCTGTTGGTAGGCTGCTTTTGTCTCCTAATGAGTATTACACCTCTCTGGATTTGGCAAGTGAGTTGTGCCTACACTATGTTGCAACTGGTGCATGTGTTCTTCATCTTAATTCCCTAGTGATATAGAGAACATAGAACAAACATACTCAGATAACTTCATTCATGTGCATTTGCTGGGCTGGCATGTTAGATTTTCGTGTCAATTGATCATAAAGTTCCTTTTTTTTTTCCTTTGCAAACAGTTCTTTTTGTAGTTTCCTTATTCTTTGCTATCTGTACTTCATCAATTGTATGCTGCCAGTCATATTTTGGTAGATCATATATACGGTTTAGCACTCTAAATGTATCTACATGGATTAACAATTACACATTGTTTACCAATAATACATCATTTGATTACAAACAAATTGAACAACTATGTGGACTAGGACTAGTTGCATTTCTGAACCATATTGATATTTCCCCTCATGAAGTCAATACTTTTCAACTTATGTTTCAGTCATGTAATTTCCAAAACTTGCCTTCACAAGTTTCTCATTGATTGTCAGGAACCTGGATTCGAAGAAGAATTCACTAGTTTGGACTTGAACAGGTTCTTCAAATTGGCATTAATTGTTAAAACTACAAGTACAGAATCTGCTATGTCCCTTACAAAAATGAGGGCAAACAAAAAGGAAATAACATTGCCTCCTTGGCTCTCTGAGGAAGATATCAGTTATCTAGCAAGTGTGTATGCAAAAACTGGTTTTGCTGGTGGTATTAATTATTACAGATGTTTTGACCTGTAAGTCTGCACATTATTTTAAGAAACGAAATCATCATATGCACTAATCATGCATGTCAAATCATTCTAGATTTCTACACATACCAAACTTCTAAGCCACATATGACACATGTACAACCTGTTTTCAGTTGCAGTAGAGTTTCAACTCTCTTGACAGGCCACTAGAGAGATCGGCATGGAGTATCTGATTATGATATAATTAATAATGACCGTGGCATTTTTTCCATTATATTTTACGTGTTGCAAAATATAGAATAGTAGCTAGAGCATAGTCTGATGTGCTTGTTACTCATTTATGTTTATCTTGTATGTTAGATATGTTTGTTTGATGTCATATATAAATCATTGGTTGGTATAGCTGTTTTCCATATCATCTGTTGAACTCACTTACTCACAACAACATGAACTGCAGTTAGCAAGATGTCAGAACGATCTTTCCCTTTTAGTCGAGGCCACAGACATTTGACATAAATATGGAATTCTCGTTTGAATAACATTTGACATAAATATGGAATTCTCATTTGAATAACATTTGACATACATATGAAATTCTCATTTGAATAACATTTGCCATAAATATGGAATTATGTTATGAAAAACATATTATTTACACTAGTAAATCTGATTTTGAATATTGTGGCACCTGCCTTAATCATAATAATGCATTGTCATGGACTGCAGAATTGCATCAGTATGCACACTGCATAAGATATTCATATGTGTACCAGCAAGTTGTAACCTCTGACCTGCATGCACAGGAATTGGGAGCTGATGGCACCATGGACTGGTGCAAAAGTTCTGGTGCCAACAAAGTTTGTTATCGGGGATGGTGACTTGTTATACCATCTCCCAGGAGTCAAAAACTACATACACAAGGGCGGGTTCCAGAAACATGTGCCTATGCTTGAGGAGGTAGTGGTAATCAAGGGTGCTGGACACTTCATCCAGCAGGAGAGAGCACAGGAAATCAGTGACCACATCTATAACTACATCAAGAAGTTCCACAAGGGTGTTTCCACACCAAAATTATCGAAGTTGTGAGATAATTTATTGCTGCACAGAATAGCTTCAATAGAATAAACGATGGAATGGTTTGGCTAATACTACGGGCGGCCCTTTTGTAATGCTCAGTTTGGCTAATGCTGCAGAACTTTGTAATGCTAACTCTCCGTATCTTAGCAAACAGTTTGATTTCATATAAGAGTTCAAGGAAGATTTCGCTTATATGCCTGATGTCTCTGAGTCTGAGCCCCCCTCTCTACACATGTGAAAATACTGTATTTTTTATTTGGTTACATACAGAAAACATAGCGTGTGTCTGTTTGATGCAAATTTTGAGCCGTTAGCGTTCTGGCCGGTGCTGTCTTATGGGTGGTAGTCAGGTTAACCAAACTGTTCAACTTGATCTTTTAGTCCCATTATTACTGTTATTGGTCTGGTTTGATAGCTTTTAGTTTGATTATTACTGTTATCAGTCTAATTTAGTGGTCAGTACCTTTGAGTCCAATTATTACTGTTATCGGTTCGTAGTTTGGTGGTTTATTGGTACGGTTTGGTGTACAGTACGCTTTAGTCCCATTATTACTTTTTGGTGGTTCAGTGACCGCTGTTGTCAGTGTGGTTCGATAGTCGTCCGATTTGTCTGATTACGTTGACCGTTAGTCAACGGTTAGCTTGATATGCAACCGAAGGCCCAACTACAGAGCCCAATAAGTGGTCGTCTGACCACAGTGCAGCTGCGAGCCGGAGCCCGTTTCCCTTTCTTCTACGTCACCACCACCACCACCACCACCACCTCGAGTCTCCCCACTCACCAGCTCGCAGCTCTCTACCGGCGGCCATGGCGGCGGCGGCGGCTGCGCAGAGGCTCCTCGCGGCCAGCACGAAGATCGTAGGGGTCGGCCGTAACTATGTCGCCCACGCCAAGGAGCTCGGAAACCCCGTCCCCAAGGTCCACGCCTCCCCGATCCCGAAGCACCACTGCCGCGCGTTCTCTGATTCCGTCGTCGTCGTCTTCTTCTTCTTCCCACGCGGTGTCTGATCCGGATTCGGTGGCGTCCGTGCTGCGTTGGTTTCAGGAGCCGGTGCTGTTCCTGAAGCCCACCTCGTCGTTCCTCCACGCAGGCGTGGCCGGCGCCGCCATCGAGGTGCCGGAGCCCGTCGAGTCGCTGCACCACGAGGTCGAGCTCGCCGTCGTCATATCCCAGCGCGCGCGCGACGTGCCCGAGGCCTCCGCCATGGACTTCGTCGGAGGTATGTAACAATTTGAGATATGCTGTGCAAATCTCCCGTGATAAAATGGATCTAAACTAGTGGCATCCTTTAAGTTGGCGAGTTGTGCGAATTCGACATTCCTGAATTCTGATCGTGAAGGGAAATCATATTAACTGTAGAGTTTGGTAGAAGAATCAAATTATACCACCCTCTGCAACAAAAAAAAAACTGAATAGGATGTACCCATATGCTTTGTTCTATGAAAACTAAGTAGAAACTTAAAGTCGCTATTTAGAATTTTTTTTAGTATTAGTGTTAGACAGAACGAGTGCAACTAGAGAACTTTTAAGTTGGCTGCTTGATGTTCTCTCAACACTCATGGTTCATTGTCAAGCTAAGATAGCATATTTGAATTTTAATGGCTAGCGTCTTTCGCCACCACTCTTTCTTTTACTGCTATCTGTTAATGTAGGTCAGTAGGTGCATCTATACGATTCAACAAAAAGCTACTGAATTTTCCCTTTCAGCGATGGTAAATTTAGAGTTTGTGCTTATATCTTTGGATTCCCAGGTTATGCACTTGCTTTGGACATGACAGCAAGAGAACTTCAATCTGCTGCTAAGGTGTGCACTACCAGTTCTGGTTTTGTTTGGTCTTGTTATCTGTAGTCTGTACCGTTATTATCACTTTATTGCCATCTATCATCCATGGTAGTTTGAAAGGATAGTGATCAAAGGAAAAAAGGATCAAGAGCAGAGAAAAAAGGATAGAGAGCAGAGAATTCAAATTAGTAAAAGAAATTCAGCAACAAACTGCACACTGTAGTCTCAATATCTGCTACTTTATTATGTTCATGTGATCATGCAAGTATACAACTAATAAAACTGTAAAAGTTCCCAGAAAAAGAACCATGCTTTCTTTCGAGTTTGATCATGACTTGTATCTTATTTCATCAAATATATTTTCACAATGTTTTTGTCGGACGATTTTTGTGCAAAATTTGTAATAACTAATTGACTAGTGTGATATTGTATTTTTATGAACCAGTCACACAGTTTTTTAATGTAAGATTACATTTCTATCTTGCAATTTTATATACTTATTAACCAACGTACTCTATAGTCTGCAGGTCTTCCTTGGACTTTGGGTAAAGCACAGGACACCTTCACTCCAATTAGTGCAGTGGTAAGCAATGGATTCTCTGGCTCAAAGAAAATGGTTTATTGTTGGCTCGGCTCGTTATTTTTCATTTCCATGTATTTGCTTGTAATAGATAGTTCCAGTTTCCAATTATTATATTCAAAATAGTGGATAGCTGCAGGGACATGGAATATACACCAGTAGTTTTTATGATCATTAATGGATTGAAATAAATCATAGAATACTAGAAATTGAGTCAATATCATGTGAAAAAAACACAGAAAACAGGTCATGAATTGACACCTCCCTTTTTTTGTGGGTTGTGGATTGTATTCCTTTTTTTATCCATGTCATTCTACTGAACAAGAAATGCATAATTCTATTGTTGTGGTGCTAATGTGCTATGCATTTCCACTTCCCTTGATGATTGTTTCTCTAACAGGTTCCAAAATCAGCTGTCACTAATCCTGATGATCTAGAGCTCTGGCTAAAGGTATTTATACAAATACGTAGACGTGTAATAATTCTATTTATTTGTCCCTAGAGAAATATAAAGCCAACAATTTTTTAACAAGCAAATCATGTGTAGGTCGATGATGAACTTAGGCAGAAGGGATCTACAAGTGATATGATATTCAAGATACCATCTCTAATCAGTTATATCAGTTCCATCATGACATTAATGGAGGGCGATGTTATATTAACTGGTAAATCACATTTTCTGTAAACACATCACGGTGCATTGGAGTTATGTCTGTGGGGATTATTCATGAATTCCTCTGCAGGTACTCCTGAGGGAGTAGGTCCAGTACGACCAGGACAGAAGATCAAAGCTGGTATAACCGGTCTCCTTGATGTGGAGTTTGATGTTCAGAGGCGCAAGCGGCCATTTTCTACTTGATGTGGATAGGCAAGAGATTAATACTAATCAACATCTTCTAAGGGCCATATCAATATAATGTTCTGCTTGACTTGATTTGATTACATGCATTTATTTCTTGGCTTTCTTGGGGCAACTAGAAAATTGTTTTGTCCATTGGTTTCATGAAACTGAACTATATTCCACACATTATTCTTGACGTGCCAGCACTGGAATTATTCTGCATAGTATGATAGTAAACAGGCTTCCCCATGTGACATAGGACATGAAAACACACTTGTGCTTATGGATCACTTGTCATTGTTTTCATGTACATCTTCAAGAGTATGTATCACCATACCTAACTAAAACACACTGTAGTATTGTTCCTATCAGAAAATTACTCTAGATTGATGTGTGCTTTGACATGTTAATGAAAGTGGTGGATGTGTGGGTATGCAAATATATGATCATTGGCTTGTATTGTCTGCAGGTAAAAGTGGAGCCTCAGTTCTCAACCATTATCACTTCCTCAAGAAAATCCTGACCGCAATTTACCCTCCATTTGTTTGCTTGCAATCTTGGATCTGTTTATAGTTTCATGGGATCAAACTATCATTTCATGAATTATGTTGATGTTGTGTCTTTTGTCCCTGTTGATGGAGTTGTAAGCTCGCGGTATGCTGTACGGAAGAATCGGTGTGTTAATAATGACAAACCTTTTATCATCAAGCTTGTACTTTGTTTTTGATGATCTGATCCCTACTTTTCCTAACTGTGGCAAAATCGCAGCAGTAGTCAATGCTAATATATATATGTTACTATTGTGGATGGCTGAATGCCTTGTGAATTGCTTGTAGTGTATATATAAGTTCATGCTGAATTTGAGAGTGAATGGGCGACGAGCCGATTTGTGGTAGCGATAGCGTTTGAGTGAATGATCTGCAATTTACGCTATACATTGTTGTACATACACTATACACATAGGTAGCCAAGGCCTGACCACCTGTAGTAGTGGTAGTGGGTCATCTGCTATTCTAGTTTGTGTTACAAATAAAGTCAAAGAAAGGTAGATTGGGCACATAAGCTAGCTAACAAAAGACTATAATTGTGAATTTTGCTTGCATCGATATTAAACGATAAGTCGATTTATTTCTACTTATTATCTGTCGTTAGGCTCAAAAAATTCCTGAAACCGCCGTGACACTACATGAATTCAAATATTAACATCAATTCACCGAGCTAACTGTCAACATCCATTCATCGGAAAGCTTCAGTTGTTGGTGCGGCTGTGCATGCGTATCAACACCTCAAGCTAGCGCCAAGCAATCAAGGCAAAATAGTTTTAAGGCAATCAAACGTAGAGGGTATAAAGAGATCGAACATTTGATTAACTTAATGAGGATGATTTCATTCATTGGAGCGATATTTGCTTGACAGAGGATGAGTTGTTCCAGAGTTCTCCGCTCTCCTCGTCGGGCGATTTCCTTCGCTCCGCTCGACTCCATCGACGAAGCTGGTCCTTCTCGCTTCGCCGCCGATGAGGATGACTCTCGTGTGAAGCTTGGCCTAGGCCGGGGCGTTGTTGGGCCTGAGTTTTTAGCCCAACCTGCTAAGGCTGTCTCGAGGTCTCTGAGGAAGGTGGATGGCGATGAGGTGTGGTGCTCTGACCGAGTTGATCTGCCGCCTACACCTGTCCAGGGTCCCCCCGAGGATTTCTTTCCGCTTGCCTGGAGCAGCGGGGCTTCACAGTGGTTGTGGATCCCCCGTGGCTCCCCCTTCGTTGCTGGGCTAGGGTTCCCGGCGAAACCCTCTGAGATTCGACGCTTGGACGAGTTTGCGCGGAGAATCCACCGTGTGGCTCCTAGGTACGTTGATTCGAGGTCCTTTGCTCAGGTTGTCTTTGGTGCTGCAATGGCTACTCCTTGGCGTGATGATGTTCCGGGTAGCAAACGACGAGGTGATCGAGATGAGGGTTGGGCTCCTCCTGATAGAGATGCTAAACGCCTTGGACGAGGCGATTCTCGTATTGGTCGGCTGAGAGAGGGGGATGGAAAAAACCATGATGCTGCTTGGAGAGGTGAACGGGTGTCTAAACCTAGAGCTGGTCCCGCTCCTTCTGCTCAGCACTTGCGCAAAGAGATGAAAGGCCCAAGAGACACTAGAGTTGATGAGATTACTTGCTTCAAATGTGGTGTTCCTGGACATCATCAGGCGGTGTGCCCAAACCCTGTCCTCTGCTATGCGTGTAAGAAAACTGGCCACATTGCTGCGCAATGTCCAGATTTGCTGACCAAAAGAGTTGATAGAATGGAGTTCTATGACTTAGGTCCAGAAATTTGTGGTACGGGTATGCCGAACCAAGCCTTCTACAACATGTTAACTGATGAACCTTTTACGAAGGGGGAGAATGGTCCATTTACTGGTATCTTAACTGTGCTCGAAGGATTCTGCTCGGAGGAGAGAATTCTAATTGAGATGAAACACTTATTTGATGTGCCTTGGGATTGGACAGTTCGTCAGATTGAACGTAAAGAGTTTTTGATTGAATTTCTTTCTTATAACATCAGAAGGGAGCTGTCCAAATTTAAGAGTTTCAACTTTCAAAAGTTTCTGATTCTGGCTAGTGTCCGTGACTCTGATAAAGCTATGGATGTGTTTGCGGAGCTCCAATCTGTATGGGTCAAAGCCTTAGGGGTTCTCCCAGTGGCGAGGTTTGATAAATATGTGAGGAGGTTGGCACATCTCATTGGGAAACCGGTGGAGGTTGATGCTTGTTCCCTTTCTAGAATTGACCCAGTTCGTGTGCGGGTGATGTGTAAAGACCCACTACAGATTGAAGGGGTTTCAGAGATCTTTATTAACTTTAAAGGGTACCGAATTCGGTGGATTCCTGAAGTGGAACTTCATAAATCAGATCCTCCAAAACCAGATGAAGCAAAGATCGCTGCTAACACACAAAAATTTCCAAACCAGTCTGGTCTGTGGGCGCAACAAAAAGAAATGAAAAGTGACACCAACCCCCCACAAACCAGCCAAGAGTCTTAGAACAAGGAAGCTGATAAGGATGCTAAAGGAAAAAGAAAGATGGATGATCTACATGAGGATGGTGACATGTCTGAGGATGGGGGAAAGGTGGACATCCCTGATTTTATCGATGACCAATCTGAGGAGGAGCTTGATGCTCTAATGACTGAGGCATTAGTGAAACCTCAGTTTCAATATGAGGGAGAACCATCAGGAGGCAAGTCTGAGTCCCAAGAGTTTTGCATTGAGAAGGAATACACTGTTGACATTGGTCACACTGAGGGGGGCAGCCTTGATTCTGAATCTGTCTTAGATAAGACTTTATCTATGGTCATTGTTCCTTACACTGCTAATGAATATGTGGAGATGCTGCTAACTGCAGAAAGTCAAGGAGAGCTACCTAGCAAGACATCTGAGAGGAAGATTGGGTCTCAGAATGAAGAGTTGGGACTGACAAAATTTAAGAAGAAGAAGGGGCCTCCAATTGCCCAAAGAAAGAGTTCTAGAATCAAAAGAGATGGAGTCTCAATTGCTATGAAAGCTCAGCAGAGGAAAACTAAACAAGATGACCTAACAGGTACATCTGACTTCACTGCTTTTCATTCAGTTGATTCTTCTAAATTGATGCAAATTGCTCTAGATGCCGGTCTTGATTTGGGTAAAAATGATACTAAAAAAATGATAACATTAGTTTTCTTAAAGCTAAAGAACTTGCCCAAGCACTAGTTTGCATGGCTAAAAAACAAACACTGAATAATAACCCTGCTAATCTGCCCTCAACTCAAGGCCCCTCCTCTGAAGAGGCCTTAAATGATACTGTTTGTGTTCTTGATGGTGCCCCCCTTATCAATAATGGTGTAGAGCTAAATGAAAGTGAGGGGAGTATTCTGTCTATACCTGTACAATGAAAATTGTGTTCTGGAATATTAGAGGCTTGGGCTCTGCAGGGAAAAAGAGGTGTTTGACTGAACTAGTGACCCATCATAACTGTGATTTTGTTTGTATCCAAGAAACCATAAGACAAAGTTTTAGACAAAGAGAGTTGGATATATTCTGTGGACATAGGGAATTTTATTGGTTAACCAAACCTGCCAGTGGTCACTCAGGAGATCTATTACTAGGTATCAATTTGGAAGATCTATTACTAGGTATCAACTTGGATTTAGTCAAAGTTAAAGAGGTTGACCAAGGTGAATATTTTGTGAGTGCTCTTTTAGAAAATAAAATGGGCGGCTGTGTTCGGGAGTTGATTAACATCTATGGGCTAGTACTGGAGGATAAAAAAAGAGATTTTCTTGCTGAACTGGAAGAGAAAATAGCTATTCTGAATACTCCTTTTTTGATGGGAGGTGATTATAATCTCATTAGATTCCCTCATGAAAAATCTAGAGGTGTTCCCAATGTGCGGTGGATGAATGAGTTTAATTATTTCATTAACAATATGGAGCTTAGAGAGTTGTACAGATTGGGAGGTAAGTTTACATGGTCTAATAAGTAACAGAATCCTACTATGGAGGTTTTGGATAGAGGTTTATCTTCCTCAAATTGGGATTTGAGTTTTCTCTTAACTCTTGTAACAAGTTCTTCTAAAGTTGGGTCTGACCACTGTCCTATCCTAGTTGATCTGGACAGAGATCAAGTGAGGCCGAAGAAAAAAGGATTTAAATTTGAAAATTACTGGTTGTCTGATGTGGGGTTTAAACCTTGGCTTATATCCAAATTGATGGAATTGTGCCCAAGAAAATTCTGGGGGAACCGGAAGTTTCGGTTGTAGCTGGAAGTTCTGGGTTCTGGAGCATCCGGAAGTTCTGGTAGGACCAGAAGTTTTGGGTCAGTCTCAGTGTTCGATTTTCTGGACGAACCGGAAGTTTCGGCTGGAGCCG
>KE372711.1:852388-868252 GCA_000418225.1 Zizania latifolia | reverse complement strand
TATGATTTTTTGTTATTACAGCCTAGATGTAATTGATTTAGGTGGTCTTACATATTAATTAATATTATGGAGTGATAATATAATCAAATATGTCTTAAAAGTAATAAATTATTGTTTTCTCGTTTTTCATAAACGTTTATCTGTACTTGCTAATGTTGCTATTATCCTCGACTCAACCTTTTTCCTGCCATTCAACTCCACCACCACCACAATTAAGGATCATCTCATCAGTCATGACTGTCCAGATCACAACTTCATAGAATCACAGGTGCTCTATCTGACCAAAAAAGATTAATATTTTTCCATTCTTCCAGTCGCCTTTCAGCCTCTATAACTGTTTTTCTGTTATGTGTCTTTTCAAAACATAATTTTTCTGCCATACGTCATTCGCTGGCAACATTTTTTCGCAAACTTAACCTCTGAAACTGTTAAAAAAACACAGAGTAATTACACATCTTTTCGTTGCATTCTTGGATCATCCTTCTCAACCAATCCAAAACCAAAGTAGGGCCCTTGAGTAAGCTCAAGAACAGCTGAGCATGCATGATAGGAAGCAATCAGCAATCAGCAATCAGCAGCAATCGGCACTGTCGACGAGCTGGCGTTCGACCAACACACCTCCTGCTACCTGTCATCGCATAGTCTGAATCATCTGCTCCATTTCATTATATCAACAGAAGCAGTAGCAGCAACAGCTATATATCCAAATCATGCAGAGATTGTACAGGCAATCAAGCCGGTGGGCGGTGGGTAGTGCACTGGACATTTAGCTGTATCACACCATCAATCGGAGGCAGCTAAGCAAGCCAGCATGGATACTGTTTGTTAATTGTTAACGCAAGCAACAATCGTATTAAGTGGCCCGAACTGTAATGACACAGAAGATACGACGATTATTGCTATAAAAACAATAATAACACGCTAGTTTTGCTGATATCAGCAGCTGGATAGACGCTAACTAACATGCTCAAATAACTAAACTGCAAGATGCATAGCAGGAGTGGTCGGAGGATCTGTTCGTACGTCAGATTTATATTAGATTTAGAGTCTGTATAATTAAATAAATAAAGTAGTTTTTAATTTTTAATTTCGGTTTAAAATAAAAACAAAATTTTTAACTAAATACTCTTGATCATATTTTTAAGTTAAGTTTGAAAAGTTTAAAAAAATCTTCAGTACGTAGCTGTGTCAAACGATGTGTCAAACGAAACGTTGACGTAACCGTCTTTTGGACAATCTACTTACTAATTAATTATACTTAACTTGCACATTAGCACAAGTGGTGGATTTCCTACGATATCTCCCCGTAAACTGCAAGTCAACTGCTAGAATCTACGTGCACAAAAATGTGAGGACCAATGCAGCGGTTTTCGTACAAATGTAACCTAACTGCGTCAAATTCGTCCAAATTTCAAAGAGAGATCACTTCGCTTCTACATGAGCTCTCCATATATGTAGATGTTAGAACGATTATATAAATCTTAACAATATAAAACAGTGATTATATATATTAATTAATAATGAATATAATAAATCGGATAGAATAGAATGTGAAAACTGCTACAGTAGAAACAACAAGGGTGAAGCCACGGTAACCACATATTTGTTAACCTTGATTTGCACGCTTTGAGAGAAGAAGACGAAGGAAAAAAAATAAATATGAAGTTTCCTTCTTGAAGACCGGTCCCGTTCAAATCCCCAGAGAAAAAATTCAAATCAAACCATTAAACTAATGGAAAATCAAACAAAAACTTATCAAACACCTTCTCCTCTACTGTTAACCCCTTTCTCCTCGTCACCCAGCCAGCCCAACCACCCTCGCACCCAGGCCACACCAAACCGGAGAACGCGACCAATCGAAGTGCTCCAGCGGCGGCGGTGGTGGCGGCGGCGGCGGCTCCTTCTCGCTGCTGTGGTGGGGCTGGGAGAGAGTGGGCTGGTAGTCTCGGCTCGTCCCGTCCCCGATGGACTGGGCGGCGGCGGCGTACACGGCGGCGGCGCTGCTGTGCGCCGCGGCGGCCACCGTCATCGCGCTCGTCCACATCTACCGGCACCTCCTCCACTATGCTGAGCCCATATACCAGCGATTCATCGTCCGCCTCATCTTCATGGTCCCGGTAATGCTACGTAGCGCCTCTGCGTAGCTCCCTCGCGCCAGATCTGTCGATGTTTTGGCGCTTATTTACGAATTTTCGGGCTGAATTCGTGGGGGTTTCGTCACGAGCTGGAATGCCAGTCCGTCTGGCATGGCTTCGATTACGCGTGGTTCCGAGCTTCCACCTCCGATTCATGCAACCTGAGCACCTATTGGTGCTGCGATTAGGTTGCACATGTTTTTTTTTGTGTGTGTGGATCTACGAGTAGAGCTGTTGGTCCACTTAGGTTTTGATCGGTGCCCTAGGTGTTTTTTGAAGCGAATTTGATGCCCCGGCGAGGCTGTGATTGGTTGGAATCCTTTTGCTGTTTGATGAATTTGCTGGAGCTATCTATCTAATCCATCAGATGGGGTTTGAGAAGAATTCTATGTGTTCTCTCTGTGGTTTTATTCCAGGTGTGGAAGTGGCTTCATTGATATCCCGATTGGTATAAAATTGGAAAGCAGCTCATTAATATGGATTTCAAGGTGTTTTTGCTGGAAATCTGATCTGTTTAACCTTCTTGCAGAACACTGATTCGAGTGTATACTAGATTTTTTTTTCCTGTAGGCGCTTTTGCTTGTTGCATGGGAATTTCATTGCATCGAACTGGAATAGAATATAAAAGATGTGTTCCAAATTGTTCATCCAGGTGGTTATACTAACTTGTAAGTGATTTGGCTACCTTGGTAAGTCTAAGTCGGAGAGAAGAGCAAAAGCAGCTGTGTCATGAAAGGACAGCATAACACAACTGCTTTAGGCAATACGACATTACGTTTGTTCACTTGCAGGTTATCATTTCATAGATGTAATCGCTTGCATTTCATCTGGTTTACATTTACATTTAACCCTTTGTGTTGATTTTTTTATTTTTGCAATACTTCAGCATATTAACTCTGATGATATTTACTTTTTTGCAGGTTTATGCAGTGATGTCGTTTCTTTCCCTTATCCTACCTGATAACGCAATATATTTTAATTCTATTCGAGAGATGTAAGTCAATTTTATAATTTTGTCCTTTAATGTGAACAAACTGTTCTTCAGGATCATGGTTCCTGTTTTTGCTCACTTGTTGGGAGCTAAACATGCAATCTTGTATTTTAAATGATCTTAAAGCCCTATCATGGACAAGCAGCACAATTAAGAACTACCAGAAAAACTCTCTGTTGGCATTCTCTAATGGTCAATGGGCACAACCTTTTCTTCTGTTTTCATGTATTAATAGGATTTGTGCCATGTGATATTCTTAACTCTGACACACTTCTTGCTATCATCCAGTTGATGTACACTAGCAATATCATCATGTCACCAACTGTGCATTGCCCATGTCTTTATGTGCCATGAGTTTATATTTAGGAACTGTGTTGATAAGTGTCAACCATCTCTAATAAAGATAATATATGTAACACACTAATGCCTTTCAGACTGTCACATGTATCCATATTTTTAGATATTTATCCAATCCACCACCCCATGATTGTAGGTGTCAAAGACCCTTAATACATGGATAAGACTCTTGTCACTGTTACTCTGTTAGTCTTGAGTGTATTCCTAAGACCCACAATGCATGAAGAAAAACAAGAGGGAGAAAGTGCATACAATCACCACTTGTATAAAACCACAAAATCATCATAATAGGTCGTAGTATGCTAATAAGTTATTATAATGGACATGACCCTGATTCTCACGGAGCTGCTAGTTTTTAAAACTCTGAATAATTAAATGCGATGTACAAGGTTGTGATTTGAAGTATTTAACCATTATCATGATGTTTCTATTGCTGTTCTCTTGCCTGTGTTCATTAAGCATAGCCTCCTGACAATGTTTTATTTGAGATTGTTGGTACATTGTGTCACCCTTTTGATTTGCTATTGCACTTGTTTTCAGTACGTGAACTAATAAATGCATATTCAATTAATTAAAATTTACTATCTGATTGTTCTTCAGCTATGATGCTTGGGTCATCTACAATTTCTTTTCACTCTGCTTGGCATGGGTTGGTGGTCCTGGTGCTGTGGTCGTAAGTTTGAGTGGCCGAACTCTGAAACCATCATGGTTTCTGATGACTTGCTGTTTTGCAGCTATTCCTCTAGATGGGTGCGTACTATCCTTTGCACATATTAAGTGCTTATCGTAACAATCTGATGCTTCGATGTGCAGTTGCACAGTAACATTTGGAGAAGTATGCCATATTTATGCAAATTGAAATTGTGTTATTGACTTATTGGACAGGCGTTTTATTCGGAGATGCAAACAAGGCTGTTTGCAGTTTGTGATTCTTAAGCCTATTTTGGTGGTTATTACCTTCATACTTTATGCCAAAGGAAAATACAAAGATGGAAACTTCAGTGTCAAGCAATCCTATCTATACATAACTATCATATATACAATCTCCTACTCAATGGCACTATACGCTCTTGCGGTGTTTTATGCGGCATGCAGAGATCTTCTTCGGCCATATAACCCTGTCCCAAAATTCATCATGATCAAATCAGTTGTTTTTCTCACATATTGGCAGGTAAATATAGGATAAGAGCCAATAACTTTCTCTCTTCCAAATATGATTTCAGGACTCTCCTACTATCTCAAATTTCAATATGGCCTACGGTTTCCAAATACAAGACTCTCCTACTATCTCATGTTCCAATGTGGCTTATGGTTATGGGACTGTGTTATGTCATGTGAAGCTTGTGTCATGCAATAATAATAATTTCAAGCTATTTCTTGCAGGGTGTCCTTGTTTTCCTTGCGGCAAAGTCTCGGTTTATCAAAAATGCTGAGAAAGCTGCTGATCTCCAGAACTTTGTATTATGTGTTGAGATGCTTATAGCAGCTATTGGGCACCTATTTGCCTTTCCTTACAAGGAGTATGTCGGTCCTAGTGGCCGCCCTTCTGGTGGTTTCAGGGAAAGCCTTCTGCATGCTTTGAAATTTAATGATTTCTACCATGACACTGTTCATCAGGTAATCAGGATCTTGTGTACACACCCTTGCATCTGGGAGCTATGTTTTTCCACACAGCAGTGCAGTTTGTCAATGTAATATTATAATCTTCTCCATTCTCGTGCAGTTTGCTCCTACCTATAACGAATATGTGCTCTACAATCACAATGAGGGAGACAGTGGACAAAGGAAGTATCCTTCAGGGAGTGCTGGGCCAACCGGGCGGGATGTAGAATTGTCTGGCATCGCTGTGGTGGCTTCGAATCGTCCTGTGACATCAAGTGTGTCGTCTAACCAGGCAAACCAGGAAGAAACAATGACCACTCCAATCAAGGACAAGGTCGATACTCATGTAGGGCTTTACGACTTGACAGACTTGCTTGATGTGGATTTGTCTAACTACCCAGCCAAGGTTCCTGCAACCTCAGATGTAAGAAAACAATGACCAAATGTGGCGGCCTTTGGCGGGTGGCAATTGGGGAAATCGTGTTTTTCGTTTGATCATAGATAACGCTGTAAAAATGTGTGTATTACATGTTTCTAGTTCCTATGTTTCCCCCATTGAAGGGGCTTATTCATGTCATCACCTGCCCCACGCCCTCTCTCTGACTCACCCTTTTCAAATTTCACTAACTGTACAATGTTGTGAGGTCAAGGTGAATTGAAGGTGAGAAATATCATGTCTGCAATTACTGGTGGCAAACATAAAGGGTCTGTTTAACATTGTTTCATATTCTGATTCTGGTAATTTTGATTTTTGATTCTCTCGAGAAATGATTGTGTTGAGTATGATATGCTATTATACTTTATTTATGTATAAATATTCTTTCGAACTTTTATAAGTATTTTTTTATTTTTGTTAATCTATTCTCATAAGAAGTAAGAAGTAAGATTTTACCTGATTCTCTCCTGTGGTAAAAAGGAGAATCAATTTTTTAAAATTTTAGTATAAATCACTTTCATTTTTATCCGTTTAGTAAGTATTCTAAAGATTATCTTTAGAATTGGGTCCAAGAATTCCTATCAAAGAGAGTCTGAATTTTCTGGGGAAAAAGCGAACTCACATGCCATTGTAGCTTGTAGGTCTCGATTACAATACTGTTTCTTGACTCGGTAATCTGAGACTAATCAACGCTTCAGCGTGTAGGAAAAGAAGCGAGCACTGACAGAAGTCGACCACCAGTAACTGTACAATGCAGAATTGGGAGCATTTTGGCTCTTCTATACAAACAAAGAAAAAAATGTTACAAGGAATTTGCATAGATTTCCCCAAAGTCATCTAACAACTAACAGCTGATATCTGCCTAAAGCTCCAGAAATCAGAAGTTGAGAGTCCTTATAACATGCTGACAAACCAAAGAAGAACACAGTGAATCCAACTTTTGTTGCCTGTGACAAAAGGCGGGCGTGCCATGGGGAAGGCGAGTAATGGTTATACATTTCAAGGAGAGCTAAACATCAAGATTATTAGTGTACGCCGCAGTTGTACCATTTACACTTATCAGGGAGGATTAAACAGGGTCAAGTGCAAAGACTGGTCATTCATCGCGTGGCTCGCCTTCTGCATTGTGCACCGGTTGAGCGGTATTCTGCTCCCTTGATTGCACTTCTTTTTCATCGTTTTCAGCATCGTGAGCCTGGGAGTCAGAAAAGGAATCTAACAGTGAACTTTCAGAGGTGATGGCGCCAGAGCAGGCTTCACCGTCCTCACCATGGAAGAACCTGGCGAGAGACAAGGGATTGTAAGTGGAGCTGGCTTTACGAAGGCCCTGTATGGCTTTCATCGCTGCTAGTGTGCTTCGGTACACATCCGAGGTCTCAACGTCACCAGATGATGCAGGGTCATGATTAGCCGCATCATCATTGTGAGGTTGCAGCTTAGAAGAGGAGCTAGACTCGAGTACTTCTGCTTCCATTGGGAAAAGGAGATCAAGATTAGCCTCACATTCTCGAACAAGCCTTGTCAGAGGCTCTGTTGTGAAAAATGGCTGGTGTCGAACACGTTGGGTGAAAGGTAGGCTGAGCAAACCGCCTGTTCTCTTGTCATATTTCTTCAGTATCTTCACTAGTCCTGAATGCACAAAATATCAAGACATTGGATGAGAAGTATATATAAGACTGGAACAACTTGGTTTCATGTGTGCTCACCAGCAAAATTTAGGGAGCTATAGGTTTGAAGAAGAATCATCTCGCCATGGATGATGACAAAAGCTTTACGTATCTCTAACATCTCTTCAGTGAATTCACTCTTAGATGTTAAAGGCCCATTCTTCTTAGCTTTGACACGCTCAATTCTTTCCTTGAGCACCTTCAGAAATATATTGGTCAGCAATGGCTAGAAAGATAGTTCCAAGTCAAGGAGTAGATGAAGACAAACAAATCAACGATGCGTCAGGAAAAACAACAACAAACAAACTCACAAAAATCTCACTACCAGGGCCCCTATGTTTCTTAGGACTATATAGCCTCAGCAGCCTGTCCATTGTTATATCCTTGACGTGTCCAACACCATACCATCTGCCATTTAAGGGCGAACCATCATGACAGAACAACGATATATGCTTTCAAAGGATCAGCACTTCATGAACTGAAGCCCAAAGAGGCTGTTCAGGCACTCTTGACTCTCCACTTGGTATACACAAGTTCACAAATCATGGTGGAAGTACATCCCAATACATTACAGTGTACTGCTCATCAACTATGCTTGGGTGGTCCACAAAAATGAAATGGTAAATCTAGTTAATCTTATATCAGGATATGATTATTTTGCAAAGCCAAGTGCACTTGCTGTTTGCAGAACATATATTATTATTGTATTGTGTGTGAAGGGACCAAATTTGAGGTGCTGATATCACATTATCACTGGCTCACTGCAATATCACAGATCACAGATATCTGCATTAACCGATGGAAATTATTGTGTCACATTTTTCACTTCCCTTTTGTATCGAACTTTTTCCTGCATACCTCAATCATGACTCCAACTAGTTATGCTAGGGTATATTGTGTGTGCTTAACAGGTGTGCGACTTTATCACAATACTGTTTACTGAGGTAGGCAGGCCGTACTCTGTCACAGACTTGTATGAATGATTCAAAGTAAAAACATCTGATTAGTTTAGAAGCTACCGCTGTTTTGCATCCGTATCTGTCTAAATTCAGAGCATTCTGATTTGGCAGTAACACAGCACAACCATACTATTGATAGGAGTACTTCACATGTGTTCATTTATCATCAATGAATGATTCAACCATTGCTACATAAATCGCCTGCATAGGCCGAAATTAATATATTAACTGGGATTTGGGAATCACTCCAACAACAAATCCACAGTCCAATTGTGTGCGAACAGCTGCTTCACCTCACCCAAATACCCAATGGAGTGTTATACCAATAAATTACCGGACCACTGTTCCCGCATCGGACACGAATACACGCATCTAGGGGAAAAATCGCAGAAACGAGAAGAGCTCGGAGGAGGAGAGCGCACCTGGAGGCGGATGACGTACCACTCCTCCCTCTCGATGTAGAAGTCGTTGAGCTTGTGGAGCTCCATGTCGAGGATCCTGGCGAACCAGTTCCCCAGGGCGACGCCCCCGTCCCCATATCCCGCAGGGACGGCGGCGGGAGGAGGAGGAGGAGGAGGATCGCCGTCGGGGGGCAGGCTCTTGATGAGCTTCTTGAGCGACTTGTAGGCGAGGTACTTGTCCCTCCACGCCGGCAGCGTCTCCTCCAGGTGGTTCCGGAAATCCTTGCCGAATTTCATACCGGACGAAGCGAATTATTCGAGGGAAATCGACGCGGGAGCTTCTCTCTAATCTCTGCGCCTTCTCCCTTCGGGCGGCGGGTTCGGAAATGGGTTCGCGAGCGACGCGCGAGGTGGGAGGGGAAGGAAGGGGAGGCGAGAGGAGGAAGACGAGGGCAAGAGTGGATGGATCACGGATGATTGGGTGCTGGGGGTCACTGTCGTGTGGGCCCGGATGTGGGATATTCCCCTCGGCGCCGGCCGCCGGCGATGCGGATGCCTGCCGCTTTCCTCGCCGCGCCGCGTCGTCGTTTCCTTCTCGTTATTTCGCGGAGATTATATCATCTGAAGTCATTTTCAAAATCCGAATGTTTAATAAACAGTTCAGATTTTTATTTTAGAGTGTAAAAAACAATAAATGTGGAATCTTGAAAAAAACTATTATTTAAAAGTTAAAAAAATATCAATTTCACTCGCTAACTACTTCTTAAAATTTAATAAACCGTGAAACAAGCATGTGCTTATACTTATTTATTTATGATGTGTGTAAGAGATTCTCTTAGTTTACAGATAAAACAACTAAAATAAATGTATGATCTCAAAGTAAAATAATTCATGAAAAAAATGAGATGAAGACATGCTTATTTAATTACGTATATTCTCGTGTTTAGATTGATATCATGGAGTATCATATATCGAGGATCGAGAAAAAAATGGTGACCCTTATTTAATGAGAGATATACATAAACATGAATATGGTTAGAATAAGACAAAGAATTATAAATAAGAGGTGGCTCATGAAACAGTAATAATCTAGATTTTTTATATTTTAACAGAAAATTCAAATATTTTGATCCTAATATGGAATATAGGGAACATTTCTGTTGGACTTATTGCCAGGCCCAACATTTATTCCAAGTGGATTTCTGGGCCCAATACTGGCCCATGGACCGAACAATCGTCAGCCTCAGCCCATGGCCCATGGACTGCCTGCCTGGCATTGCAGTGTTCCTGCCAGACCTCTCATCCAAAACGAAAAACAAAAAAAAACAAAACAAATCTCACTCTTTTTTGTATTCCAGTATTTATACATGAGTTCCGTATATGTTGCGTAATGTATACATGGGTTGGCAAGCTTGGAGACACGTGTACAGTACAAGCAGGGGCGTTGCTGATAAGAACGGGCAGGTGATGACGTGGCGCCAGGCGAGTGTCGCCCACAGGGCGGGGGGCCCATCGGTGTGGACCCGGGCGGCATGGGGGCACGTGCGGGCGCTGGCCGCATCGGCTACGTGTCTGCATGCGGCCACGCGCGCACTCACTGGTCAGGACTCAGGATAACGATCAATCCAATTGCAACCCTATCCACTACACCCCACATTACCGACTAAATAATTCTTTCATTAAAAAAGACTTTACACCTAACTATTTAATTTTATCTTAAAAATATTTATTTTAATTTTATTAACTATTATATCCATTTTATACTATAAGTTGTTTAACTTTTCAAAGTTAAACCTTTTAACTTTAAATAAATTTGAACAAAAATACACATATATTTACTAACTTGTCACTAATATATAAGATATATCTTTAGCGACATATATATAGAGAATGTGACTAGAGAACTATAGTTTTTCGAGATCCTTCACCCTTTAGCATTGAACTCTATCCACTCCACCCCATAATCTCCGACCCACTCGGCGCGTCGAAAAGATCCAAACTTGGGCACGCCAATCCAATCTGCATGCCGCCCTGCCGCCTTGCAGGCATGCAGCTCCCTCGTCACTCATCATCGTCCGGCCAATTATATATGTAGCTACTCGTAATAACTTTCGTATCAGTGATCACCACATGGTTATATATATCAGCTACTTGTAATATATAAAATCTTAGGGCCATATAAAGATATATAGACACCAACCAAACTAAGTGACATGCTAATTAAGTGACATGGATTTGCTTGTATATCGTTACGACAATATATGAAAGTTAGGCACCGTTTTGTAGAACTACAAACCGCGCTCTGGAGTTGTAGTGCGGAAAAAATTTAGTCTTATCTTTTGATTCGAATTCAGCTCCATCTGATTGGAATATATAACTGGAGCGCTGCAAAATAAGCCCTTGGGTCCCAGGGTAGGTCAAGTTTTGGTTGTATCCACATGGGCGCTGGTAGACCTACAAAAACCTGTGTGCTAAGTGCTAACTATCACTTGCTGCTCTAGCTAGATAAGTGGGTGTACACGTGCCAGAGAGAGCGTCTATAAAATGGTCGCCTAGCGAGTGTGTTACCTCGCTACCATTTCTCATCTCTTTCTTCCATGTTTCTTGAACTGTGATCGAGATATCTGTCAGAGATAGCAGAGATGGGTTCTCTGATGTCTGGCTGGAACTCACCGGTGATTGGTAATGAGAAGAAAGGTATAATACTATATATGCAATAATATATGGATCTGATTGATGGATCTTCGCCGCAAGTTCGCTCCATCAATCAACGGCGTGAATGAAACAGACGAATCAACTGTCGTTTTAGTACTTCGATGGTTTTCCTTTTGTGACACGAGTATCAAGAAACGCTGCATATAATTAAGTTATAACTACATGTTGCATACTGTCTTGATTCGTTAACTAACATATATGCTCATGGTTGTTAATTTTGATTAAATTGTTCTGAACTTGTCGAAATTGTTGTGTACTTATTGTGAATAGTTCGGATGATGAGGAACCATTCGCTGACCAAGGAGGATGTGGACGCGTTCTGGAGGCACCAGCAACGCAAGACGTCGGAGGACGGCGCCACCACCACCAGCAGCTCGCCGCTGGCCTCTCCCCGCGCCGGCAACATCTCGCCGCTCGAGTCTCCCCGCGCCGGCGACGTCTCGCCGCTCGCCTCACCGGGCCGAGCGGTAATTAATATAATTACTAAACGAACGATGAGTTTGCAAACAAATTATACATATATTAGATTGCGTCGCGCGGTTTTGGATTGAATTGTGCAGTGTGCATGCATGCATCATGCATGGCTGATTAATTGGCTGGTCGTTGCTTGTGTGGATGCAGGAGGAGATGAGGCACTCGTTGAGGACGAGACTGGAGAGGATGAGCTCCATGCCATCTCCGCTGGCACGCAGCGCGATGACGAGAGCCGATCCGTACGAGGCCTCTTGCCACAGCGAGCCGCCGTCGCCGGCGGCGGCCACTCGCGCCGGCGACGTCCAGTGCTTCCCCGATCCCAGCTCAGACATGAGCAGCGGGTGCTGGTACGTACGTGCGTGTAATATCAACTTCTGAATTCGATGTTCGATCAGGCGAGTACTGCACACATGCATGCATGCATGGCTAGCTCATGCATCGTCAGCACGTACGTCATTAATTCTTTGATAGGTGGACAAGGAGCAGCTGGGCTTTCCTGAACGAGACGCCGTCGCCGGAGGAGCAGAAGTTCGGCAGGCGGCAGACGTACGCGTGTGTCCAGTTCCACGCCACCCGGATCGTCACCGGCAACGCCTAGCTAGCTCTCCGAGCCACCCGTGCATGCATGCATGTATGTACGTGCAGTGCGTGCGAACTCTCGATCGGCTTGGCCTGGTGCTGCGTACGTACGCACGTACGTACGTGCGAGCATTCTGATGTATATTTAGACTAGCGAGTACGTGTGTAATATAAGCACGTGCGCGTGGAGTACTGTGCTGTAATACAAGCGCATGCAGTACAACCATATATAGAACTATATATATGCGAGCTTTTAATCCTTCAGCTCGATCTCCGGCCGTGTAAATACATAGTATTATATATGTATACATACACTCTAAGGTGTACGTATTACGTAGTGTGCCTTGTGCCTTGTAATGCGTGGTGTATGTAAAAAACTATTAATTTGAAACTGCATGTTACACCGGTTGCTTGTGGTTTAATTAGTGTTTAATCTGTCATGGACTGGAATAAGAACGCAGATAGGCGGGAACTGTTTTTTTCATCCCAAGGAGGCTATTTCCTCTCGCACCTGTAACTTCTTGAATATTAATCACGTAGTTGTAAAAAACTACTCGTAGTTAGATTTGTTGTTTTCGTTTCAACAATCAAATTTAAATTTGCATACTCGTAGAGTAGTATCTATGCTGTTAAAAAAATTGGACTTTTTGGATGATATGCAAAGCACGAGGGAATATAATATCTATGGTGTAAAAATATCTTCGATCAGGAGGGAGAAAAGTGAACTGGAGATAGGCAAGCAAAACTATAAAATGCTTTACCAAGTTTAAAGCTCGGGAAAAGATGGCAAAAAAGCCTTTAATAATATCTATTAAGAGAGATTGGAAGCGCAAATTAGACCTTTAAAAAAACATTTTTTTATTAAATGAAGCTGACTACCGCAGCAAGCAGCAAGACACCAGCTAGCGCTGCATACTACTCGCGGGAAAGTCAATTTACAACTTAAGTGCAGTAGGTGAGGCAAAAGGTACTTAGTTGAACAAGCCAGTGAGTTCGTTCCTGAACAGTAGATTTGATAATATAATATTCAATAGTTTCAATTATTTGTTATTCTAACATATAATCATACACTTATATAGTTTGACATATTGTTTATATAAGTGTTAAATAATTAAAATCAAATAAGCAAATTTTACGACTGTCTTGAATAATCAAACATTTCTTTCTACGCAGCTAGCTACGTACGTGCCTTAACTCAATCCTTTGTACTGTCGTCGACGTAGCTTGTATATATAACTTGTAGTTTGTACACACATATTATTGCATGCCCTGATCTGTGGCAGTGTGCCAGATGTGCGTCCCAGATTATCCAGCGAATACGCTCAGGCCACGCTACAGTGCCACGTCTCACACATGGACACCTCTCATCGAGCAAAAAACAACAGAGGCCATTCGAGATTCGAGCAGAGGAGCTCTGATATTTATTTTTAGCTTTGGCACATTTCATATATATATCAGCAGTATTGTCGTACGTATATACTGCGTAGCTAAGCACCACTAGTACGTAGCTAGCAAGTAATAACAGATAAGGACGAACTTAACCAGTACTGCTATTTAAGTGATTAACCGACGTCTTTCCTTGACCAGAATTGCTAATTAAGTAATTAGCTAGGCAACGTCTCTTCCGGGCAGGATGACGAAGCCGCGTAGCCACTGACGCAGCGACGTTGCAGCGACGGATAAGGCCGACCGATGCATGAATGCTTACTTAGTTGTTAGTCTTCCAAGACGATATTTTTTTTAATTGTGAAATTTAATAACGGCATAATCTAAAAAAATACTATTAGAAAACCAAAAACTTCAACTTCTTCTATTCTAGACAATTAGGGCTTGTTTGATATATATCGCTCTAATTATGAAATTTATGTTGAAGCTATGGTTTATATAATATAATAAAATAATTTAAAATTTTATTTTTATTCTATTATCCATTTTATACTATAAGTTGTTTAACTTTTCAAAGTTAAACCTTTTAACTTTAAATAAATTTGAACAAAAATACACATATATTTACTAACTTGTCACTAATATATAAGATATATCTTTAGCGACATATATATAGAGAATGTGACTAGAGAACTATAGTTTTTCGAGATCCTTCACCCTTTAGCATTGAACTCTATCCACTCCACCCCACCATCTCCGACCCACTCGGCGCGTCGAAAAGATCCAAACTTGGGCACGCCAATCCAATCTGCATGCCGCCCTGCCGCCTTGCAGGCATGCAGCTCCCTCGTCACTCATCATCGTCCGGCCAATTATATATGTAGCTACTCGTAATAACTTTCGTATCAGTTATCACCACAATGGTTATATATATCAGCTACTTATAATATATAAAATCTTAGGGCTATATAAAGATATATAGACACCAACCAAACTAAGTGACATGCTAATTAAGTGACATGGATTTGCTTGTATATCGTTACGACAATATATGAAAGTTAGGCACCGTTTTGTAGAACTACAAACCGCGCTCTGGAGTTGTAGTGCTGAAAAAATTTAGTCTTATCTTTTGATTCGAATTCAGCTCCATCTGATTGGAATATATAACTGGAGCGCTGCAAAATAAGCCCTTGGGTCCCAGGGTAGGTCAAGTTTTGGTTGTATCCACATGGGCGCTGGTAGACCTACAAAAACCTGTGTGCTAAGTGCTAACTATCACTTGCTGCTCTAGCTAGATAAGTGGGTGTACACGTGCCAGAGAGAGCGTCTATAAAATGGTTGCCTAGCGAGTGTGTTACCTCGCTACCATTTCTCATCTCTTTCTTCCATGTTTCTTGAACTGTGATCGAGATATCTGTCAGAGATAGCAGAGATGGGTTCTCTGATGTCTGGCTGGAACTCACCGGTGATTGGTAATGAGAAGAAAGGTATAATACTATATATGCAATAATATATGGATCTGATTGATGGATCTTCGCCGCAAGTTCGCTCCATCAATCAACGGCGTGAATGAAACAGACGAATCAACTGTCGTTTTAGTACTTCGATGGTTTTCCTTTTGTGACACGAGTATCAAGAAACGCTGCATATAATTAAGTTATAACTACATGTTGCATACTGTCTTGATTCGTTAACTAACATATATGCTCATGGTTGTTAATTTTGATTAAATTGTTCTGAACTTGTCGAAATTGTTGTGTACTTATTGTGAATAGTTCGGATGATGAGGAACCATTCGCTGACCAAGGAGGATGTGGACGCGTTCTGGAGGCACCAGCAACGCAAGACGTCGGAGGACGGCGCCACCACCACCAGCAGCTCGCCGCTGGCCTCTCCCCGCGCCGGCAACATCTCGCCGCTCGAGTCTCCCCGCGCCGGCGACTACTCGCCGCTCGCCTCACCGGGCCGAGCGGTAATTAATATAATTACTAAACGAACGATGAGTTTGCAAA
The DNA here is from genome assembly GCA_000418225.1 of Zizania latifolia. Taxonomy (NCBI): domain Eukaryota; kingdom Viridiplantae; phylum Streptophyta; class Magnoliopsida; order Poales; family Poaceae; genus Zizania; species Zizania latifolia. The sequence goes on along the minus strand of KE372711.1, from coordinate 852,538 downwards.
CAAATTATACATAGATTAGATTGCGTCGCGCGGTTTTGGATTGAATTGTGCAGTGTGCATGCATGCATGGCTGATTAATTGGCTGGTCGTTGCTTGTGTGGATGCAGGAGGAGATGAGGCACTCGTTGAGGACGAGACTGGAGAGGATGA
>KE372711.1:831727-852378 GCA_000418225.1 Zizania latifolia | reverse complement strand
GATTTGAAGCTGTACCAAACAGGAACTTAAATACTAACAAATTTTCTCATTATCTTAACTCCCAAAACAGGTCTTAAACCGCTCAAAACTATATGTATTTTATGGATTATTATGGGCACACTTTCTAAACTTTCTAAATGGTATGATCTTACAAAAAACTTTTTACATATAAAAATTGTTAAAAAAATATTTTAGATTATTCATCAACTTTTTAATATTAAATTAATGTATTTGGAACTTAAATAATTTTCTTAAACTCATCCATCGTAGCACATTCTTCTGCTTCTGTGTTGAACGCTGCGGTTGTGTATCCATCCACTCGGCTCGATCCACGTCACACGTCCCGATAAAAATCGAAACCTCGTGAGTCGAATCATCCTGACTAGATATTTTCCTTTTCCCTCTCAGCAAAAAGGACTAGATATTTCTCCAGAGGGGCTAGTTGATCATATCTACGCATGTTTCGTCCGTGATTTCTGGTGTGTTTTTTAGAATGCGACACTATCTTAGTATAAGATTACTCTATTTTAGTTTTTAGGACGAGATTACTCCATTTCACTTGATCTTGAGTCACGTACTTTTATTTTTAAGTGGTACGTGAAATAGCTATATTGTACCGTTTTTTGATAAACTTATACAATATTTAGAAGAATATTCTTTTTATGAGAGTCAATATATATACCATTTCATTTCCTAATTGAAAACTTTAAAAAGAGATGGAATGATTCTTGCTGACTATACGTACGTGCCGTCCGTCCGATCGCACAGCAGCTACGATCGGACGGCCAGGAACACGCCAGAAAAGTTGGGCTCAAACCTGACAAGGACATATTCAGAGTCCCAGGTTTTGCATCTGAAACCACTCTGATGAACAAACCCGTGTGCTGTCATCGCCACTACTGCCGCCTTAATCGCATATATAAAACGACCAGGGCCGGATGCGTACCACCACTGCCCTCCTTCCGGTCATCCATTCGCCCGGCTGCAACTTGCAGTGTGCTAACTAATCATATCATACACTGCTAGCTAGCTAGCTAGCTTCAGTTTGATAGATCAATCTCACGTTTTTTTGTCAGCTTTTGTTCGAGCTTAATTTCAGAGAGATTATCATCTCTGAGTGGATCAATTGTAATTAGTTTGTGATTAAATTAAGATGGGCTCTCTGATGGCTGGCTGGGATTCGCCAGTTCTTGGCGATGAGAACAGAGGTACGTACGTAATTCAATATAATCCATATGTGGTTTTGCTTAATGATATGCTCATGTTTTTGTATGGGGTGGGTCACGTGCAGTTCGTGCGCGGAGGAACAAGTCGCTGACGAAGGAGGAGGTGGAGGCGTTCTGGAAGCAGCACCGCGTCAGGCTGCCGGATCAGGACGGCGGCGAGATGTCGAGCTGCTCGCCGCTCGGCTCCCCCTCCCCGGCCCGCGCCATGGCGCGGTCTCCTCACGGCTCGTCTCGCGGCGTCAGGATTAACGAACCGGCGGTCCGCGTGGAGGGCTTCTTCCCCGACGACGACGACGCTGCCGCCGCCGCCGAGAGCCCCAGCAAGAGCCGCGACTGGTACTTACTGAATTACTGATAAAATCTGTAGTAACTAATCTGTGCACACATGGAGACCCTGATCCGATGGATGGATGGATGTTAGGTGGACGAGGAGCACGTGGGCGTTCCTGAACGAGCCGCCGCAGGAGGAGGCCGGCAAGGCGCAGAGCTACACGCCGCAGTTCCACGTCGCCCGGATCGCCGCCGGCAACGCCTGATGATATTTTCCTTCACCCGATCCACGACATCGTATCATACGCGCTGCTCCGTGTGCTCATGTTTGTGTTCTCCACGCGCATACATACGTGTGGTCTACTAGCTAGTACGTACCGGGCTTGGCTTGTAGTGTGCATACGTACGTATGTACGTACGCCACCCTGAAGTAGAGGGGTATTATTTTGTGCCTATTAGAGATAGCATAGGTTTATTTGCATCCGTGTATATACATGCATATTTACGAATATATACCGTTATATATGTACAGCTAAATATATATACGTGTGTTCGTAAACACGGTGCAGTAGTGCTGTGCTCGAGATATGTACCGCTTCCCACTTCCTTTAATATGACGTCATTTTTAAGTTAAATCTCTTGTAATTTTGATCAAATTTTTTAAAATTTTAATATTCACAATATCTATTAAACATAATATTGAAAAAAATTATAATGAATTTACTAAAACGAATTTGATATTATAGTTATTGATGTATTTTTTTAAATAAAATTAGAGATTTTTCTTTATAAAAACCAAACGATTAGTTAAAAGTTGTTGAAAGTGGCTGTACTGTGAGCGTGTAAAAAGAAGTAAAAATGTCGCATACGTGTGCTGCTGCTTCAGTGGAATTGTGGGCCGTCATGATTGGTGGGCTCATTTAGGATGGGCCCAACTGAGGCCCGTGCTAAAACGACTCATTTCGTGTGCCCCCTTTGGGCCTCTGGTGGGCCAGCCTATCTGGGCGACCATCTAGAACATGGAGACGCCGTCTTCTCCGCCGCCACCCTCTTCGACGACCAGGGTAATCTCTGCTCGCCACCAACAATTTGTTGGCTTTCAGCTGATAGAGAGAAAGAGGCCTTGATCCGCTACAAAAATACCAGTGAACTCATACCTTTTGGTGCTGTCAAAACTACAGTGTTTTTCTTTCTTTTTTACTCACTAATCAATCTCTCTGAATACAAGCTTAAATAGGTTAGCTAACAGTACATGCACTGCCGACGCTCTCCAAGCCATAATTCATGACTTAACCGGCTAATTACATGGGCCATTAACTTTATAAGATACCCGGTCATGGAAGTAATGGCTGACTTATATGCTTAACCAAAATACTAATTATTTGACTATTATACTAATTACCCTAATACATGCTGCTTTTAGGGTCACATAACTAAACCAATGATCTGTTTGTCCTAGCCACTCTATCATCGGTAGATATTTCTTTACCTTGATTTCATAAGTTCTAGGAACACACCATTACTCTAGACTTTATCATCGGTAGATATTTTTTTACCTTACACATGTTGCCTTGATTCCGTAAGTTTAGTAGCACCGTTACTCTAGACATCTCCGTTCTTCGATTCTCCTGCGTCAAAAAAACTTCGTACAATAAACCTACAAATTGGTAGGATTTCAAGCACACCATCTATTGCGCTTCTAACATCCCCGTGCTAGACACCGCGTGCTCCTCGTAGCCGCCGCTTCGTTTCTCTCTCTCACTGGTCAGGCCGTCGCCCCCGCGAGCTCGGCGGTCGCCGGAGGCCTCCACGCCGGTGCCTCCTGAGGCGCATTCCCTCCCACTCCTCGCCCACCTCCTCCTCCGGGTCAGCGCCGCTGTCTCCTTCCACACCGTTGGCTTCCAGTACCCATATTTTGGCAGTTTCGAGGGGAAGTTAAGGCCTGGATTGCCTGGGATGGGTGGCTGCGACCACTGCCGTCACCGCCTTTACTCTGCACCGGTGAGAAAAGCCTTGATTGCATCCCCTGCAAGCTGTGGAGACCTGCCATGGACGAGCTCCGTTTCTCCTCTGGCATCCTCCGTCGCCAGGGCATTCTCGGTAATTCCTGCTGCAGCCAAGCACGAGGTGAGCAAGGTACGTTCAATCTACCAGCTGCAATGCACGCACACTGCCATATGAGCCGGCGACGGCGGCACATCTAGATTTACACCGAGTGGCGAGTGCAGCATTTGGGCAATTTTGTGTACCTCACCATCACGAAGAGCTGACAAGTGAGAATGCTTAAACAGCAACTGACCACAGTAACTCCTGTTTAAATTTGCTCCAAGAACGTGTGAGTGTGGTTATATTTTTCAAGGGTCAGATTTTCTGCAGGCAATGGGAGCTCATGGTTCTGCTTTTTATTGTCCAAAATGTTTGCAACTTATGGCTGCTGCAATTCCGTTCCGTAGATTAGTCCTCCTAGATTCATCACTGACAAGTGACAAGCATATGCCTGCCTGAATGTAATGACTGTAATCACAACATATTGTGCTTCTCATTTCACCTCCGATCTTTTTATCCACTTCATCTTTAGAACACTAGGCAGATTAAGGCACTGATACAGTGTTAGTTTAGTTTTGACAGAGATGTTGCTGCTAACCTGTTAATCCGAAGAGCAATTAATTGCCCATGCGTATTTCTGGTCTGCAATCTGGGCTGGGCCTCACTACGGGCCGCAAATTTGGTTCATGTAAAGCCCATGTTAAATTGCTGACGCGCCACCGAATCGGTTGGCATACGTGAGAACTGCTAGAATAATTTGCTTTCAAGATAGTCTCATTGATTATATAACCATGATAATTATACGTATGATCATCTAAATTAATGATATATAAGGCAGCAATGTTACAGTTTGTTTATTGTTTTAAAACAAGTATGTGCATGTTATCTTTACCATCAAATATCCTTTGAGTATTAAACAAATTTTAAGCACTGCAAGATGCCGAGCAGCAAATAGTGTCGAATTTAATCGCAGGTCGTCACCTGATCTCATTAGAGCTCTCCAGCCACAGAAACTCGGCGGCCAAAGGTCGCAAATCGCAATAACAGTTCAATTAAATACCCTCGCTCTACTCACAACTCCTTGAGCTATTTTTTATCACCTTCAAACATGATGCCCCAGTCACAATGGAACAAAGAAAAAATCTGCAGATTCTTAGCGTATGCTTTCCCATTAGGTAAAGAGCAAAAGAGGGAACCTTGTGTAACACTGCGGTACGGGCCCCATAGATCAGGGAACCCACTAGTGGGTGTCATGTGTGGCCCCGTTCTACGTGCACGCGCCGAATGGGACCCACCTGTCAGGCCTTCTCTCCTCTAACTGCCTTGCAGGTTGAGCAGAGAGGAGAGCCGCATCCCGCACGCGAAAAGCAAACTAGTTTGATTAAAAAAGCTCGTCAATTCAACAGAACTACTCAGTACTCACCGAACACCAACCCCTCGCCGCCGCCGCCGCCGCGGAGGACGACGACCCTGACTCCGGCGCCATGACCGCTGGGGAGGCCAGAGAGCGCCGCGGGGGGCGGCTGCTCGTCGCGGTTGTACTCCTTGCCCTGGTCGTCTCAGGGCACTGCCTAGACGCGCAGCATCGCGGGATGAAGCGGCGCCGCCGGAAGCACGATATCCACTCGCCGATCAAGACGGTGGTGGTGGTCGTGATGGAGAACCGCAGCTTCGACCACATCTTGGGCTGGCTCAGCCGTACCCGCCCCGACATCGACGGCCTCAAGGGCACCGAGTCCAACCACCTCAACGCCTCCGACCCCTCCTCCCCGGAGATCTTCGTCGCCGACGAGGCTGGATACGTCGATTCCGACCCCGGCCACGGCTTCGAGGATATCCGCGAGCAGATCTTTGGCTCCACCGACACCTCCGCCGTGCCGCCCCCCATGTCCGGCTTTGCCCAGAACGCCCGCGGGATGGGCCTCGGCATGCCGCAGAACGTCATGAGCGGATTCAAGCCCGACTCCGTCCCGGTATACACCGCCCTCGCCGACGAGTTCGCCGTCGTCGACCGGTGGTTCGCCTCTGTGCCCACCTCCACGCAGCCAAATCGCCTGTACGTCCACTCAGCGACCTCCCATGGCCTCACCTTCAACGCCCGCAAGGACCTCATCCATGGCTTCCCTCAGAAGACCATCTTCGATAGCCTCGACGAGAACGGCTTGTCCTTTGGCATCTACTACCAGAACATCCCGGCCACTCTCTTCTACCAGAGCCTGCGCCGCCTCAAACACCTCGTCAAGTTCCACCAGTACAGCCTCAAGTTCAAGCTGCACGCCAAGTGGGGAAAGCTGCCGAACTACGCCGTCATTGAGCAGAGGTACTTCGATTGCGAGATGTCCCCTGCAAATGATGACCACCCCTCGCACGATGTAGCCAGGGGCCAGAGGTTTGTCAAGGAGGTGTACGAGACGCTGCGAGCGAGTCCACAGTGGAACGAGACTGCTCTCATCCTCACCTACGACGAGCATGGCGGATTCTACGACCATGTGCCCACGCCGGTGATCGGGGTTCCCCAGCCTGATGGAATCGTTGGGCCTGACCCTTTTTACTTCAAGTTTGATCGGCTTGGAGTGCGTGTTCCTACCTTCCTCATCTCACCATGGATTGAGAAGCGAACTGGTGAGCACTCGTCATGTCTGCAATTATTCCCTCTCAAGAATTTGTTCCTTGGATTTTTACATCTTTAAGTAAAGACCATTGATTAGCACTAGATTCATGAAGAACCTTGTTAAGATAAGCCTGTGTTAGTATGAATTCTTATTGCAACATTCCACGGGGAATTTGCCACTCGCCCTGCACAGAAACATTCATTTAGTAGTATATACTAGTGTGGGCTAGGTATAACTTTTTTGTTTTCCCCAGAATTGATTAGTTAACTTGTTTTATGGAGCAAGCATCCTACAACCTAACGTAGAGCTCTATGTTTGCTCTTTGATTATACCTGACAAGGAACTTGAACTGTTCAGTCAACCTCTTTACCTGGAAATCATGCTGCTTTATGTTGGAACTTGGAAGGGATAACCGTTGTGTGTTATACAACACATAATGCTTTAATGGTGTTATGCTTTGTATATCTCTTAGTACTAACTAACTTGCTTTTCATTTCTGCAGTGATCCATGCACCAAATGGCCCACAGGATACTTCACAATATGAGCATTCATCCATCCCTGCAACAGTAAAGAAGCTGTTTAATTTACATTCTAACTTCCTGACAAAGAGGGATGCATGGGCTGGTACCTTTGAGAACTACTTCAAAATCCGAAAGACACCACGATCTGATTGTCCAGGTATATAGTTTTCGTGGACCTGCTTGTGATTATTACAGTGGTATGTGTGGCTATGGGACCACTGCCATTTTATTGACATTATGCCAGTTAGTCAATGAAAAGTCTCAAAAAGTTTAGATATTTTAGCGTGTTCTGTTCTTGAAGCTTCCAATGCTTGCAGTTGCTTATCAGTGTGTGGTTGTGGGCAACTTTACTTAATTATTACTGAAACTATATTGCAGTCCTAATTGTATACTTTCATGTTTCCTAACAGACAAACTCCCAGAGGTCACAAAGTCTCTGCGACCATTTGGCCCCAAGGAAGATTCATCGCTGTCAGAGTTTCAAGTGGAGTTGATTCAGCTTGCTTCTCAGCTCAATGGTGACCATGTACTCAACACTTACCCGGATATTGGTAGGACTATGACTGTAGGTGAAGCAAACCGCTATGCAGAGGATGCTGTTGCGAGATTCTTGGAAGCTGGCAGGATTGCTCTAAGAGCTGGTGCGAATGAATCTGCTTTGGTCACCATGAGGCCTGCACTCACCAGCAGAGCCCCAATGTCCTCTGATTTATCATCTGAACTCTGATGGGTTGTTCAGAAATTCATCCACAATTCTGCATCATGATTTGCACCACATCAGCTGTTGGTCAATGAGAACTCGAATAATGCGCTAAGAAAACATAGGTAGGTTGTTGTACATCAAAGTGTGATAGCACTATGTAATTGATAGATCTTAAACATGGCTTTGTACATAGACATGATAGATCTTAAACATGGCTTTGTACATAGACATCATGATACCTGATATCTCAAGCATACTTCAGCTGACCGTCGTGGTGACGCTGAGATAGCTCAGAAATATCTGATAAACGTCTCGCTCTGGATAAGCTGGAGTGGGAATTTGTAAACCTTGCTTATTCAGCTCTGTGCCTGCTACTGAGCAATTGAACTTCTGATGAAGTACTTAATACTGTACCTGTTAATCCGAAGCATGCTACTGTATTGAGTGTCACTGATAAGATTATCAACATTTTAGGGATTGCAGTAGTAGCCTAGTAGGGGAAGTATGCTAGCTGTTGTACTTGAATGCCATTGGTATGCTTGGCTGGTTAATGCATGGCAGATTGGCAGAAGATCATATCATCGGAGGAAGGAATTGCACCATAGGCAGCACTGTCAGCTGTCACCTTAAACGTGTTTAATCCCATTAATCAATTGCTAAAATAATCATCCCAAAAATGGCTCATTGTAAGCTACCTGTAATGTACGCATATGATCTTGATGTCAGATGTCTCATCATATCATTGACATGAAAATGGAAGCAATTCAATTACATGTTTGGATGGAATATACCATCCGGCTACTCTACTTTGGATGAATCTGGACTTGTTTATACCGTGGTATTTTCCCATTTTTTTCATTGGATAAGGTCGTATTTCACTGGTCTACTTCTTTGCAACGAAAATAATTTTCAAATAAAACGTTTATATATGTATTCTTAGTGAACCAAAAGAAAAACTGACAAAAATGATGACAAAAAACTAATATAAGATTCAAAATTATGTTATAAAATTTAGATTTTACTAAAATAATAGCTAGATGGTCCAAACAAGCCGGGCCTAAATCTATACTTGATTTGGCATATTGCTAGAAAGAAATCAAGGACATGTTTGAAGAATTTCTCATAGCTTTAATTACTTTTAGATTTTAGAATTTAAAGCTCTTTCAAACGACGAAACGGTTTAAGTTTTGATTTAGATTATTTGATTTAGATTATAAAACATAATAGCCGTAGAATCTAAAAATATTTAGAGAATTTATAAGCTATATCAGCTTCTCCGGTTACCAAATATTTCTCAGGATCTTAAGTATCCAAAACATGTCCAGATTCGTGATTTGGCACATTAATACGTGGTGCTGGAATTGGATAATTGGATAAGCATAAAAAAATAAAAAATAAAAAAATGGAAATAAAAAATGCTGGCTTTCTCGCAGAAAAGGTAATAACCGTCAATCGAATATTCGAATCCCGCGGCTAACACAATCCATTCGTTACCACGACACGCCGTTGCGCACGCGCCCGAGCCCGCGACCCGCCGCCCACCACCTGCTCGGCGAAACGCCCGGCCTGGGGCGCGACGTGTCCCGCCGCGCCAGCGCCAAGCCGGGACCCGCTAGCCCACGGCGAGACCGGGAGCCGCCGCCCCGCGCCTATTTGAATGCGGCCCCGATCCTGCATTTCCTCAACCGTACTAGACCCCAAGTTTATCCGTCCACCATCTCATGGCCAGCCTCGCGCTCTCCCTGCGCCTCGCGCCGTCCGCGCCGCCGCTGGGCGGCCGCCTGCGTGGACGACGTTGCGTCTTGGCCTGCCGCGCCGCCGCCACGTTCCACCAGCTCGACGCCGTCGGTGAGTCTCTCGGTCGCTGGGCTGTTCACTGTTGCGCGTGGGGAGGAGTTGCGGATTGGTGGTTGAAATGCGTGTGTTGTGCGTGCGCGCAGCGGTGAGGGAGGAGGAGTCCAGGTTTAAGAAGGCGGCTGAGGAGGGGTGCAACCTCCTGCCGCTCAAGCGATGCATCTTCTCCGACCACCTCACGCCGGTGCTCGCGTACCGGTGCCTCGTCAAGGAGGATGACCGCGAAGCGCCCAGCTTCCTGTTCGAGTCCGTCGAGCAGGGATCCGAGGGTACCAATGTGGTACGGTTTTATCCACCTATTCCGTTCCATTTTGTTCCGACAGAACTGTGAGCGTTTCCCGGATTGTTTGCAGGGGAGGTACAGCGTGATTGGGGCGCAGCCTGCGATGGAGATCGTAGCCAAAGCCAACCATGTGACGGTCATGGACCATGAGATGAAGTCAAAGAGGGAGCAGTTTGTGGCTGATCCAATGAAGATCCCAAGGAGCATTATGGAGCAGTGGAACCCACAGATTGTTGACGGCCTCCCTGATGCATTCTGTGGTAACTTTCTGTACTAGACTGGAATCCTGGACTGATAGTGCCTGATTTTGGCTATTAACTGTGCAATCTACCTATACTATGCATCTGCCTTTCCATTTTGTTGGTGCTTGCCGCTGAGGCTATAATTGTGGTTGATCAATGATCATTGAAGGGTTTCTCTTGGACCCTTTTCCTTTTTTAATCACTGGACATGTATTTCGTTTTAGTATCTTTTTTCTATTGCTTTTATTCTAGAAGATAAACTAAAATGAGGCATCAGTCAGTATGGACTTGAGCCGTGTTGTTGCCCTTTTCTTTCAGCTGCCAAAGTGATCTTGCGATTTTTTCCTCTATGGGAATTAAGCGCGAACCCGCTTACGGAATTTAAATAGGCTAATCGCACAGATTGGCCCACTTAAATGGCCTGTAAGCGGGTTTGCAGGCTGGCCCACTTGCATCCTTAGTGGGAATGCATGATAATTTATTCTTTATCAGGCATCGATTCTTAGCATTTTCATGATTGCGTCTTGTGATTTATTTTGCAGGAGGATGGGTTGGATTCTTCTCGTACGACACAGTGCGTTATGTTGAAACAAAGAAGCTTCCATTTTCTAATGCGCCGGAAGATGATAGGAACCTTCCTGACATCCATTTAGGCCTCTACAATGATATAGTTGTGTTTGATCATGTTGAAAAGGTATGAATAATATCTGGAATACTTTTGTTCTTACGTGTAATTTAGATAATCCTATATCCTGTACTTGGTACATAAACATATCCGATCTGTGTATCCTGCCTTTTGTCTTCTCAGTATGTTTTTAAGAAGTAAAACATAAACAGATAAACTGTTAAAATAACGCACACAAGTTACGCCTCCTCCCCAACAGTCTCAGGTCTGGTTTTATCTTTTATATGCTGTCACAACTGTTTGCTTTATGTTCTTATAAGGGATAAATTTTATTTATGGAAGTGTATTACTTTTGATAGTTACTGTGGCACATTTCGTTATTTCAAAATTTCACCATTTCATAGTTAATCACCTCCAACCTATGTTGACTCTTAATATTGACAAAATGACAAGACCCATTTAGAGAGTAGGAAATTCTTATATAATAAGTCATCAAAATAAAAACTACACATATTATACAGCTTTTGCATATTGTCTACTATAACACCACTTTCAATGTACGAGCATCTAGTTGCTTATTATCATTGGCTTCACGTTAGTTTTATGTTCTGTTTGGTGTAGAAAACACATGTTATTCATTGGGTGAGGGTAGATTGCCATCATTCAGTTGACAAAGCATATGAAGATGGGAAGAATCAGCTTGAAGCTTTGTTATCAAGATTGCACACTATTAATGTGTGAGTTACAAAGACTGGTCAACCTCCATTTTTCATTTATCCATTTTGATAAATGCTCTACTCTTTTGTCCTAGTTTTCTGCTTCTCACTAGTCACTACTAACATATTTCAATGAACTATATATGGAGCCCAACTCTTTCTGCTGGCTCCGTTAAACTTAATGTTGGGCACTTTGGCTCAGCACTACAGAAATCATCAATGTCAAGTGAGGACTATAAGAATGCTGTCGTTCAGGCAAAAGAGCACATTCTAGCTGGTGACATTTTTCAAGTAGTCCTAAGCCAGCGTTTTGAGAGACGGACATTTGCTGACCCATTTGAGGTGTACCGTGCATTGCGCATTGTCAATCCTAGTCCTTACATGGCCTATCTACAGGTGATGAATGATTGCAGCACTCCTGTTGAAGTCTTTTATGGTAAATTATGTGACATGCTGAACAACATGCTCTGTCTCCTATAATATCATCTCAGGCTCGCGGGTGTATTCTGGTAGCATCAAGTCCTGAAATTCTTACCCGGGTGGAAAAGGTATGCCAAAGTAGGGGCTTATATTCTTTTGTGTTAAGTGGCCACCTAAATCTCATTATTGTGATGTAGTTTGGATCTTTGATCAGAAAAGATACATGGAAGCCATGGTTGGGACAAGGAAGGTTCAGCTGTAAATGTAACACTGAATCTGAAAATTCTAAATTGAGTAGTTTCTGATGTGGTTAGGAATTGGTTGCTGTAGCTGTTATCTCAGGTCAAACACTGAAATGAAAGCTGCTTTCTGTTGGATAGAAGTGGGTAATGTTTTAAGTATTCCTTTTAATATGCCATTACTAAAGGCACCTAATTTATGTGCACATGCCATAACTCCTAGTTTTATTTGAAATGTCATATAGAGAAGTGTCAAAATAGAATAGTTTCTTAGTGTCTATAAGAGATGTAAACATCTGATTATTACTTCTTATGTGCCATAATAAAGACATCTGTATTTGTGTTTGTGTGCAGTAACCTCCCGTATCGGATGAAATATTGTGTGCGATTGTGCTTGACATTCAGTACTGAACCATTTACTATTTTGTGTGTGCCTGTTTTCCAAAAACAGAGAACTGCTCAAGCAGCACCTTATCATTTCCACTATTGATTTCTCTAATCGTAGACCTACAGAAGTTTTCTAGAAATATTAATGCAGAGTGAACATGGTGATAAGCTATTTTTTTTCTGTTTTCCAGAGGACAATTGTCAACCGTCCACTTGCTGGAACAATTAGGAGAGGAAAAACGAAAGCAGAAGACAAGGTTTTGGAACAACTACTGTTGAGTGATGAAAAACAGTGTGCTGAACATATTATGTTAGTAGATCTGGGAAGGAATGATGTTGGAAAGGTTTGGTTTTCCACACTTTTGTTTTATTTCCAATCAATCTCATCTTCAATGCATTTCATAATTTGTCAATTAGAGAGAGTTATTTATCCATTTTCTGCACACAAAAAGGGTGTTAATATTCAGGCTGACAATTTGTCTATCTAAGATGGTCTAGTTTCTTCTGGGGAACATAGTTGTGCTGTATTTTATTAGAATTTGAAAAAAATGTCAATGTGATGTGGTCACAGCTCCTATGTTTTTCAATGTGGGATCTATACCTGTTTTTGTGAAGCAAGATGCGCACCCTTCAAAAAATCAGGGTGCTTGCTACCCAGTGCTCAACACAATGTTCTCCAGCATTTTTATGTAAACAATATAAGTTTGCAATGCAACTAAAGTCTAATGTTATTGAAGCCTTCAGAGCAGACCACAGACCAATTGAATGTATTATGTTAAGATATTGCAAAAAAAATAGGTGTGTGCATTAGTTGATAACAAGGCCTGACCTAAGCACTCTGGTTCTATTAAAACTGGTTAGCTACTTCACTACATTTTTTTGTAATGACTTCATCTAGCCTGATCTGTGATAAACTTATGCCTTTTTTTTCAGGTATCCAAACCAGGTTCAGTAAAGGTGGAGAAACTGATGAATGTTGAACGATATTCACATGTCATGCACATTAGCTCAACAGTAAGTCTACTTGTGCGATATATGACTCAATATCCAATATACTGGATGCAATCATCAATGACCGTTCATGTATAGTTGTTGGAGTAACTAGGTCAAATTATACAAATGTTATGCTATTCGTCCTTTCCTATGATCATATATATCTATTAAAGTTCTTCATCAGCTGATGTTATTAGTTATCCTCACAAGATCTATTTCTACGCTTTTGTTTTAGGTTACTGGGGAGTTGCGTGATGACCTTACTTGTTGGGATGCCCTTCGAGCAGCATTGCCTGTTGGAACAGTTAGTGGTGCACCAAAGGTAAGGACATACTCGTTGGCACTATATGGTCGCATCAGCTGAATGTCGTATCACAAAGAAAAAGAGAAACACTCTGCCAGCACCCAAGTCACTGCATATCTCTCAGAGCAAACCTTCATCCAGGGGCGGAGCTACGATCTATGGGGTGCCTCGGCACCCCCTCTAGAAAAGAAATTAGTATTTAATATTTCTTATTGATTATATGTGCACCTTCTAAGCCTAACATTTGCACCTTTTAACCTAGAAATTAGTGTAGTGAAGCACCCATGTACTTTTAGCTAGCTCTGTCTCTACCTCTATCCAGTTCCATCACATGGTTACCATAGCTTGTTAACCACCTTTTTTTTCATCTTCTACGCAATTCATGTTCCACTAAGCTCAGTTTCTCATCTTCGTGTCCAACCAGGTGAAAGCTATGGAGCTGATTGACCAGATGGAAGGGAAGATGCGTGGGCCGTACAGTGGTGGCTTTGGAGGAATTTCTTTCCGTGGGGACATGGACATTGCCCTTGCTCTGCGGACTATCGTTTTCCCCACTGGATCTCGATTCGACACCATGTACTCCTACACTGACAAGACTGCTCGTCAGGAGTGGGTAGCTCATCTTCAGGCTGGAGCTGGAATAGTCGCTGACAGCAAGCCCGACGACGAGCATCAGGAGTGCTTGAACAAGGCTGCTGGCCTTGCTCGCGCCATTGATCTTGCCGAATCTACATTTGTCGATGAGTAGAATCCGTGCAGGCAGCTTTCTTTTATGTTCTATAGCAGGAACCATTCAGGTCTTTGTGCTATAGGATTTCGATGCATTGATCTAAACTTGCGTAATAAATTCAATAAATGTATAGCAGATCGAAATGTCTAATATTGCAGCTGGTTAATCTGCATTCAAAATGCCTAATGTTGCAGCTGGTTAATCTGCATTAAAAATGCGATAGCAGGCTGTAGCATTAGCTGGATTTAATCACTGAATGCATCTTTCCTACAGTGGGATAATCACCACTATATTCTTAGCATATAGATTGAATGGCAACATCCCTCTATTTGTACAATACAGTAAAAAAGAATTCAAACTGGTGTGAAATTACCCAGGCAAGTGTATTAACATTGATCACCTATGGTGAACTAATGAACTGATGTAACATCCTGCAAACTCGTCCATGGGCTAGTATGTTCAAAATTTTCTCATAAAGACATCAGCAGACGTAATCTCTGACATCTGGTAGAATAATACAAGACAAAGGGTCAAACAAATTTAACCATCTTGTACAAGTACAAACATCAAACAGATCAGAACAGCAAGTCAAGCAGAAACAAATTCAAAGTTTATCTCCTTGACTTCCTGTACTTTTCTGCCTCTTCGTTATCTCTTTTTTCATAACGTCCACTAGAACCATCAGTATCATGCCTTGATCGCTTCTGATCTCCTTCATCACGTTTCCCTTCAGACTTGTATCTTTCTGATTTTTCATCTCTTCCTTGCACATATCTGTCATTGTTTCTCTGCCTCTCACCTCTTGATCTCTCAGGTGATTTATCATGCCTGTACCTGTCATGGTCTTCTGAACTTCTATCACTACGCCTCAGCCTGGAATCACCGTCTCTGTATGCCTCTGATCTTGATGACTGACCTTCCCTGCTAGTTGATTTAGTATTCTCCTTAGTTCTGTCAGGGAATCTTTGCTCCGCTGCATTCGAGGGGAAATTTTTGTGGCTCTTTGGTGGACCACGGTGTCTGTCATGCTCCCATCTTGCACTGCTCTCCTCCTTAGAGCCCCATCCAGTGTTTGCATTCCTCTGAAAGTATTACGCATAGTTCATGTGCATCCATGTTAGACACTAGACATGATCATTGATAAACTGAAACGGAGCAGAATTACTGAAGCTATTTATAAAGTATAAACTATAATGATGCCCAGCGTTTAGGGGAAACATTTCCATCCAACAATAGAAAAGCATAATTACAATCCTATATTAGCTGTATTTTGTTGCAGAAATAATAGAAGCCTGGCAAAGGCAAATAGTCTACCATATAGTTGTATCTAGGCATCTAGCACAAGCCAATAATAACAGAAATTGATCTTGCAGTTCTGACAACAGATGCTAAAAGTTTCAACTTACAACTTACAACCTGTACTCCCGTAGTAATATTCCTCCTAATTCACATAACCACTATAGAGTTCCAAATCGGCAGTTAGGTGCACACAAGTCCTGACTACAACTATAAACCACAATGTAGTCCAGCAAAAATTAAGATTAACAAAAGGGAGAAAGATATGCCTTGGTCAAATATTCTGTTTAAACTAGTGAAGCGTACTGGTCTTCAAGTGAAATGACAAGGTACTGATCTAGAGATATGCTTCTGCTCGCTAACGCAAACAGCAACACATATGGTGGTGATTTCTGATCTGTTCTGCAAACTTCTAGTGAATGCACAACAATTTGGTCACTGCACAAGCAGGAAGGCTACCTGCTCATCATGGGAATATCTGCAGGAAGCTCCACGGTTGCACTCGCCTTTCTGGAATGCATAGCACACGCCGCGAGCCTCCCTCTTCTTCTGCAGCTCCTCCTCATCCTCCTCCTCTTTTTTCTTATACTTGCTCACATGGTCAACCTTTATAATCCTCCCAAGAACTTTAGCTCCATTCAAATTATCTTTATCATGACACACACAACAAGGGAAGATTCAGCACATTAATCCTACATTGAATCAAGCAAGAAAACTACATACATGAACGACCTATGTGAAAAAGGGATAAGAAACCTCACCAACAGCAAGGATCGTGCTCCTCTGGTCCTCGTATGCAAGAAACGCAAAGCCCCTGGATTTTCCAGTGCCCTTATCGCGCACGAGGTTCACATCGACCACCTCGCCGTACCTGAGAAAGAGATCGCGCACTGTTCAGACCTTCGCGCCGCATACACGGGGAGAGCGACACACGTAAGTGTGTTGATTTTCTACTCACTGCGCGAAGACGGCGAGGAGGTCGCCCTCGGTGAGGTCGAAGGGGATGCCGCCGACGAAGACGTAGGCGGAGTCCTTGAACTTGGCGTGCCACGACGCGTCCTCGCCGATGCCCAGAAGCGCCTCCTTCTGGTTGATTACCTGCGTCTGCTTCACCTGCGTCAGAGGATTCATCTTCCTCCGTCACCCGCCGCCGCCGCCGCCGAGATTGCTCGGATCCGCCGTCTCTAGAGGAATCGTAGAGTGGGGAATTTTTCTAGGGTTTTGGCTACTCCATCAGAACATCCGGAAAGGTCGGTTCCTACGCGGTGTTATTCTGATCGTTGATTGCAGATCCAACGGCCAAATAATGTCCTGTTCGTTTGAAACTTTTTACGTATTTTTATTAGGATTTGCATTTCTGCCCTACGGATTTTATATTTTTGTCCCATATTTATAGATGATAGATGGTTTTTGGACTCAGTTGATATAAATTAGAGGTGGATAAAAATGCAAAGTTCATTAAACTTCATGACAAAAATCAATTAAATAGTTTTTAGTTCACGTGTAAACACCAGATAAATCCATCTTTGTAAACTTACATAACCATGAAAACAATAAGCATTCTCTTCGTACTCTTTTCAGTATATTTTACGTGAACTAGAGAATCGCCCGTGCATTGCAAAAAATATATATATTCACGTAAAAATAAATATTCCAATGAATATATTTGTGATTTTTTGCCTCTGGTTAGCATCCCACAATTTTTTATTGCAGCTGCTGTTAGTTAGTTTTTCTGATTTTGGGTGGGACGTAGGTCATTGTGTTTCTCAATAATGTTTTTTTTTTCATTTTTTTTTTGAAGATGTGTGGCTTTTTTCACGGTTAGAGTGTTAGACCTTTCCTTTCTATTTAATGATAAAATTGGTAATTTATTGGACAACTGCTAGCTACCGGTGTATCGTCGTATGGATAAGAACGGTGTAGTTAATGTGAGTGTCTTCTTTCTCCCTCCTCCTCTTCTTCCTCACCGACTGGATGTGGAAAATATAAGCAGCAGGTGTAGAGGATGAGCCACATGCAGCCGAACGCGACGAGGAGGCGACGTCTCCGGTGCGAGGAGAGGAGGTGGCCGCTCGGGGCGAGGAGGCGACGTCTCCGTCACGGAAGAGGAGGACGACAAAGGAGGAGGAGGAAGAGGAGCCCGGGGAGGAGGAGGGGGTGGAGAAGGAGAAGGAGGAGCACCAGTGCTATCGTCTCGAAGATGGGAGGAGGAAGAAGAGGACACGAGGAGGAGGAGGAGCCCGAGTAGGAAGAGGGGGTGGAGGAGGAGAAGGAGGAGCACCAGCGCTGCCGTCTTGAAGATGGGAGGAGGAGGAAGAAGAGGACAAGAGGAGGAGGAGGAGCACGGGGGTATAGGGAAGAGCTGCTGCCGCTGCCTTGAAGCCTCTTGCGTCGTTACTGCCATCTTGAAAGATGGGAGGAGGAGGAAGAAGATGAATAGTAGCATCCCTCTTTTTTCCGTCTCGAAGGTATCAGCTGATACACAAAAGTATCATCTAATATTCGAAAGTATCAACTGTAGCAAATGAACTGTAGGTCATTCCGAATGTATCAATTGATATTCGAAAGTATCAGCTGATCATCCAATACTTTATGATACATTAATGTATCATATGATACATAATATTTTTGAGATATTATAGAGACGATACGTGCCATGATAACTTAACAATATCTTACATGATATCTTAGAGGTATCATATAATACATTATCATCATAACATCTTATGATATTATCCAATACTTAATGATACATTGAGGTATCATAAGATACGTAATATGTTACTGGCAACGCCTTCCTATACATCGCCGCCTCCTCGTCCCCCCTCCCCTTGGCGCCAGCAAGGAGGAGGAGCGCAGGGGAGGAGGAGGGGAGAGCTCGTGGGAGGAGGAGGGGCAGTGCGAGTGAGGAGGAGGTGCAGGAGGAGCACATAGGGAGGAATGCATCAATAGAGGAAGGGGATGAGGAAGAAGAGGAACACGGAGAGGAGGAGATAGGAGTAGGCGGTCTCCCACTCAACACGCAAAAGGGTCCTTCCCCTCTAAGCCGCTCGGCCGCCATTCTCTTGCTCCGTTGCATCACTACCGAGCTCCCGCCAGCCGCTTCGCCGTCGAGCTCCTGGCGTGATCTAGCTGCATCATTCTCCGCTGAGCCTTCTGTCTCCGTTTGTAGCCTTTCTGTCTCCGTTTGCAGCCTTTCTGTCTCCGTTTGCAGCTGCTACCTACATCGCTTCTGTTTCCAGGTGCAAGTAGCCTCCGCTTTGCGGCTTTGACACTGAGCCGTCGAGCCTCGTCGCTGGTAGCCACGGAGGCGAAGCAGGGGATGGAAGGGCAGGGCAGCGCGTCAGCCACAAGGCAAGCAGGAGGAAAGAAGAGGACGAGACCGGTTAGAGTAGGTAGTGGGCTAGTATTTCCGATCAAATTTACACGGAAGCCAAGCGTGGAGACCGAAGGGATACACATTAATTTATACCGTTCCACTGGACGCGTATGGTATACCGTTCTCTAGGATTTCTGTTTAGCATTGTACTAACTGCCCTTTTGGTACATTATGCACAAAATATCTCTAGAAAAAAGTTATTATGATAAAAAAATTAGATTGGCCACAAAAGAAAAGAACATGCGAGATGACCATTTTACCCATTTATTTGGGGAAAATGTGGCATGGCCATGTTTAGGTATCAATTATCAATTTATCATCGTATCAGCTTCGCAAAAGAAATAAATTATCATCATGCCATACGCCAACAACTTAAACAATGGGGTTACATTATAATACTAAGGTCAAGCAGCGAGTGACTTGAGTTTGACTCCAACAACAATCCTCCTCCACAGACGCAGCCACGGAACATGGAAATAATAGTATCTGCATAATTCTGACACCAGAAAAAATCAGTAAATTTTTATAACTATTTCTTTGTTATCAGTAAATGTCGTAATGTGTATTTGTTACATGAAGAGGTCTCTTTGCCGCTCTACCTAGCAACCGTAAAGAGATGTGGCCAGTGTTCAATTGTTTTTAGTGGACCATATAGCGGATCCAAGATTTCCATTCACTAGTGTTAGTGAGACGTTGAGATCGCTTGATAAATCATACTGTTATGATTATCATCAACGTTAAATTAGAAAAGAGTACTTAGACTAACGGAAAATCATTAATGTTCATGACATCAATGACTCTAAAGTGAATCATTGTTCATAAGATTACACACTGTTTTTTGGTCTATAATTGTGGCCAGGCAGGAAGCATTACGCAAATTTAGCCACCGGTTGGAACTCTGTGCAATCATACTTCTCATGAAGTTGAACAGAACAAAATGTGTAAAATAAACGAAAGGATTGGTGCTTCCAACCTGGGTTGATCATGTCAAGAGACCACAAATCATTATGCAAAAAATTGGGCTAATCCTTAACAGAAGTCCACTCCAAGTCATATATATGTAAGGTAAGAAACAAACAAGATCAGCAGGTTTAACACTTTCAATCCACCTCATACTGAGTTGAAAGAAAAAAGTGTATAAAGTCCACACTATCAGAACCAAGATCACTTTGGGTCAGACCACAAATCCAGCAGCTCTAGTTTCAGCAAAATTATGGTGTATAAAGTCCACACTATCAGAACCAAGATCACTTTGGGTCAGACCACAAATCCAGCAGCTCTAGTTTCAGCAAAATTATGGTGTATGATTGTAAAGACCAAACAGGCAAACAGCAGGATTAACCCTTTAATCCATCCATATTGAGCTCAAAAGAAATAACAAATGATGCGTGTTGTATAAAGTATACCATATTATCGCATCAAAAATCAGTTTTTGAGTCGCAATTCACATGTTACAGTATGCAAATATTTTCCAAAGCTTAGAGATTTGAGGAGATACATCATGTATGTAGGCAGCAAGTAGCTGACGCTGTGCTCTAGCGTACGACGTACTCGTGCGTATGTATACGTACGTACGTAGATTGGTTCAGCCTTTCTTCGCGAACAGGCCGCCTAAGTTGAACCCGCCGCCGCTGCCTTCGTCGTCGGCGCTGGCTGCGGGCTTCTTGCGGCCGGAAGTGGTGCCGGCGGCCTTCCGGGAGACGGTGGAGCCGGAGGAGGGCGCGCCGTCGACCTTGTTGAGGAGGGGATCGGTCTCCACGAGCAGCTGGTCCTTCTTGAAGATAGCGCCGAAGATGAAGTCGGC
>KE372711.1:795102-824211 GCA_000418225.1 Zizania latifolia | reverse complement strand
GGTTAAAGTTAGAATAGTTTGAATTAAAAATGTCAAAGGAATTATAATACTGAAAATTCTCTGTTCTTGGGAGAAGACTTGCACTCGCTTTACAGATTTCTAACCTTGTCATGTTCTATGATCTTAGGTAGAGTTTAATCAAAATCACAACAAACTGATCGCTGTCAAAGTGTCGATTATACAGCACTCCCCGGGAGTAAAAAACGCATAACATCTGAAGCGAAAATACTCAGGGCAGGCAGCTACCAGTTCCCTGTGTGACATTATAAGTTGGAAAACAATATCGAATGTGTCGCAAAATTCTTTTACAAGACTCAAAACTATATCTCCAAACTAGTTAGCTGACGGGGTGCAGCGCCGTGAGGGTTCTTCTGTGCAGATTGAGCTCCTCGATGTAGTATGATGTGGACAAGCTGTCAAGCTCCTTCATGGGTGAACGGAGATCCTGCTAGTCTCTTGTTCTGCTTTCTATGAGGCCCTGATGTTTCACCTTGCAAATCACTAATCAATGTTCCTTGAAAATGATGGCAATGGTGCGCCTTCTTGAGGCCGCAGGATGACAAGAACGCTAAACATCCCAAGCATTGGCAGAAGCACGAGCCATTTCAGCAGCTTATAGTAATGCATGTGGAAGGTGAGTGAGAACTCGTCTGAGAAATAGAACCCATTTTTGTCAACCATCTCCACGAACACTGTTCCTGTGGTCCTAACAGGAACAGTGGGAAGCTTCATCCGCTGCTTGCCCGGTTCATTGTAGATCGTGCTAACCACAATGCGCCTTTCTCCCTGATAATTCCCAGGGACAAGTAGAGATACCTGAAATCCAACAGTAAAGGGAAGGCAGTTGGAAGTTAGTAAAAACAGTTGGAATATCCATCAGAAAAGGCTTTAGGTTGATAGAATGTACCGTCACATTATAAGGAGCTTGATTCCCATTAGGAACCCTGTACTTATCAACAATCTCAAACTCTAGCCAGAAATGCTTGCCCTCTTCATCACGGAAGGTTCTGGAACCATGTTTAACATAAATACCTTCACGGTTGTAACGATATGCAGCATTATTCCTTCCCTGATTTGATGATCTCCATTCCTACCATCAAATTAGAAGTTATAGTGTCGTCTTGTTAACAGCATTACTTCCACTATCTTGTTTAAACATCCATAACTAAAGATTTAAAGAAAATCAAGTTAAGCATAAGTTGCAAATGGTTCACCAAAAGATTGCCTACCTTGAGTGGATGGTGTGGTGAGGGAGTGGAGAAGCAAAAGACATTGCCGTTCATGGTAGTAACGATAAGATCAAGATCATCTCCACCATCCACATTATCAGCCAAAACCATGGTGTACCTGTCGATGTGCAAAGAAATGAGCCATTTTGTTGAATATAAGCATTCAAAAATGGCACAAAACATATTGCAAAGCAGAGTAGAAATGGCATACGAGGTCTCTCCAATGTCAACAACATCTGCACAGCCACTCGAGCCCTCAATCAGATACAAGTAGCCGTCGAAGGATGTAGTAGCAAGGGTGAGACCTTTTGACTTTTCTTCACGTTTGCTCATGTCAAGCAATAGAACAGGGCTCATGATCCTTCCATGTGCTCTATATGGGAAAGGCTGAATTTTTGAGCCATCCTTTCCACTAAGAACATATATGTTTCCTGACACAGTTGGGACCACAACATCGGTGTGACCATCTCCATTGACATCACCAACAGTAGGGCGCTGTCATCATATGATGATGGAAAATCAGAGGCGTATAAAAACTATAGCCTAAATGAAACAAAGTGCAGCAGTGAGAGTACATGGTAACCCAAAACCTAATTATGACATTATGAATTAGTTGATAAAAAGCAATAGAACAAGATGAATAGTTGAACACGAATTGTACAATCTGACAAGGAAGATTCTATAGTATTCTCCTGAGATAAAATAAGCAAGCGGCTTTAGCTCATGTAGCAATTGCAGTCTATAGACTGTCCAAGGTAAAGATACCTTTGCATATGAATAGACAACCAAATATGTATACCCAGTCAGTTAGCACCTACAAGAGAAATGGATAGAACTTGCCTGTGGAATAAGACTCTTAAGATGCACTTCCCAGATTTCTTCTCCCTCTGCAGTCCATGCTGCTACATTGCCATGGACATCAGCAGTGACCATCTCGATTTTCCCATCATCGTTGATGTCTGCCGCAATGATTGGTGCATGAATCTCAGCCATCTCAAGCGGGAACTTATTCCTAACCTTACCTAGATTGACAAAATCAACAGAACTGATGGTGAGAAGTTATTGTATTTGTAGGGATTTTCAATGAACATATCCTAATTGTCCAAAATAAAACAAAGAAAAGCATGGTGAAACATATGGTTACCTTCGCACTTATATGTTGTTCTAGTGAAGAAAAAAAATTATGCCACGGGAACTAGATTTACACACAGTGCAGTAAACAATAACTAAGGTTAAAGCTGCTTATGGATTCAGAGTAAGAATGTACCATTATGATCGATGACATAAAACAAGCCATAGGAAGTTCCAACAAGGATATCCATATTTCCATCACCATCCAAATCAACCACAGTTGGAGAAGAATATGCATGGGCGGTAAAGTTTCCACTATCAGTACTCAAATCGAGGTCTGCAGTCCATTTGACTTGTCTCGCATCAAGGTTAAAAACAACTATACTGCTTGCAATATATTTGCCAATGTCAATCCCTCCTAACTCCTTTAGATGTTCTTGGTTTTCATAATACCTGCCAATAGAAGTCAACATGTTACTAGTGACTACACCAACACAACAACAAAGACAAGAAATCATGAATTCATCACATTAAGTTTGCAAGTTTTGCATTAGGAAAGTATTTCAGTCATAACCAAAAGATAGAACAACAATTATAAGCAAAGACCTAGCACCAACATATTTTGATTCATTGTCGGAACCTAACTGAAAATGGTCACAAAGCACCACCACCATCAACCGACCGACCGAAAATCAGGGAGAATACAAGGATTCTGGATTTTACAAAAGTAATCTAGAAGTACATAAATGACACATGCCATCATAGGATAACAAAAATAGCCAGTATTTCTCTATGTTGAACTGTTCTTTTTTAGAAGTATTGATCATCCAGATGTCACAAGCAACACACATCAAAATGCATTGACAGAAGAGAAAGCAAGCATACTCTCGGTCAAAGAAGTAGGATACGGCGATCACCATTTCTTGCACACCATCTCTGTCAATATCTGCAATGACCTGTAGTGAAAATAATTCAAGAATCAAGACCATTATAGAATGAACAGGAAGAAATAACCAACATGAAACAGAAAGGTTCACTCACTGGAGTGGATAAGATGTGAGCATCTATGCTCACATAATGTTCTGCTTTTTCATGTTGTTGTTCTGTCCAGTCCTCATCTCCCCACATAGTTTCATCAGCATAGTCATCATAATCATAATTATACTCATCAGGCAGATCTTCTGCTTCCCGAAACAAATTAAATGATGTATCAGCGTCGTCCTCTAGAGGCTTGCTATTTTCAACAGTAGCTGCTCTTGCTGTTCCCCCATCAGTTGCATGGGTTTCTGAGCTTCCTGTTTGATCATCACTTTTATCAGCTGTCTGAAGCAATCTTCTCTGAGCATGTGATGCGTTCTCTGTCGTGGTATTTAGACTAGAGTTGCTCCCAGCATTTGTGCTGTTTGGATTATTTAACAACTCCATACTCTCCTGTCCTTTGGTAGAATTAGGCTTACTTTCAGTCGACTCTTCATTAGATGCATGTTTCATGGAATCAACTCCTTGTGTTGTTGGGTCAGTTGTATTCCCTACAATGATAAACAAATAATACTATAAAGTATCTTCCATACATGATCTTATAAACTGCACAGTGCACACAGTATGGATTGTCCATTATTAAAATCAGAGTAGCGTAATAGTTACTACATGCATGCAACACTCCTTTTACTTAAAGCATTTTCTGTCCTCTGATTAGTAATATTAGATAATCTAACTGCAATATCCAGGAACTCCACTGTACTATCTACAAAGTAGGGACAGCCTACAAATATGTTGAACAAACATCGATATTGAACTAATGGTCCTAAACTGTAATTGACTTAAATAGTACATGGACCATCAAGGTAGAGCTTGTCAGTTGTCAGATACTAATAACAAGAGTATAATCCTTGCAGCACAAATAGTCAAATACTAACACGAAAGAAGGCATTTGCTTTAATAGGCCAGTGAATAGTGTGATGAAAGCTAACTTACGTGTCTGGGATTCTATGGAAGATCCATTTACAACTGATTTGTCCTGAATATTTGGGGGAGATTCTTCAGAAGCAGCATTCTTTGCAATTGAGTTGTCATGAATGTCTGGATGAGAGCGGTCAACAGGATCTGGATTCAGCCCAACATACCAATCTTTGCGTACCTTCCTACGAGGTACTTCTAGTTTGTCCATCATCATATAACCTGATACCCTACAGAACAAACAATTAAATTCCTATGTTCAACGAAAACATAAGACATATACTGAGTTCCTTACCTGAAGAAATTCACCACACCATTGTAAGTAGCCAAAACTATTTCCCGTGTCCCATCCTTGTCGACATCATATAGAAGAGGACTAGAATGAACATTTGACTGGTGAAATGCAGGCCATCCTGGAATGAATTTCACAACAGTATATATTAAAAATAAATATCATTAAATCAATTCCTTTGTTTATTATAGCACACTTCAGATTTGATTATCAGAAATTCATTAAACTTTCAGGACCTAAAAATACAATAGCACATCTTAGACCTACTCATTCAGTTGATACTTTTCCACGATCTGTAGCAAAGAGCTCAGCATGACCATTACAACATGCCAAATGGTAATGTGAAACCACACCTGGCAATTTGTCCCCATCAGAGCCTTCAAGAACTTCAAGGTAATGGACAAATGATGGCACCACTACTTCCAACTTCCCATCACTAATCCACCAAAAAATGAGAATTAAAGTGTGTTCCAAGGTTCAAAGCAGAATAATGAAGGCATTAAGGCAACGACTAGAAAAAAAGCATGCATCCACATTTAAAAATCCAAAGTAAACATGCATATGCCATTCATGGAGCTGTTAGTTTGAAACAAAAAAAAATCGTACAGAGGAAACAAGTGCTCAATTTATGGTAAAGGTAATGATGTACTTATCTAATTTTGTGCATAATCTATAGTAACTAACAAAAGGTTTAACCACAAGTGGGTGCTGTTCCAGAGCATAACAGATTTATTTTTGCAGAAGAAAATTATGATGAAAACATGAAGTGAAACAGCAGATGATAATGGGAAGGATATCTAACAAAGATCAAAATGTCCTAAAGACAAAAGAGGCCAAGTCATTTCTCGAGATCTTTTACCTGTTGATATCAGCAATCAATGGAGTTGCATAAATGCTGGAACTAACTTCGGTCTGCCATCTTAGCTCTACATGCTTTGGACACTTGGTATTCAATAAAGCATCTTCATCACTACAGAAAGTTTATAGACATTACATTGATGAATGTATACATCAATCCATACAGATGGCCAACATTATTTGCCTACGTAACTTTCAAAGGAACTGAAAACATGAAATAATGTAGTATGTACTATGTAGGAACAACTATTTAATGTGTTCGTTAATGTACTTTACTGTATATATTCATCCTAAGATGTTACTATAAGATTGCAGATATTCAAGAATTATCATGTCAATGAAATTCAGGTTAACAGTGAAATGATAACATGCATGATATTGAACATTTCCATGCCACTAAGATTAACTCTGAGGGAACACATCCAAAGAACTGTTTGTGCTTTTGCAGTACTCACATAAATAGCACAACTAACTACAATAAATGTGATGCACAGATTTTACATCCATCTTTGCCTCCAAGTGATTATAAAAGTAGGTTTTACAGTATGTGTGGGTGGTGTAGTGGAGTTGGAGGGGATCAAAGGGTGCTAATTCTTTTAAGATATGAGTGAATACAATAGTAATTTCCCCTAAATAAAGAATATAAGTAATAAGTGTAATTTCGTGCTAGACAAAACCACCTGAATTAACAGAACTGCTAGGCAAAACAAGATTGACCAAAAACACACTAATCCTAATGAGATCAAGTATTGAATGCAGACTATCGATCACCACATGTATCATATGTGCTCACTGAATGGAACATAATTTAAGTGATCGTGACTTAAAGGACTAAATGTTCACATTCAAACCGTACAAACATTCATTAGGATTCCAGAATTGCAAAAAAAATTGCAACAGTACCCTCCTTAAAGTTAACACAACTTATAAAACACTAGATTGGATGACCTAAATGAAAAGGACGGAATCACCGTTTCGAATTTCAAATTAACTATGGCATAGGATGAGTCTATCGCTTGGTGTAATCCCTGATACAGCACTGCTTGAATGAAGTAGATGATAAGCACTAAATATTTTTCCAATACAGAAACTTGTAGGGTAGTGGTTTAACAGATTTTGCACATTTGTGGCAATCTAAGCATAAATTGAGCAGAACTACAACAATCGCAAGCTGGTTAAGGTTATAAACTTCTAAATTACATGGGAACACAGAAATAATGAGCCATCTAAAATCGTGTCCTGTCCCAAGGATCCAGCAACAATTCAAATCTATAGCGACAAGAGAACCATGTGAGTGAGGGGAGAAGCACGGGGTGCTCACAGGTGGGGGTAGCCAAGCAAGTCGTCGCTGGCCTCGCGCTGCCGGAACTTGTTCGCCTTCTCCTCCGCCGCCGCCGCGGCCACGAGAAGGGCGCATACAGCCGCGAAGGCGAGGAGGGGACGCATCTGAGTAGAAACCCCTACGCCTAGGGATTCGCGGCGCCGGCAGCAAAGCACCGCGCGGCGGTGCGGGAAGTGGATCTCGGTGTGCGAGCGGGGGGAGGGGTCGGACCGTCGGAGCAGGCGGCTCGTCAGGGGGAACCGAAATAGCAAAAGAGACGAGGGGTTTTCTGTAAACGGCGGGTCAGTCTGTCTCCGCTCCCGCTGATGCGTGGGTCCAGGATGACGTGCTTAATGGGCGGGACCCCCACGTCGGAACGAGCGCCAGCGCGGCAGGAGGGCCTTGCTGACCTGGACAGGGACAGCAGAAATCGCGTTCTGAGTCAGCAAGAGTTTAATAAAATTTTCGGTGATTTAGATTATATGTTTTCTCGTATTATGATGTGTTCATGTAAAACTAGAGACAAATCAACGTAAATATCCCATATCATACAGAGCGTCAAATGCTCGCAAAGCCAGTGCTTTGCACGGCTGAAGAGGTCCAAGAGGATAAAGCTCTGTTCAGGGCATCTCATATTTTTTTATAAAAAAAAGCTGAATTAGAGTTGTTTTTCTGTTCATTTTGACGGTGAGTATTAAGTTGGTATGAGTTTGAAGAAGCTAAAATTTTTCAGCTACTGTATATTATTTTTTTCAACTAATGAGTTTTACAATGTGATACAATCTCACACACATGCCTAAGCTAGCAATTTGCTCAAACCAATAAAGCATGTTCCGATAGATGACCACATGCCCATCCGTATTATCCGGCCGACCATAACTCCTAACCATAAGACTACGAAAAAAAATGAAAGTCATATCACAAGATGAGTTGAGTCACACCGTGGTATATAGAACAAAGTCTTCCAGCAGTCCAGCTAACTTGAAGAGTTTAAATGTCCAGCAAAGAGAACGGAGAACACTGAACTTTTAAAACAAAATAAAAGTAGCATATACTGTACTAATTGAGTGCTATTAGGAAGTAATGATGGTTTAAGTGAAGATTAGCGCCGTTTCCGTGGTACATGTTTAGCCCAGGGAATTGGTAACGAGGTTAAATAACTTACACCGTTATGTGCCTGTAGTACATAAACAGGCCCGACCATGTACATTTGTGCGACCGTACAATCCTAAATTTCTCTTAAATTAGGTAAGTAAATACGTGTAGATAATCTTTAATTTGCTCTAGTTTTATAACACGAATTAAGTTATTTAGTCACACAAAATGTTCAATATAATCTATTTGATATTCCATTTTCTAATGGATGTACAAAGCTACAAAATATCATCTTAAATCTTATCTCACTTTCTTTGAATTGTTTAGAGTTAATCTCACAGCTCACTGCCTCAGTGCCTCAGTCTTTTGTCTGCATCCAGCTGACGGCATGTCTAACTGAGAATCTGTCTCGTCTTTTTGTTTGCTTGGCCTCCTCCCTCCTGTCCGTATGGCCTCTTAAATTCACACACCCTCTCGCCCTGTTTTTGTTAGTAGCAAGAAATGGCGAGCAAGGCGGTCACCATCGGCGATCTGATCCACCGCGTCGCCACCTCCTGCCTCTCCAACCGCCTCCCCGGCAACTACGCTCTCCACGACTCCGGCGACACCGACCTGGACGACGAAGACGACGACCCCTTCGCCGACTTCACCGACGCCGTCTCGGGGGGTGAGGAGCGCAAGCGCTCTCCCTCTTCGGAGGAGGTGGCCACGGTGGAGGAGGAGGACGAGGAGGACAAGGGTGGGGATGCGGACGAGGAGAAGCTGAAGATCTGGGAGGAGAAGAGGAAGGTGGCCGCGGCGGTGGCTAGCGGCGCCGAGCGGGCGCGGGATGCCGAGGCGCTCATGGCGGAGGTGTTCGACGCGGTTTCTAGTGTGCGCCGCGCGTACTCCTCGCTCCAGGGGGCGCACTGTCCCTGGGACCCAGATAAGATGCGGACCGCCGACGTTGAGGTCGTCGCCGAGCTCCGCCACCTCGCGCGACTCCGAGACCGCTTCCGTCGTTCCGCTGCGACGGGCCACATCCCCCGCTCCAACCCCACTGCGCCCTCGCTCCGCGAGGCCGTTGCACCGTACGAGGCCGCGCTCGACGACCTCCGGCGCCAGCTCCAGGCCAAACAGGCCGAGGTCGACGGCCTGAAAGAGAAGCTCGCCGTCGCCAGCAACCGCCGCAACGCCCGCATCAACCCCTCCAAGCACAATGCCTCTACCGGCGGTGGCGCGCCGACCGCGGAGCTGTTCACCGCCTGCGCCGAGCAGGCCCGCGCCGCGACGCGGGCGTTCGCCGCGCACCTCCTCCAGCTCATGCGCGCAGCGGAGCTGGACCTCGCGGCGGCCACCCGGTCCCTCACCAAGATCCCGGTCTCCTCGCCGCAGCTGGCCAAGCACGCGCTCGAGGCGCACGCGACCCGCGTCCTCCTCGGCGGCTTCGAGCACGAGTCGTTCTACCTCGACGGCTCCCTCTCCTCGCTCCTCGACCCCGCCGCGTTCCGCCTGGAGCGGTACACGCAGTTCCGCGACATGCGCGGGATGGAGCCCGCCGAGCTCTTGGGCTTGCTCCCGACCTGTTCATTCGGCCGCTACGCCGCGAGCAAGTTCGCCTCGCTCCTCCCACCCCGAGTGGAGCAGGCCGTCCTGGGCGACGGCGAGCACCGGAGGGCGGTGGACGGCGGCGCGCACCCGCGGACGCCATTCTACGGGGAGTTCCTCCGCGCGGCCAAGGCCGTGTGGATGCTGCACCTGCTGGCGTTCGCGCTCCAGCCGCCGCCCAGCCACTTCGAGGCCAGCCGATGCGCGGAGTTCCACCCGGAGTACATGGAGAGCGTCGCCGGCTCCCGCGGCGCCGGCGCGGGCATGGTCGTCGGGTTCGCGGCGGCGCCCGGGTTCCGGCTCGGCAATGGCGCCGTGGTGCGCGCCCGGGTCTACCTCGTGCCGCGCGGCGGCCGACCGTGACATCAAATCACGGGTCGCTTCCCTTCGTTCAGCTGCTCGACTTGCTGGAGGAATTCATTGGTGCAAGAAAGCTACAGTTCTGGTGCTCCTTAATTACATTTCAATCATCTACTACTACTACGTTTTACTAGTACAACTAGCATTTTAGCAACCTCTTCTCTGAAGTAATCCATGTGTAAGAGGCTTGGATGTATAATAATGCATTATTAGTATTCTGTATTATCTTTTAAGTCAAAGTACTGATGGTCCAGTACTGGATTGTTTCCTGTTCATGTGTACCGAACAGTAAACAGCTAAACATCACAAGATGCAGTCATGCAGGCGTGACTGAATAATTAAGAAGGCATTCGATCAATCAGTTAGCACATGACATCAATGAACAGTACTAGCCTTGATAGCCATTTATGATGCGTTGCTATCAGTCCTGTGATCGAAGAAGTTGCAGGCTAGATCATTCTTCCTGGAGCAGCGATAGGCTGGATTTTGGGGTATGGCCCAAGAGTCACCATCGCCATTATGTTTGGATTAAGTTTTCTGGAAATTAAAAGCATTATGCATGGTATACAAGGAAGGAAATGTATATTGTCCAATGCATATTCTTCAGAAACATGAATATATCAAGGTATTGTTCCTTTAAAAAACATGAATGCATGTTGCATGGTGAAAGGTGATGATAAGAGTTATTCAGGTAAAGAAATGCACAGCTTGTCTATATCTTTTCAACATGGCCTTCTTTTGAGAACAGATCTCCAGCAACTGCAGGAAAAGAAAAGGGGGAGAAGCAGATGCTTGTGTCTCCCAAGCTTTTTGCCTAAAAAATGACATTACGAAAATAGATGAGTTGGGTCTGTCTCCAAAGTGATCTCGTAGCCAAGGAAGCAAAGTGAAACACTCAAAGATTGCCTAATGCACAGGGTGAAGTGACACTGGGGACCTGAATGCTCATAAGAGACAAAAAAAAACTCGTGCAAAGAATTACTGTTCTTTTTTATTTAATTCGCTGGAAAATGTAGGTATGGACCGAAATTATGAAATGAATAACCTATGCAGCTACACGTGCCAACCTAAAAATATTCGAACCTTGCTTTCTACATGACAGCTAAGTAAACTGAGATAAACCAAGTGGAAGTGTTCTGACTTTCCTGGTTCAACAAATCGGGCCCTCATGTTTTATAAGCTCGAACTCCACGTCTCCACTAGCTCCTGTCAAACATTATAAAGAGAAAAGAAAACTTGTTTCAACAGACGTGATAATGTGAAAATCAGTCCTCCATCGTATTGTTGCTCAGTCTGAAATGCTTGCTAGTGAAAAATGAACTTACTGGACAGTTTCGAGGTAGCCCACATGCTAACGGTACTGTCGCATTGATAGTTACTTAGTGCTCAATGGATTTGATGTAATCAAGTTCTTTAGTTCTTAGTTATTTCCTCCAGGCCCCAGCTGTGTCGATAAAAGCTAATAATCCGCAGGATACCTGCTCAGACAAGAAACACAAAATTATGGAACGAGAACAACCTCTCCTGCAGCTATAGTGTGTAAGAGCTAAACGACGAGAAAAATAGTATGCCAATAAGCAATGTGCTACCTGGATTCTGGGCAACAAGTGAGAAAATCATGTACTCCACCAGTAAACTGTTTCTTTCTTAGTCCATTCATATATGAAACATTTGAAAGTTTAACTTGGATGCTAACTTCCTATTTGCTATGAAAGTATTACTTCCTAAGTTAGAAACCCTTTCCTGACTACCTGATTTAACCAGAATGGCAGATGCTCAAGATTAGGCATGCTCATAAGTCATAATTCTTGGAAATTGTTAGCTCGTAATAAAATTGTTAGGAGAATCAGAATTCAGTAGAGTCAGTGATCATACTTTAAACCTCGGACATAATCTCTTTATCATTAGTACTGGCTGCCTCAATTTGATCAAAATCTAGATCCACAAAGTTCTTGCCAAAAAGTGTCAACTGGAGAGTGGCCTGTGGGCGGTGCAATACAGAAAGACCAACCCAGGATGCAAAGGCTTTGATTTGGTACTGACTGAACCACTTTTCAGTCGCTTAATAACTTGGATGGGTTATAAATCTGCAAATAATTTGTCAGACATACAGCACTGAAAACATGGCATGAAAATAAATCCATTCAGTAGCACCAAGATATTGCACATTGGAAATACTAGGTTGGAGAACTTAAGAGCCTGCTTACTCGGATTCATATCAAATTTTGGTAATCCAAAATTTACAGAATTACAGTTTACAGTAACAGGAAGTCAGGAACAAGAAAAAGTTAAGTAATACCATAATTGTAGGGAGATTTAATAATTTGACACTCAAACCATCATGTCTCACAATCATAGAATTAGATGATACCACTACCACATGCCGTCACTTGTTTTGAGTGTTAAATCATCAAATATTTCATAATTGTAATAACGACTAGATTTTGCTACCAGGAGTAAAACATATCTCGGCAGGTTTCTTAGGATCAATTACTTACGACAACATATCGTGGCGACCTACAGATGGATAGTGTTCGGCAAAATGTTCAACATGCCAGTGGGAGAAGAGAAATGGATGTGAGACCTTGAACGAGAGCTCCGGGTATCGTCGTGAGATCGCCTTGGTGAGGAGCTCAACGTGGTCGGTGCCGGGCGCCATGGAGACGCGCACGAGCCACCACTGCGGGCCGTGCTCGGCGAGGAGGTCGAGGTCGAGATTCTCCTGCCACGTCCTCTTGGGAGGCTTCTTCCGCCGCCGCGCCGGCTCGTGGATGAGCCGCTCCTGCACCTCCTCCTTCCAGTCCCTCGCCCGCAGCTCCCGACTCTCCCTCCGCTGCTACCTCCTCTCCCGCCCCGTCAGCTCACCCTCACCTCCATCCGCGGAGGCGGATGCCGACATAGACACTGATATAGGAGGCGAAGGCGTCGCGCGCGGCGCGGCCAGCAAGGAGCGGATAAGGCAAGCTCATGGCTTCTTCCTCCGCGAGCGACGAGAGGGGAGTTTGGATTTTCGAAGAGCAGCTCGGAGCAAAACGATCAGAAAAAAATTCCCCCAAAAAAACGATTAAAACATTACGCGGCGCTTACAGGTGGGCCCAAATTGTCAGTGAGTAACAATTGAGCCAGGAGGAGGACGCGGCCGGCGGCCCTGAAGTCGCAGGTGCTCTGCTTCTTCCCATCGAGAGCAAAACCCTAGAAGGGTAGAATTGGGGGGAAGGGTTCTAGACTTCTAGCCTTCCGGAGGCGCGCTGCTCTTCTCTTCGCGACATCTCAATTCGCAGCACCGCACGCGAGATCTCCGGCCTTCTCCTTCCGCGTAAGCTCGTCCGCGGTCCGCTCTTCTCCCTCCTCGGGTGATTCCGTCTGTTATCCTTCAATTTGAGGTGCGGCTTCCTTGGGCGTCCTGCGTTTCATGGTGCGCTCTGTTCCTTGCAGTTGAGGAGCAACATCAACAATGGCTGCGAAAGGCGGGCCGTCCAACCTCGAGAAGGAGCAGGTGTGTGCGTCCATCTTGCTTCCGCTTTTTAATTTTTTAAGAATTAAATTTCGTGATGGGATTGATGCGGTTGTTTCGTGGCTGAGCAGATGTTCGGGATGGCGGAGAAGGAGATGGAGTACAGGGTCGACCTTTTCAATAGGTGAGTGGTACATTCCTTGGCTGCTTTACCACTACCTGGGACTTATGAGATCACTAAGCGAAATAGATGGTCCGAGATTGCGTGCTGTCGCTACTATGACTGCAGCCGAATCTGAATTTTATCACTAATGTTGAAAGAAGCAAAGCGGTTAATGAGCTCATAGTTATCGAATTAGTTACAGTGGGGTAGCATTATCTGGCAAACAATGTTAATGCTGAGCTCTGTGTTACTGTCAGAATCTAACCTTATATCGGCAGTGTCGTGTAGAATGTTCTTCTGCCGTTCTCCGCATTATTTATGTAGTTACTGGCAAAATGTACTTCCTGTAAAATCTGTTAGTACCTAATCTTTGCAGTGATGAAGAGAAGTGATCAGGTAAGTCGACATTAGCAATGTAAAATT
This sequence comes from Zizania latifolia, assembly GCA_000418225.1. Taxonomy (NCBI): domain Eukaryota; kingdom Viridiplantae; phylum Streptophyta; class Magnoliopsida; order Poales; family Poaceae; genus Zizania; species Zizania latifolia. The sequence goes on along the minus strand of KE372711.1, from coordinate 810,402 downwards.
TTTGCTACCTAATTTTTATGGTGGTAAAGGGAAAAAAGAGATAATTACGTACGTAGCAATGTTGTTACTTTTTAGTACTGACTGAGATGCCTATTACCTTATTAATATTCAAGAAGTATTCTTATTGAGTGATAATTTTTACATCACTCCTGTTTCATTTTTGGGTGCAATTGTGATGCATTGTGTTGTTTTCTTTATGCAGGCTTACACATGCTTGTTTTGACAAGTGTATTGATAAAAGGTACATATGGTCTGCTTAAGCCTTACATGGCTTTTTTATTTGTTTCATGACGTTTTTCACTCGTCCTTATATTTACTTTGATCAATAGCACGACTCTACATAGTCATAAAATGATAGACTAAAATATTGCCGTTATCTCTTTTTTCTCTTTTGCTAAAGAAGATGTTTAGTATCAATATAGTTCAACTAAAGTAGTCAAGTTTGTGAGTTGAGATTCATCATGTCTCTTGTTTTCTTGTAACTATGATATGTTGAATTTAACTGTGCATTCCCCTGGGATCTGTTCTATTTCTACAGGTATAAAGAAGCTGAGCTCAATATGGGTGAGAACAGTTGCATCGATCGATGTGTTTCGAAGTACTGGCAGGCGAGTTCGTCAATAGTTTGTCATGTTTGATTCTGATTCAGTTGTCTGGAGTCTTTATAGCCAATAGTTAGTTTGGTGATAACATGTTAAATATGTACCATGACTGGCTTTCCTACTTTGGGTTGGAAGAAAATGCTTCTGATCTCCATCCAGAGAAGATAGATCATCTTATTACATGATAGGTTTCACGTGGGATTAAATCCCTGATCAAATTTCATTGAATATGTCATATGCCTCGGGTTTGTAGGCAGTGGTTCAAATCCATGCAGAGCACATGTTTTTCTGTTGCTCCAGTTTCCATTTTGTTTGATTAATCTGAAATGCCTGCGGGTTTATGTGGCTCTTGGGCGCCAATTTATTTTGGATCGTATCAACCCTCTCTTAGACTTATTTTGGGTAATTCTTTTCAGGTAACTAATTTGGTTGGTCAGATGCTCGGGAATCGGCCTCAAATGTGAGCTGAGAAGTAGCGGCACTAGGCCAGATTATTGCCGCAATGTTTCTCTATCTCCATATTGGTTTTAGAATGTTACCGACTGCAAAGTACACAGCACGAGTGAGAGTGGCTGACTGATGGATTGCCTGAAAAGAAGTTGCAATGTTCCTTTCCAGTGATGTCCCGTCTCTCTGAATCATGAACAGGCCACATGACTATCATAATTTTGGTACAGCTAGACGACGATTTTGTTGCAAAACGCTGCTCCCTCTTGTTACTTACCTGTCTGAATGTCTATCTGTTGACACAATTTCTTCGGGACTGTTGGCGCCTTTTGCTTTCTCAAGTCAATTTCAAAGCCAAATTGGTAAAACTTTAGTGCAATTTTATTTCAAGGAAAATTGTTACTCCCTTAATAAACTAATTTAATATTATAGCTGTTAGTATATTATTATGATATTATAGCTGCTAGTATATCATTTATAAAATTAGTCAAAGTTAGAGAAGTTTGATCTATGGAAAAAATCAAACTACAATATGTAATAAAGGGGAGGAGTAGATGATCCTCTCCCTACTTTTCTCAACCATTAATTGGCTAAAATGATGACAAAAATAACAGCATTCAGCTATAAAACAAATACCACCAGCATTATAGCATCAAGAGTACAGGATAGTTATCATGGAACTTGCACTTGAAACACAGAAAAAATGCTCTACTAGTTATTGCAGTTTTAACTTTTGATGCCTGAGAAAAATATGCAAGTTTTGTATATACATAAATTTGACGAAATAACAACAAACAATTTCGCTTTACAGTCTCACATCCACGGTTTGCTATTTCAATGCTAGTTGCCCATTTTTTTGTACTTATGAATATATTGCTGGTGTCATAACAGCCAACCTAGGAGTTGTAAAACCACTGGAATACCAATACAAGTTAGGGAAGACCAAAAAACAGCCCTATTGGTGGCAAAAGCATTGGAGGACACCCAAAATGCAGATCTAGATACAGAAGAGAAGCAGCATCACATCAGGTTGAGGGCTATACAGTTCTAGTTCTAACATTCCTTTCAGCTTCCAAAGAGGTGCCTTGCTTCAGTTCTTGATGACCTTCAAGCTCCATTCCCAGGCTGAGATATGCCATCCCTTGAAGGTAATGTGCAGTTGGCCACTCAGGAGATATGTCTGCTGCCTTCTTTGCATCCGCAAGGCCTTCATGCGGTTTGCCAAGCACCATGTGTCCTAAACTTCGTCGCGCCAGCATAGTTGGAGACACCATGGCACCAGTGTCAATAAACTACAAAATGCCCAAAACCAGAGCTTAGTGCCTGGAAGTAACAAAGGACATCACGAAGATATGCATGCCCAACAAAGTGCAAATGTCTTGATACCATATCTTCCTTTTTGAAGGAAAGCTGCAGTGGTTTAGCTGTTTAGCAAGCAGGTATGGCATAATAATTCCACCGTTCAGAGTTTGGTGATTATTGCTTAGGCCATCACGGGATAACATGTCATATCGATGGCTTGGATCTATTCATACTTTTTTTGTGAGGAAAAAAATGTTTTGCTGAACTTACAACAGTACCTATAATTCACATGTCAAATACAATCCCAATTTAATTTTAAAAACCCCACTTGACCAAACCGTTCGTGAAAATTCAATCAGTTACATGGGTTTTTTGTTTCTTCTGCCTAGTTTGAGGAAAAGTACTCGTAGATGTACAAAGAACAAACTTATCCAACTGCAATTGGAAGCCAGAGGATAGATATGGGAAGAATTAGATTCATGCTCAAATACATACCCTTGAGTAGCACTCAACTGCAGTTGCAAAATCCTTGGATTGAAAAGCTCTGTCTCCATTGCTCTTGACAAGAATACTCTCAGATACTTGGCCAGTCCAGGAATGGAAAGACACCTGTTACATTAAAAGTATATGTAAGATATGGATAGGAGCAATGTGAAAACATAGAAGATCAGATTCTGGATGATTTATCTGTCTCAAAGAAATGTTCTGTTATAATTTCAGACAAGAGCAATAAATAAGCATGGCCAAACTGGTCAAATTTTAGCCTTATGTTCAAAACAATGCCACACGCAGAACATTTTAATAAGCACATAAAACATGTTGTAGTCATTAAGGTCGATTGATCAAAGGGCTTGGGAATCAATAGGCTACTTTCCTATCTTAAGACCCCAAATTAAGTGGGTTTTCTTCATCTCTTGGTACATCTACATAACTGATATCTTTCGGGAGCAATTAGTTCCATTTTAGTTTAATGGCAACAATGAGTTACGTGAGGAGCTACAATACCAGCAAGATATCTTTTGTAAAGAGTAAGGTTAACTGACAAATAGTAATTACCTCAAAGGTTGCTCTTTCATCCTCGCAATATCCATCATGCTCCAACATCTCATGTACCTCATCAACATCTGCTCTGGCATAAACTTTCCCAGTAGCAGATAATGAAATTGGCTCTGAATTTTCCTTATCGTGTTGAATGCCTAGTAAAACATGTGAAGGAACCTGCACAAACAATTAAACATCGAGTAAGAACTATGAAGAAGGCCGGCAGAGCTACATAGATGAATAGATAAGTCAAGTCAGCCCATATTTTAAAAGACAGATTGGGCACACATAATTTCAAAATGAAAGCAAAGATGGCATGTTGCAAAGACAAAATAGTTATAATGATGGAACATAAAAGCTTATGAAATTTAGTTGCAAAGTAACATTGTAAACTCTTGTTGGAATTTGCAACAAAAATAAAATTACTGACCGGATTTCTTTTACACGAAATAGTCAGTAGTCTACAAAAAAGTAGCAGCGAGAGAAAGAAACATTACAGAAGCATCTTTCTGGAGGATTCCAAGAGCAGACACTACTGCTTTCAGGTTTGGCCGGTCACGAGCCTCATACTGCAAACAACGGGATGCTAATTTCATCAAATCAGTTCCATCAGAGCTGGAGACATGGCCTTCCAAGCAAGAGTCCATCAACACCAGGTAGTTTTTTCCCCTTATAAGGTCAAGGGCCTATACAACAGCAAAACCAAGCCAAAGTGAACACTTAACTTGGATAAGTTAATTGACAAAGAATAGTTATACAAAATGGCCATGTACAAAAGTAAGTTAGCCTTGTAAGTTTTTCAAAAAGAAATTTCTGTTGACAGGAGCACATAGACAAATGCATAAATGACATGAAAAGAAGGTATACTTAAGTACTTAAAGCATAAAACGTGGCAAATGAATTGGTCAACAGCAGGAAGCCAGGAAGGATAGATAAATTACATGGCTTGGTGGAATATGTTTTCCACTTAGGAGATCAAGCAAGATAGTACCAAAACTATAGACCACACTCTCTGGAATTACTCTGCCTGCAGGAAAAATATAACAGTTAGTAAACAAGTTTCTGTCCTTGAGATTTGATGGTGAAGGTACATTTCAAGTAAATCACAAGAAATCAAGCTAGATTTGCAACACAGAATTATGTTGCTTCACTGAGAAAAATATGCCGAGCACTCCCTTCATGAAAAACTTAGGTATGTTTACAGCTTACATTCTTGAAAATCAGGTGTGAATATCTAAAAATAAGCAACAGAAGTGCAGTAAACAACATTTGCATAATAAGATTTAACCCATTAGAGGGAAATCCTAGGGTTAAAGAACATGGGCACTCATAATACATGTCTAGGAGAATAAAATTATACCAATAGAAATCCTTACTTCATGATGATAAGCAAACACATAACACTCATGCAATGCATTCTCGTTCACCGAAAACTCACGCGTGTCTATCACTCTTACCAGTCTTAAGATACTCAGGAGGCGTGAAAGCCAAATTGGTACTATAGCTCTTTCCATCCCTGCTGTTCTTCATCAGACCGAAGCATGACAGTTTGGGATTACCATCCTACGATTCAACATACCAGAAAAGGAGTATTACAAGCCTTGTTTCTGGAAGCCCGAGCTAAGAAGCAACTAAGTAGCACAAGTATTGGCTCACCACATCAAAGAGAACTCTGTATGCATGCAGATCATGGTAGAGAGCTCTGCCTTTGGAACAGCAGTACTCCAGCGCCTGTGCCATATAGAATGCCGCCCGTACCCTCATTGCCCAGCTCAATGGCTTCGTCTCCCCTATCAAGGATAACTATCATGAGCGCAAATGCAGATCATCAAGATGCAAAATGTAACCTATATAAAACCTTAAATGCAAAAGGCTACAACCTCTCCATTTCACAGATGCTATAAGAACATTAGGTTCAATTCATTTGTATATAGTGAAAGTTGGAAATGTGTCATTATAATTTTCACGGTTTAAAAATATGTTATTACAGTAGCATTTTTTAAATTATTGATAATTGTTATGACATGTGAGGAATTTTCCGTTTTATTTTATCTTCTAGAAAGACAATAAAAAAAAAATGATGCCTACTCCTGTACCTCCAAACATAACACTAATAACAATTTAAAGAAGAATAGATGCATTGATTTCCAGTTAACTAGAAAAACAAATGTAGGAGCAGACAAAAAAACAGTAAAAGGAGTTTGTTGCAGGAATTACTTCAACCGTCTGCAACAGAAAGCAACGATTCAACATTAGATTCAGGTGACAAAAACACATCCTTAAATTAAGGGGCCCAATCTTGCAACCTTGATGCCTACATCTGTACTACCAAATCAGAAACAACACTGCCAATGCTCAATACGCTAACTGCAGCTAATAATCTGTAACAAGGAGTAGGAAGAGAGTGAACACAAAACATACAGTGGAAGAGATGCTTTGCCAAGGTCTCGTGTGGCATGAACTCGGCGACGAGCAGCCGCTCGCCGCTCTCGCAGCAGCACCCGATCAGGCTGGCCAGCCGGCCACTCCGCAGCTGCCCAACAGCCCTCGCCTCCTCCTGCACACACACAAGCGAAGCCACTCAATCGAACGCTGCGAAGGCTAGGCGAGCAGTGCAAACGAGATCACCCCGGTGAAGCAAGCAGAACGAACCAAGAACTGGCGGGAGTCGGGCCAGGCAGAGCGGCCGAAGCGCTTGATGGCCACGGTGCGGCCTGAGCTGAAGAGGGTGCCGCGGTAGACGACGTTGGGCGCCTTCTCGCCGTGCTCCGACACGATGCGGTCGGGAGCGAACCCGTCGGTCGCCGCCCGGAGCTCGTCAAGGCTGTACTCGGCGAACACCGGCACGCCGCTGCCATCGTCCTCGGCGGCGCCATTCTCTGCACGTGAACGAACCATAGCTCTCGGATCAGCACACGAACAGGACGCGTTGGAACCAGGAACAGATTCTGGCAAAACGTCGCAATGCTCTCCACATGAAGAGATTATCCACGGAATCAAACACCGGGAACTCCAAACGCTCGCAGGAACAACCCAATTCGTCAACCCAACCGACAAATACAACAAAGAAAAACATCGAATCAAAAATTGGGATTACTCTCGAGTGTTCAGACAAAACAATCGAATGGATCAGACCAACACACAACGAAATCCACCAAGATCAACAGCTCCACGACCGCAAACCGGAGCACGGAATTAGACACGCAAAACGAGTAAACAGCATCCCCCAGAAAAAACGCAACAAAACCAGGCCCAAATGCAGGGCCACAGCTACCGCCCCTACCACTCCAACAAACGAACGAACCCAGCAGCAACAGCGCCACATCCAAACCAGCAAACGAATCTCCCCCAACACAGAAAAGCCGCCAATGCGAGCGGTTGGAGGCTACCAAGCAGCGGCGATTTGAAGTGGGGAGGCCACCAGCACACGGAGAGCTTGGAGCAGCGAGCTCCCATCGACGCCTCCCGCAGTCCCGCTTAGATCTCGCCGACCTTACAGCTTCAGCTAGCGAACGGCTCCTCCCAGCGTATTACTCTACTGCCGCCGCCGCCACCACCAGTCCACCACGCCACCGCTCGGTTGCTGGTAGCTAGCTACTGGTAGGACTCCAATAGACTAAAGACTAAAATACGCGAGAGGGGGGAGGAGGAAGAAAGGACGGGAGGTGGTGGCATGTGTGGGGGTGGGGTTTGGCTGTGGATCCAAGGAAGGTGGTGCTTGCTTTCTGCTGCTCTTCTTCTTCCTCCTCTCTCCCCCTCTCCCTTTTTATATACTGCTCATGTTTTAAAAACCTTAACTTCTTTTCTTTTGGTATGCTTAAAGCATCTCTAAAATACAAAAAAATGATATATCAATGGTAATGGTAAAGAACAAAATACAAAGGTATCACTTATTAATAAAAGGTAGTATTATAAAGTGATAAATAAGGGGTATATAAAAGATGTTAAAGGAATAAAATTCTTTATTTACGAACCCATGGTAGGTATGGGTGTAGAAATGAAATCTTTTCAAACCAAAATTGAAAGCTTCTCACACCTGCCATTACTCTCCTAACATGAAGCTCCCTAAAGGGGCATATCATTTTTTGGATTTATTTAAGTGATTAGTATAGTTCTTGACTCTAAGTGGTGGTAATACTACATTGTTGATTTTCATAGCAATGGTAACTGCACCTCACGAGTTATTCCAGATAGTAGTATTATCTTGTGATTAATTTTATAGAAAAATATACTAATAAATAAAAATTAAACCAATCATAAAATATATTTCAAAAGGACTATTTATTAGATATTATAAATATTAATATATTTTTCTTTAAAATTGATTAAAATTACAGAATTTTGACTTCAGAAAAATTAAAATGATTTATAATACGAAACACATGGAATAATTGTCATTTGGATATCAATGATTACTCCGAACCAAAAATAAGTCGAATAGTTAGTTACTCCGCGTAAAGAAGAACGGTTTGTAACTAAATTGCCGAGGATAACAGTTTGTAAGTACTAATAGCTTTTCCATGTTTTTAGCTGGTAACGCTAATCTGCTGCCACGACGGCAGAATATGTGTACGTAACCAGCGTGATCGCCTTGTACGCAACTGACAGGTGGTCCCCCTCGTTTGACGTGGCCCCACGTGCCTTTGGTGGCTACCTGCTACCGGGTTTTGAACAGCTCATGGTTAGATAATCTACACTGTCAGTGTAGAAGTGTAGATTATCATTATATGTATTTTAAAATTTAAACGATGTTTTTGAAAAACTAACTTTCTATATAAAAAATTTAAAAAATAAAATCATTTATCACTTTTTATTATTAAATTCTTTCATTTGAAATCTTAACTATTTATTAAAAAGTCGGACCATATATATCTATTTCAAACAAGGCCTCGTGTGTTCGGACTTCGGAAGTGGTTATTAGCCAGTAATAAATTACTAGTAATACATAACTTAACTAAATATTAGTGATACATAATCTTTTGAAAAGTCGTACTTTCTATAGAATTGTTTTACGGACAGTTCAGTAATAAACACAGTCTAGTAGCAGCTATAAAGAACGTCCCTGAGTTGTTTATCACTAAATTCGTGAGCTGTCACCACATTTCAAGTGATTGATGCTGTCTTTAATTCTAAAAAGAACTTGTGCTTAATCGGCTGTCAAGATTTGTCCTTGTTGCACGCGGTCATGTCATCAAAGTGGGGGTAACTGAATAATTGCTCAAACGTCCATCTCTCCCCGTCACAATTGGCATGTTTATGTGAGCACTTCATACTTTTCTGCGAGTATTATGTGTGCTGTTTAAAGGACCGGCCTTTGGCAAAAAAGTGACCATGACTAAGTTTAAAGCCTTGAATTGAGTGTTATCATGTAATAGTCCCTAAATTAGATTGAATGTTTGTTTCTTTGGCACTAGTTGAATATCCGTGCGTTATAACGAAAAAAATAAATTAAATGTTTATATCAGTTTTAAAAGTAGTATAGATTTTACTGACAATTAGAGCTCATGTGTCGATGAAAAGGATTAGTGGTGGCAGATTCACTGCCGCTGGCTATTTTTAAAATAGTATAGATAGATTTACTATTTTGATCAGCAGCAAACAATCGTTAATATCTTTGGTTGTTCGTTGTCAGGTCTAAACTATTATGTTGATCTCTATTATTAGTTTCGCTATGAGCATCTAAATGTCAAGCCGGCCTTGGCTGTCGTTACTGTTATAGTTTTTTAAGGAGGGAAACGGCGCTAGTTGGGGCACATGCGGCACAGGTATGGATGCATTACGAGGAAATTCGCTGTTAAAAATACTCTCGTTCTTAATTAACAGATAAACATCACATGCTGCCCTGCTAAGCAACGATCGATTTGACCGGGAGTGCTACTGAGCAAAGTCTTTGAGGCCAACGACATCAAGGAATAATGTATTAATTAATACATTTGTTTCAAAATATCTATATTTTTTAGAGCTTGTTACTAAGAATAAGTACGTAAGTGATATTAAATAAAAAATTATTGTGATTGGTTGAAATGAGAAATTATTTAGAAAATTAAATATTTTCTCTGTTTCATAATTTGTAACCTAGTGCTGGATTTAACACAACATAGTACAATAAATCTGGACAACGCTACTGTCTATATTTATTGTATTATGTTATGTCAAATCCGATCCTAAGTTATAATATCATGGGACAGAGAAAATAATAGAGCATCACGATTGGTTTAGATAAAGACATGAGTGAGAAAATAGCTATATGTTGAGGTATAATTTGAAAGCTGAAAATATATTTATTTTGGGACAGATAATTTAGAGTAAATGTAAGTATTCGCTGGCATTAGATATTTTGCCTTGGGTTAGAAAGGTTACCATAGTGGACGGACAGGCTTAAAGCGGGGTAAAGTAGATGCATAACTGTTGACTAAACAAACAATGATTAAAGCCTCCTCCTACGGGAATCCATCCATCTGATTGCGTGTGTTCATGTAGGGGAATTTGCACGGGAAGAGTCAGAGAGTGGCCTTCCAAAGCAGGGTTACTAACGGCGGCTGGACGCTCAATTAGCTCTAAAATCAAAGTTACTAAATTAACAAGTGCAGTTTTATTAATGAGAACATGTAACTAGAAAGAACTTAGGAACTGAGGAACGTCACATTATTTATATTATCATCAGCTGCTCTCGGAATAGAAAGCTCTTCAAACATGCTAAGAAGGTCTTCTTTAAAAACACAGTAATTTCTATAAATTTAGATAAATTCATAGAATCCAAAGAATCAGCGAAAGTTTCTTCTTTCCTCGACAATCGCAGTGCCGTACTCTTTGCGTTGCCTGCTACTGCCTTCAGCACCAGCTGCATAGCAGGTCGCACCTCTACACACGCAGGAACGCATGCACGGCGGCGGGTAGCAGACTAGAGTACTAGACTACAGGGTTCGCGACTTCGCGTTACCGAGAGAAGTTCGCAAACCAGACCCAACGTAGGACGAAAACTACGGTTTGATAGATTTAGCAGAAAATTTGCAAACGAAAATTTGAAATCATGATTCGCGAGACAAAGTGTTAAAACAGATTTTCGATCGGGATGTGTTTAAATTCGACGGAAATGCAACATTTTTTTTATCGAGCCGAGTTGATTTCTATGGAACGATTTTTTGGCGATATAAAATGGTTTTTCGACTGAAAAGGTGGACTTTTTTGAACGTTTGGGAGACAAATCAAAGATTCGTGGAGAAATTATATGGTCCGGAGGAGGGTAGATATCCGCATCCAGTCACGAACATCTACAAAGACAACGTAAGAGATGACGCGTGCCCAATTATTGATGAAGCCCGCATCAAGTTTTGATGATTTGGCGAAATACTTATCTGCTACATCTGGATCGATGATTCTTGCCCCTGTCAGTCATTCAGATGTACACAAAACTCTTTACTTACAGGATCATCGATCATACGCTTTGTACCAGAAATTCCCAATACACGTGAAACTACGGAACCACGGTTTGTAGTCCGCACCATTATTACCTTTTCTTTTTTGTCACAAATATGAGGTCCAAAACGCGACTTAGCTTTTCATTTTTTTGTGCCGTTTTTATACCGGTTAGTATTTCAGATGGCATACTATTTGATAGGAATTTGTTCCAGAACATTTTTAGTTTCATTTCAAATCTAAAATTTTTCCAATCAATCCACCGAAACATTTTTTCGTGCCAGCTCGGTAATATCGAAAACCACGAACTCCTACCTCTCCCTCTCCCTCGTGAGCCGTAGCTACTCCCCCTCCTTTTCTGTAGTGGACAGCATCACTGCATCAGTAGGTACCAAGTCTTGTCGCCCCATGGCCCATGCATGCTCTCACAGCCTCATACACACACACCACACACGCAGCAGCAGCAGCACTGCAGAAGAGAGAAGCGGAGAGAGAGAGAGGGAGAGCTTGGTGCGTGCGTGGCCATGGCGATATATGGCCTAAGAAATCTTTTGCTTCTCTGTGGCGACGACATGACCGGATGAGGCGTAAATGCGCCGCTCGCTCGCTCGCACGAGTGCCGGCCGCCGCTAGCTGGAGCTGCTCCATCGTCAATCAAATCAACGTGCTGGCGTTCCACTCCTTCCATGCATACATCGGCCGGAAAATTCGGGGCACGTAGCAAACTCTAAGACAGCAGAAAAGTAAAAAGTTGCTGTACGAGTATTATTTATATTCTGTTTACAATTTTATAAGTTACAGTTTATAAGATATTGATATGTAAGTTTAAACTTAAAAAGATATATATAATTAGTAGAAAACATTGAACACCGGAAAAGTAAAAAGTTGTTGTACGAGTATTATTTATATTCTGCTTATAATTTTGTAAATTGGTTTCTAAGATATGGATATATAAGTTTAAACTTAAAAAGATATACATGATCAGTAGAGAATATTAAACATTGTTTTATTTTTTATTTAGTACCATGACACCTTTGTGTCCTATTGTTCACAGTTACGACGTTTAAAAACGAAGAGCTGAATTATTACCTAATATTTAAAACTGCAGTAAATCGAAATCAATATTTAAATATTTACTAGTATCTGGAGGCGTGGCACGGTCCCCACGTGCCCTGGTGTGAGGCCCTGTAATCACAGATTCACAGGCTCATACGCTTGTCGCTTCTGCTGCCGATCGACCTGAGCTCACGAACAAACGACTGTGCTGCTGTGGCAAGTAAACACGGGCACGTGTGAAACCCGGCACGTGCCGCGATCCCGGCTAGCGCGACACGGCAATGGCTCCATGAATATCCACCATTGGATCCGATCCTGCAGCTCGGACTGAACGTACGAGATGACACAGTGGCACATCCCTGTGCTGTGCGTGCACACCTGATCGACCTTTGCACTTTTCCGTTCCTTTCTCACCTTGCCCTCCTGCATTGCATGCGTTGTTTTGCATGAAACACGATGAGACTCTCACGCAGGAGAAGTCCACATGGCATTATTGTGGGTTACACTAGAGATTATTTACAAACGAATCAATCCAACTGTCGACGGGTGGTCGGACAATTCTCCTCGGGAGTGGTCCGAGGGGGTGATTTGTAGTGGCAGGGAAGCGCTGCACTCAAGACCCGATGGTTGCACAGCTCGTATGAATAGAACTGACCGGAGTTGACTCGAGGGTTTAGAGTGGTTCGGGCCCCCCGATAGGGTAATAGGCCTACGTCCACTGGGTTTTGATGGGGTGCTTATCAGTCGGGAATGGAGTTTACAGTGTCGGATTACACGAGCTAGGGCTCAGAGAGTAGAGAAAGGTGTGTGTTACAACTTGAAGAAGCCGTCCTTACTTGAAGGAGCCTCCTTCCTTCCCAGAGCCGTCTCAAGCCGTCCGTTCTAAGGCGAACGTCCTGCTATTTATACCCCTGTTGGGTGCAACCTATTGTACAACAGCTAAACGTCTACGGGGTAGCACGCCGATAGGACATGGCACGCCCAGATGGGACGCGGCGTGCTGCCAACTCCCTACCTGCCCTCTGTGCTGACGCCGCCCGACGGGTGATCTTCTGACACGCCTGGATTGCCTCCTATTCGCTTTCAGTCCAGTCGCATTTAATGCGTTCCTACCTCCTTCGGCTGAGTCTGACTCCTGCTGGCGCGCGCGTGCGTGCTGTGGGTCCCCCGCCTGACGTTGCGTCCAGGGGCGTGCCGCGTAGCTACCTGCCCGCGCGCCGCGTGGCCAGGAAGCCGCCACGTGGCCTACCCGGGGGCTATCCCCCACACCAACCGACCGAGGACATAAGATTACAAGATAGACGAAGCTAAGATGTATGTGATATCTATAGGTTTAAATAAATAAATCAAATACTAAACAGTTATAAATGTTTTAAAAATATTTTTCAATGTTTTTTGTTTACAATTATTTTTGGAAATTGTATGGATTAAAAGGTTAGACAAGATGGCAGCTTGCTAGACAAATGCTACATCCATCGTCCGGCTTACGTGCGCGGCCGGCGCGTGCGATCGTCGCCCGGCCGGCCGGGGCGGGCGCTGCCACTGGATTCGGCCGGATCCGCACGGCGCGACACGTCTCGCGGCGCTTGCAGGAGCAAAATATGGATTAATGGATTATGGATGGATGGATGGATCGGATCGGCCGGCCACGGAAGCTGGAGCAGAATCTGCAGATAACCTGCTGCAACGTATGCGCCTCCGTCGTCACGGCATGCAATCATGGCCATGGGAAAGGCATGCAACACGCTGCTGCTGCTCTTGCCTCGCTGCCATGGATGAGCATTGAGTACAAATATTCCTTCTCTGTGTCTTGGCTCCAGCGCTGCACGTACGCATGCACGCAGTGGCAGTGTTCTACTCTCAGCTTTTGCGTCCTCTCCAGCGGCTCAGCTCATGATGATCGATGGACGATGCGGCGATTACACTAGTACCACTGCTACTCTAGCTAGCTAGCGACATGTTGGATCGAATCACGTAGCCGGCCGGCTAGCTCAGATCTGAGCCTCTGACATGGAAGATCTTCGCAGCGGACATCTCAACGTGAGTCGGGTGCAACGTGCAACTGGCTAGGACACTGTAGTCTGCGTGAATGCTACTGCAGTAGACAAAATGCTCGAAATAGATTAGGTTGGTCCCTCTCGTCTGTCTTTACAGTCTACACAAGTCCTGTGTATGCATAGAGAGTGCATGCAGATCGAGCAGCGAGAGTGGTTCTTAACGTGTTAACCACTCGATTTCTATTACTTATCATCGATTGGTAAGGAGGTCCGAAATTTGTGTGGTTTCGTGAGCTCTATCAAGAATCGGAGGGACAGTTTGGTGTACTTGCCACGCGAACAGCATGGACAACTCGTCGTTTTGGAAGTGCAGTACAAAGCTGAGGTGGCATGTCTCTTCTTTAGGGGAGCCCGTGCTAGCCAGCCGCTTCAGTTTGATTACCTGCAGAAAAACGTGGATAGCGAATGAAATTAACGAAATCAAAGTAGACGAAGTCTGGTGATCAGTCTGAATCTGATCGGTGCTTGCATTGATTTCCCGTTGGCGAGCGAGCATGCAAGGCGAACTGAAAGCCAAGCTGGAGTGAGTTTCTGGGCAGCTAGAAAGCGTCAATCCTGCAGCCGGTTGGAGGGGCATGCAGAGATGCTGATGCCTTTGTTTATGTTTATGTCATGCTTGTTAACTAATCGGTCCCTAACAGAGAAAGCGAAAGGGCCGGGGAGATGCTCGCTGCTTGATTAACAAGGGACCATGTACATACAGCTGACAGTTGTTTGTGTGCTTGCATGTCGGATTCCTTGGGGCCTTGATAATTAATAACACTCGTTCACGAATACATAACACTCTTGATTTATAGGCTATAAGGTTTGAATAACAATATATTTTACAATTCACATTATATAGTATAAAAGTTACATAACTAGATTAACAATTCAAAGTACTGTATTAATATTCTATAGTTACAGTCACTTGTTTTAATCTTGCTTTACAATTAGTAGTTTAAGTGTATCGCGAACAGAACAGAGCAGCAGCATCAGCAACTACAGGGTTGGAGTAGACAGCAGGAGGAGTGGAGGAATAAAAAGGAGAGCAGAGCAGAGCAGGCAGGCAGGGGAAAGCGCGGTGTCCCCGTGGCGTCGCGGGCGCGGGGGGCACGGCGGCAGCAGAACGTGTGCAGCGTCGTCCCCACGGCCACATGCTGTCGCCTCGCCTCGCCTCGTCCCTCCACTTCCCGATCGACCTGCAGCCCAGGTAAGCTCAATCCAGCCTCCCCCAGCCTCCCTGGCTTGACGGGTTAATATAATAACAGTTCTATTTATCGCTAAAACGATATTGATAATTGGATCGGTTACGGTCACTAGTACTAAAGCCAAACTTTTTTTAAACTTGGATTAAGTTAAAGAAAAATATATTGATATCTACTATATCAAATAAATAT